>KQ988491.1:35653-58101 GCA_001598015.1 Dorcoceras hygrometricum
GTTAGAGTTTACTATAGATTTGGTACCAGAAGCTGTTCCAATTTTTAAGCCTCTGTATAGATTGCCCCTAAGAAAAATGAAAGGATTAAAATATCAGTTCCAGGAATTGTTAGGCAAGAGTTTCGTCAGACCCAGTACTTCGCCGTGAGGAGTTCGAGTTTGATTCCTATATGTGTATGATTGTTCATCTTCCGGTGGATGGTAATATCGGAACTTGACGCTATGTAATTGGTAGTTGTTAGTCGAATCAGTATAAAGTCTGGTTTGATAGACAACAGCTGATAGCGTAGCTGTCATTTGATGTTGCAACACCAAGTTCTTATTCAGATTTCGTTTCCTATGTCAGCTATTGAATTTCATATTTAAATTCAGCAGTTACATTTCAGCTGTTGTATTTGTAAGTCATCAGCTGTTACATCAGTTTTCATAAACATTTATTGTATCAGTTTAGTAATCAGCAGTTGCACTGTTCATAATCAGAAGTTGCATTCCATCGTTTTGACCAGCAGTTGCACTGTTCATATGTCTGTTTGTTGAGCAAACGACATTGTTTCAGTTATTCAAAGTCACGATTGATAACAGATATCCTTACGTCTGTTTATTCATGTTAGCAGATATTCTTCTGTCCTCATATCTATTTCCTACTTCAACGACATCGTTTCATTTACTACGTCTGTTTTAAATATTCTCGCAGCTGTTTTACGATAACGTGAACAGTGAAGATCTGTTTTGTTTCCAAAACTATTCCACTTTGTTGTGTCTGATTTCATTTCAGTGATGCGTCTCTTATAGTTGAATTAGATGCTCAGATAGGAACCTATTTAAGTAGCGTTAGACATAACTTATGAAGAAGTTCTAGTAAAGATTCTTTCAAGAGAAAACCGTAAGTTAAGGAATTTAATTATCCCTATGATTAAGATGCAGTGGGTAAATCACACTGAAAGAGAAATTATGTGGGAAAGTGAATCTGATATGTAGAAAAGCTACCCAGATCTCTTCAAGTAAGAAATTTCGGGGACGAAACTTTTTTTTAAGGGGGGTAGATTGTAATGCCCATATATTTTAGAGGCCACAAATTAGAAAGTTATGAGATTGAGGGATTACAATGCTATTCTATTTAACTCTTGATTTAATCGAGTTTCAGATTTCAGATATGTATTGTTTAGCTTTTTATCATTTAAGAGCTAAATTTCAGATTTCATGTTTACGTAAATTCAGCTTCCATTGTATATTGAGTTGAGTTTCAGCTTTTCGTGATATCAGTTGTCACACTATGTTAAAGATTCACACGTTGGAATTTATACTTTAATCAGCCTTCGGCTTGAATAGATTTCAGATGTTAGAATGCGATTGCAGCAACTGTTTAGCCGAGTATAGCAAGTCGATCGAATCCTTTTGTTTTAACTAAAATCGTTCGGTTTCCATGTGCATCATTTTATTTTAAAACAGAGTACGGTTTTAGAAGATTTTGGCATATTGATTTAAATGTGTTTCTTCTCTAGGAATTTACAAATCATATATATATAGGATGTTAGCTGCTTCATGCATCATTATATTCAAATCAAATTACTTTTAAGCGGTGCTCTCTCTCAAGAAACCAAACAAAATACTTTTAAAGTTTTTCGAAGGAGACGATCGGAGTGTTAGTGGTTGGCTGGATTTCTACTGCGGTTGTGTTCAAGAATTCAGGCAAGTAAACTCTGTTTCTTGCTCACTCAGTGAAAGCATATATTCAGTTCAGTTTGCATGTTTATATATGATTTTAAAGGAAAGGAAGATGGCTTCGGCTGTTCTTCAAAAGTTCAGAAAATTTCATGCTCTGTTTTTATGAAAGTTGCGTTTTACTGTATTTTGATCCAGAAATGTTTTAGAAAATGGTTTGATGATGTTCATCCAGTAGTTTCTTGAGTTTTCTTCAGAAATTCCATCGAAGTAGCTTACAAGTAGCTTATTCGATTATTTCCAGAAATTTCTTCAGATATTTTGAATTCTTCAGATAGAAAACCGTTGTAGTTCATGTTCTTCCACACGGTTAAGTCTGAAATCTGGTTCTTATACCACGACTGATATTTATTTGTTGAAAATATTCTAAGTATAGATTTCAGATGTCGCATTGTTTGCGTTCAGTAGTTGCGATCAGCAGTCGCACTATTTCATGTTCAGCTGTTGCATGTTTTATTGTTCATCAGCTGTTAGTTTGTTCATCAGCTGTTGGTTCTCAGCTGTTGCATTATGGGTCTATGAGGATGTGTGTTGATTTTCAGCAGTTGAATAAAGTGACGATTAAGAACAAGTATCCGTTGCCGAGGATTGATGATCTGTTCGATCAGCTGCAGGGATCGACAGTGTACTCCAAGATTGATCTGTGATCTGGTTATCATCAGTTGCGGATTAGAGACGCTGATGTGGCCAAGACGGTGTTCTGGAATAGATACGGGCATTATGTGTTTCTGTGATGCCGTTTGGATTGACGAATGCTTCTGCCATCTTCATGGATTTGATGAATCGCGTCTTTAGTGAGTACATCGATCATTTGGTGATTGTCTTCATAGATGACATCTTGGTGTATTCGAGGAACTTCGGAGAGCATAAGGAACATTTGAGATTGGTGTTGCAGAAACTGAGAGACTCACAGCTGTATGCGAAGTTCAGCAAGTGTGAATTCTGGTTGGATAAAGTAATCTTTTTGGGTCATGTCATATCTGCAGAGGGTATTTTGGTGGATCCTAGTAAGGTCGAGGTAGTTCTTAACTGGGAACTACCAAGGAATGTTTCTGAGATCCGTAGTTTCTTAGGTTTGGCTGGCTATTACAGACGTTTCATTGAGGGTTTTTCTTTGATAGCCAAGCCGATGATGCAATTGACCCAGAAGGATAGAAGATTTTTGTGGAAAGATGAGTGTGAGTCGAGTTCCCAGTTGCTGAAGGAGAAGTTGACTACTGCTCCTGTGTTGGCTTTACCTTCGGGTTTTGGAGGTTTTGTGATTTGTTCCGATTCTTCTCTGAATGGTTGGGGCTGTGTTTTGATGCAGAACGGGGAAGTGATAGCCTATGCGTCTCGATATTTGAAGCCCCATGAGATGAGATACCCCGCTCATGATCTGTATTTGGCTGCTATTTTTTTGCCTTTAAGATTTGGCGTCATTACTTGTACAGCGAGCAGTTTGTGGTGTACACAGACCACAAGAATTTGAAGTATATCTTCACTCAGTCAGATCTGAATATGAGGCAACGTCGTTGGATGGAGTTGCTCAAGGATTTTGACTGTGAGATTCAGTATCAGCATGGGCGGATGAACTTAGTGGCCGATGCTTTGAGTAGGAAAGCCCAACCTGCAATGTTGACGTCGTTGAGTGTATCCAAAGTCCATGAGCATTTAGGGAAATCTGGATGGCGTTTTCAGCCAGAGGATCAGTACTTCGTGGTTTCTTCTTTTAAGGTTGAACCACAGATTGTTTCAGACATTAGAGCAGCACAGAGGACTGACCCGTATATTCATGAATTGAAGATTAAGGCCCAGAATGGTCAGTCGGAAGATTTCTCTGTTGCTTCTGATGGATGCTTGAGATTTCATAGTAGGAAACCATCTTGAACGAAGCCCATTGTAGTCGTTACAGTGTGCATCCGGGCGAGAAGAAGATGTATCATGCCTTGAAGTCTCACTACTGGTGGGAAGGTATGAGGAATGATGTCTCTGGATTTGTAGCACGATGTATGAACTGTCAACAGGTCAAGGCCGAGAGAATAAGACCTGGTGGATTGTTGCAGAGTTTAGAAGTGACTCAATGGAATTGGGATCACGTATTACCTCGTTCGAATAGAGGATGTGATGCGATTTGGGTTGTGATTGACAGGCTTTCAAAGTCAGCCCATTTCATTCCCTATGATGTGAAGTGTTCCATGAATAAGATGGCAAGACTATACGTTGATCATGTGGTTAGATTGCGAGTGCCGGTTTTCATAGTGTCTGATAGAGATCCACGATTTATTTCCCGATTTCGAAAGAGCTTGCAAGCAGCGATGGGTTCGATATTGGCTATGAGTATGGCCTATCATCCTCAGACAGATGGCCAATCCGAGAGGACCATTCAGATTTTGGAGGATATGCTGCGAGCAATAGTGATGGATTTCAGTGGTAGCTGGCAGGATTCTTTATCCCTGGAAGAATTTTCGTACAATAATAGCTATCAAGTGACTATCGGGATAGCCCCATTCGAAGCTTTGTACGATCGTAAGTGTAGATCACCAATTTGCTGGGAAGAAGTTGGTGAGAAACAGCTATCTACACCTGAGTTTGTGCAGCATATGAAAGATCATGTTGAGCTGATTCGGAGTAGAATGAAGGCTGCACAAGATCGTCAAGCTAGATATGCTAACAAGAGGTGCAGGTATTTGGAGTTTCAGGTTGGCGATCGAGTATTTCTGAAGGTTTATCCTTTCAAGAGCGTGATGAGATTCATATTTAAGGGTAAGTTAGCTCCTAGATTCGTTGGTCCATTCGAGATTTTTGAGAGGATTGGATCCTTGGCATACAGATTGCGATTACCTGCTGAGTTAGCAATGATACATGATGTGTTTCATGTGTATATGTTGAGGAAATACGAGCTAGATCTGTCCCATGTGCTAAGGACTGATGAAGTAGAGCTGGATCAAACCCTAAGCTATGTGGAATATCCAGTGCAGATTCTGGATAGGAATATGAAATAGCTGCGAAATAAGATTATTTATTTGGTGATGGTCCAATGGAGAAGGCATGACAGAAAGGAAGATACCTGGGAAATTGAAGAAAAGATGAGACAAGAGTGGCCTCATCTATTTGAGCATGCGCAGAATTGATTCAGGTAATCTTCTAGTCTACTGGTTTACGTGTTGAGTTGATTTGTAACTTGGCAAGTGATTTTGTAAGCATTGAGGTGTGCTAAATTGTTGTTAAGATTTGAGAATTCTGGAGAGTTGCGTATTGTTGTCTGGTGATTTTCTGTAGTCCTTTGAATTTGTTTTGTAGTTGCCTTTTGATTTCGAGGACGAAATCTCTTAAGGTGGGGAGGATGTGAGGACTGTAATTAACAGGTTTGATTAGTGACGTGTTTTGAGCAGATTTGGGGAATTAAGCTGGAATTGGTTATATAGTAACTAACGAATTAGTCAAATCTGAATGGTGATTTAGTCCCGAGAGGTATCTCGTGCTGAGTAAGCTGTTAAGAAGCTTCGGATTTGACTTAGTAGTGTGTCGGGTGTGTATCGTGAATTAAGGGAGAGCGTTAGCGCTGGCAGATTTGGTGTATCGTTAATCTCTGGAGTTCAGATTTGGAGAATACCCCTCACGAGAGAATTAGAGGCGCTGTTAGAATCGGTCTGGTTCGCGGTTGGAGTATACCAGTTCGTTATTTGAGATTTGTGTAAGATCTGGGTGTCCAGATCTGACCCTCGTGTGTTTGAGTGAGTTTTCTTGAGCGGGAAGCGAAATGATGTCGTTTTGGATTACCCGGGTAGACACGGGTTGGTATAAGTGATGCGATGTCGTTTGGCATATACTAGATTTGGTTAGCGTAGAGAAGTCAAAGCTGGTTGAGTGCTGATCCGAGTTTGTCGGTGGCACTATATCGTTGACTGGAGATTTATATATAGGTGTTGACCAACACTTAGCGAATTCGAGACCCGACATTTCTTATCTTCTTCCTCAGAGAGCTATCGACTCATATCTGTTCCTCGAACCCTTACTGTTCATCCGAACACAAATCCGGTGACTGTCGTCGATTTACGCCGTCGTTTGGAGCAAGATTGGTGGCGCTGAGATCGTCTCCTTAAGATCTTTCGATTGATACCATTTTGGAGACTTGAGTTGTCAAGTTGAGGGAGCGCGAGCGCGAAGTAGTTGCAGGGTTCGAATATCTTCGCGATTTCTGACCAGTAGTCCTTTCATTCTTAAACAGCTTTGGGTAAGTGATTTATTCTCATTCTGAGTGTCGATTAGCGCTGTTTATCTTATTAGAGTATCAGTTTGGGTTGAGTTGTTGGTAGCACCAAAATATGTTCCAGTATAGTTATCCCTGAGTTGTTTAGGTGTGGCTGAACAGGTGGTAGCAACGTGATTGTTCAAGAAACTTTTGTTAGGTGTTCGCAGAGAGCTGTTGGAGCTGTGTTCTCGTGCGTGAGCTGCTGAGCGTGTGCCCCTATTACATATGTTGAGGTAGTATTTATACGAGTCTGAGGTACTATGAGCTCATACTAGCAGCTTTGATATAATCATGTTAATATTTCTTGCATGATGTGAGCTGTTGTGTGGCGTGATTTGTCGTGTTTAATTGCTAGCTGAAGTTGTCTAGCCATGCAGATTATTGTGGTTCTCTGTTCTAATTTTTTATGTGTTATTTATTGCGTTTATGGTAAGCTGAAATATGTCTTGCATACACGCATATCATATTGAACCTAATTTAATTGAGAATCGATCGATTGATAGTACCAGTATGCTAATTCTAATGTTTTTGAGAAATGAAATTATTGAGGTGTCGGGTGGCTACCGTATCCTCGACTCCCTGCCGTGAGGTTTGTCGATTGCCCTGAGGTTCTCTTGGGTAGCTCCCACCCATCAGCTATCATGAATGACACCGGTGGGTTGAGATTGAAAGATTATATTGCAAGCCACTAGTACTGCATGTGAAGGGCATGGGTAGCACCCACGATTCCACGTGCGATGTGTCCACTACTTTATTGATTCACTGCCGAGCTTTGTGGCGTGGATTGTTGTTGATACCTGATGAGATTTCATGGTACACCGATCATGCATTGCACGCTTTAGGTATTGCATGTTTTATATGTTAGTTGGTTTTATAGAGGCTCTTCGTACTGAGGTTTGACCTCGTTTTATTTTCCTATTTTTGGGCTGCTTTAGTCTGTGTTGGCCTTTGCAGGATCTTCAGGTAATCCAGCTGGACTGAGTGGAGAGTCAGCTGGTAGATCCCCGTTCTGAGTCACAGTTATTTATACTATGTATTGAACCAGGGGATGCCCTGTGTGATTATGTATTTGGGGATTTGTATTTGTATTTTACCTGTATTGGTTGTTGTTGTTGATGGATTTTGAGTCTAAATCCATATTTTGAGTATGTTGTATTTTTAAGAGTTGATGTTGGGTCAGGCCCAAACGAAAATTTTTAGCCCGTATTTCTATGCTTCTTGTAATTATGATTAACTGATTAATTAATCTGTGATTTAACGCACCGGGCCACACAAAACCACAATATATTCCTCTCCTTGTAGTCTTTGGATAGAGATGTTAAACAAGTCTTGTAGTATTTCTCACTGAGACGTAAAAGAAGTGTTGTTAGACACACAACTTGCGGGCTGGTGTGCATTGGTGTCTAGGAGTTCTTGCAGCTTGCAGGCTGTCGTATCGAGTTGCAACAGAGGCTTTTGTACTCAAATCTTCTAGTGGATCCTTCCAGTGCGGAAGAAGGGGAGACATAGGAGATTCAGCTCCGAACTTCCATAAACAAATTGCAGCCTATTATTTACAGCTTTCTGCATTTAATATTCACGCATTGCATATTTCAAATCTGTGTTTAAACATTCAGAGAGTAGTTCAAGTTTTTTCCGCAAGATTTCATATCTTACTTTATCTACTTCTCTATGCACACATTTCAAGAACACCCGAGTCTATTGCAGCTCACAGAGCCGCTGGTCCAGCTCCACGCTGATCTTGTTTCCCAGTTACGTGCTAACTATTTTACAAATATTTTAAAGCACGTAATCCATCTTTTTATGATTTTAGAACAAGGTTTGGGTGCTTGATTTGTGTGAGAACTCATGAGACACCCCCTTTTCGATCCTGACAGGGTATAACTGCGAACATAATGGAGTTATACCTTCGAATCAAAGCTAAAGAAAATAATAATTAAAGTTGAAATCACTGTACCAGCCAAGAATGGACCTAAGATGGATCAACTCATAGTAAAGCAGCACGCGAATGTACTGGTTCAGAATAGAAAACTAGCTCTAGACTGCTTGGTCAAGTAAAGTCAACTCAAATCGGATGATCAGATCGCTAGAAGACTAAACAATGAAATCAAATTTCAAACGGAATTGAATAATGAAACAAGATCACAAGGGAACAGGACATTAAAATCAGATCGCAAGTGGACTGGAATGTGAGACCAGCTTGCGACTTAACCAGCTTGGTAAAGATAACCAGATCGCGAACTTAGCTCAAAATTGAATAACAGCTTAGAAGATTTTCTTGTCTGAAGAAATCAAAAATATCTAAGGGAACTTCCATAAACAAAACACGTAAGTTGATTCTATGCTGCTTGAAGAAAATCTCAGAAAACTCAAGAAGAAACAGAGATGAACATCGTAAAACATTTTCTAACAACTATTCTTTGAATCAAAATCACAGCAAACCAATACTTTCTAAACAAAACATCTTAAACTAATCTCTGAGTTTGAGGAACATAAAAAAACAGTTCTCAAACCATTAAAAACTCATACAAACATGCAAACAGAAACAATATATGCTTTCTAAAGTGCAGCAAGAAACAGAGCGTTTAATTGCCTTATCTGCGATATAGAGAATTATCTGGCTCTATCAACACACAAACCCGATTGGTCCTTGTGAAAATATTAAAAGCGTTGGTCGGTTTCTTGTTTATAGAGAGCACCGCTTCAATATTTTTTCCTCTACGTGATGTTTTTGTTGTGAATGAACATGCAAGATGTGTTGGGAAGCTTTTATATGAAAATCTTAAAGCCTAAATGGGTAAAAACACGTTTCTATTAAAGTGCTACTATAATTTTAAGAACAAATAAAAATGAAAACCGACCAATTTAGTTAAAATATGAAACGAACTGGGCTTGTCTGGACCGACTGGAAAGCTCTTGCAACCGTGTCTCTAATCTGGAAAATCAGCTCAGATGAAAGCTGATTGACAATATCATTACACATAGATCCCTCAATACTTTAAACTTTATATTTGTGGATGTTGGATCTGTGTTTACAGATCAGAATCTTAATTTTGATTAACAACAAACCTACTGTTATTTTACTAATGATTTGTACTATGTGTACAGCGAACCAGATCGAAGCGTCTGGTACAGAGATAGAAGCGAGCTGGATGAAGAGAAATTTAGCAGCTCAGCAGCGAGCTGGAACAAAGCACTGTAACAGATCGAACCAAGAGCATATTGAGAAGATGTCCAAGCTGGAACAGTGAGGGGATACCCAAGCTGGTCTAGTAGAGGATATCGAAGCTGGTATAGTGAGGGGACATCCGAGATAGTCCAGTAAAGGACAACCAGATCGCAGAGGACACCCAAGCTGATTCACCAGCTTTGAGCAAGAGCAGGTCAAGAGCAGCTTAGTTGAGAAGCGACCAGCTCAGCGACAAACCATCCCAGACAAACAAAGCAGTTCAAACACAAGTATTGTGGAGATTGCATTGTATTAGTTCAAACTGGTTTGCTTTGTCCTATCCACATCAAATACACAATTCTCGTACTCAAAGTCAGCAATAGCTGCAACATTAAATGTGGAAAAAGCTCAAAGTCATAAAGCCTGCAAACACATTAAATGTGAAAGGACACAAAGTGCAACCGTGCCAGAACCTTTTCAGAATACTTATCAACAGTTGGAAAATGTGTCCAACGGGCAAAATCTATATAGGGCTATTTATATGAAGAATACGAAGAGCAGTAACAAGCGTGCGAGGAAGAATAAAAGTTGAGGGAAGAAACAGAGAGAATATCTTTCACAGAAGCACTTCCCAGTGTGTGAGAAAATAGCATAGAGAGTGAGCTTACACTGTAATTTCTCACACACGATTCACTCACACTTTCGAGAGATGAGCTGTATAGATTAATGAGTGAATCACAAACATCAAATCATTGTAGTCTTTGGATAGAGACGTTAAACAAGTATGTGTTGTCTTTTGCACTGAGACGTTAAAGAAGTGTGTGTAGCCTTTCTCACTGAGACAGCAAAGAAGTGAGTTAGACACACGCAACTTGTGGGCTGGTGTGCAGTGGTGGCTAGTAGTTCTTGCGGCTGTTGGTCGTAGGATCGCGTTGTAGCGACGGTCGCTGCAGTCAAAGTCTTGTAGTGGATCCTTCCCGATTGCGGAAGAATGGGAGATGTAGGAGATTCAGCTCCGAACTTCCATTAGAAAATTGCAGTGTTTGTAATTTACAGCTTTCTGTATCTGCATGCATACATGTTTCAAACCAGCCTTGATGTTTCAATTTACAGAGGGTGGTAGTTCAGTTTTTTTTTCCGCATGATTTTTATCATACATGATCTACTTCTCATTGCTCAAAACCTTTCAAGAACATGAGCTATTGTAGCTCAAGATTTAACAGACCAGATCACGTGACCAGCTCGCAGCGCTGCTATGGGCTGGTACCAGCTTAGGTGCGATATGGCTGCTGGTTGTGTACTGATTTTCAAAATTACTTTTCAAATGCACGTAACTTATGGTTCGGTATCTAGGCTGTGTGAGAGCTTACGTGAGTTGTGTGAGAGCTCATGAACCCCACCCCCAAATCAATCCAAAAAATTGGTATTAGAGCACTTTTGCGATCTTGTACCCCATTTTATGGGACCAACAATTGGTATCAGAGCAGGTTGTTCTTGAAAGAGCATTTCAAATTGAAAATTTTTAAGGTTTAAAATCGTTTCAGAGCTGATAGTATCTCTGTGCTATAAAATTTTTAAGGTTTTTAAAAACTCACTCTCTACATATAGGGGGAGTAATGACCTTTGAATAGCAGAGCAGATTTGAAAATGCGGTAACATCTCTTCTGTTGTGCTGACAGATTGCACGAGATTTGTGGACGCCAAGACCTCTTACGATTTTTGCGCTGAAAGAATAGCTCCTATAATAGTGTTCGAGAGAAGCGGAAGAGATTCGGTGAATTCAAATGTCATTTATACTTTAATCTAAATATTTGAGCATTTTTCAGTAGTGCAGAATGTGTTTTTTAAAAATTCATATCATATCATGCTTTCTGCAAACGGTCGTCCCTAAAATGTTTTATTTTCAAATCTGAAAATCCCCCTGCTGGTAAGGGGGAGCTTTATTTTAAATTTTAAGGCGGAGACTAGATTTCGGAACCCTTTATGATTCCCACAAAAAATGGGATAAATATTTTGAAATCGTTATTTCGTGCATCTGTTTATTCAGGTTTTGTGTAAATAATAAAGAGGGAGATTGTTGGATATATGTTTACAGTTCACAATATGGAACCCTTTATGATTCCCACAAAAAATGGGATAAATATTTTGAAATCGTTATTTCGTGCATCTGTTTATTCAGGTTTTGTGTAAATAATAAAGAGGGAGATTGTTGGATATATGTTTACAGTTCACAATATTAATTTTGATTAACACAAAACCTATTGTTATTTACCAATGATTTGTACTAAATGCACAACGAACCAGATCGGAAGCGAGCTGGTACAGAGAAAGAAGCGAGCTGGATGAAGAGAAATGTAGTAGCTCAACAGTGAGATGGAACAAAGCACTGTAACAGATCGAACCAAGAGCATATTGAGAAGATGTCCAAGATGGAACAGTGAGGGGACGCCCAAGCTGGTCTAGTAGAGGATATCGAAGCTGGTACAGTGAGGGGGCGCCCGAGCTGGTCCAGCAAAGGACAACCAGATCGTAGAGGACACCCAAGCTGGTTCACCAGCTTAGAGCAAGAGAATGTCAAGAGCAGCTTAGTTGAGAAGCGATCAGCTCAGCGACAAACTAGCCCAGATGAACAAAGAAGTTCGAACACAAGTATTGTGGAGATTGCATTGTATTAGTTCAAATTGGTTTGCTTTGTCCTGTCCACATCAAGTACAAAATTCTCGTAATAAAAGTTAGCAATGGCTGCAACATCAAATGTGGACAAAGATCAAAGTCATAAAGCCTGCAGACGCATTAAATGTGAAAGGAGACAAAGTACAACCGTGTCAGAACCTTTTCAGAAGACTTATCAACTGCTGGAACGTGTGTCCAACGGGAAAAATCTGCATAGGGATATTTATATGAAGAAGACGATGAGCAGTAACAAGCGTGCGAGGAAGATTAAAAACAGAGGGAAGAAAACAGAGAGAATATCTTTCACAGAAGAACTTCCCAGTGTGTGAGAAAACAACCGAGAGAGTGAGATTACACTTTAATTTCTCACACACAATTCACTCACAATTTCGAGAGATGAGCTGTATAGATTACTGAGTGAATCACAAACATCAAATCATTGTAGTCTTTGGACAGAGACATTAAACAAGTCTGTGTTGTCATTCGCACTGAGACTTTAAAGAAGTGTGTGTAGCCTTTCTCACTGAGGCAGTAAAGAAGTGAGTTAGACACACAAAACTTGCGGGCTGGTGTGCAGTGGTGGCTAGGATTTCTTGCGGCTGCTGGTCGTAGGATTGGGTTGTAGCGAGGGTCGCTGCAATCAAAGTCTTCTAGTGGATCCTTCCCGATTGCGGAAGAAGAGGAGATGTAGGAGATTCAGCTCCAAACTTCCATAAACAAATTGCAGTGTTTGTTATTTACAACTTTCTGCATCTGCACGCATACATGTTTCAAACCAGCCTTAATGTTTCAATTTACAGAGGGTAGTTCAGGTTTTCTTTTCCGCATGATTTTTATCATTCCTGAACTTCAACAACATGAGCTATTGTAGCTCGAGATTTAACAGACCAGATCGCGCGACCAGCTTAGGTGCGATATGGCTGCTGGTTGCGTGCTGATTTTCAAAATGACTTTTCAAATGCACGTAACTTACGGTTCGGTATCTAGGCTATGTGAGAGCCTACTTGAGTTGTGTGAGAGCTCATGAACCCCCCCAAATCGATCCTAACAATTGGTATCAGAGCGCTTTTGTGAACTGGTACCCCGTTTTATGGGACCAACAGTGGATTTAAGGATTTCTGGCGTTACATGTTCAGCTTTCAAGATCTATCAGTTTACGAGCTTTCAGTTACAGTAAAAGATATTGTTATGTATGTATTGCCTGACTTCGTTTTCCAGATTTGCTTGCTGAGCCTCTAGGCTCACTAGTTTTCCTAAGTGCAGGTGATCAGATTTAGAGTCTGTTGGTTGGTGCAAGCTGGATCAGATCGGGGGTGTTTATCATTGAACCTGCATTTCCGTGCAAGCACAGATTACCTATTTTGTTCAGTTTAGATTTGAGATCTACCAATTTGTAAAGAAATTGTATCAGTTATTCCATATATAGTTCTTTGTACACTAAACGAAGTCTTTTTGCAAAGTTTATGAATGTTCCGCAATTATTCACAGCTCTAAATCGTTATCTTTGTAGTCGTGAGCTGAAATTTCTATGCATTTGCACTTAATTCCAGAAGTATACCCAGTATGAATTGTGAGTTTCATTCAATTCGGACCCCAAACTTATTATAATTTTGATTTGAAAAACGTGGTCGTTACACTCACAGTTCAACCCTAACACACACAATAGCTGCACTCGGTGCTGCCATATTATAAGGAAATAAAGTTGCACCTTGGATAACAGCTATAGCTTTTTCCTAGTGGTAAGCGCTTGATCCTATCAATTGATATCAAAGCGAGTTCAGGGGTTCGAGTCTCCCAAGAAGCATTTTCTGTACTTCTTTGGGGAGGGGTTTGAATTAAGCATGCATGGGTGAGAGAAGTACTGGGATGGGTGACCTCCTATGAAGTTCTCATACGTCAATTTGCTAACGTTGTGCCGCTTGATCTGGTTGGCCAAGTGGACTGTAAAAGTGATTCTAGATCTTAACGGGTAATATTATCTCTACTGGGATATGGCCGGCGATAGGGAAATGGTAAGACTAGTCGGGAAATGAGACAGCTACCAAACCTGATCCCGTAAGCTCAGATGATTTGCAGACTGCCGACAGTAAGATAGAAACTAAGAATGAAGATATGAGAAGCAGGTCTCAGGAAATGATGAATAAAAATCAGCGCTTAGCTGAAATTATTCTCCTGGACCAAGTCGTCTGTTTCTTTACGAAAATTGCGAGGAACTCTTAAACTACCTAGTGATAAATATGGGTTGGGCTATGAGAGCTGTGAAAGCAATAAAACAGAGACACATAATAATCCACAACTAGATAAGCCTAAACTTCAAACTACGAATTTTGTGAAATCCATCATGGAAAAGTCTGTTGAGATAAGAGTCACAGGTTGCAGCTAAGACTCAAAACTGGCGAGGAAAATACTGTGGGATAGGATACATTGCTCCTGAAAAGTCAAAGGAAAGCTGTCTTAAGAAAAGAATAGAACTGTCAGGCCTCGTGCTCACAACAGAGATAAAACACGCAAACACAAGAGGAAGCTACTAAAAAGCGGGTAAAATTTTTGCTTTTGGCCTGACGGTTTAAAACGATATAATTAAAAATAGTACGATACTCAAAGTAATCCCAGTTTAACAAAAAACCAACAAAACAAAGGCTACAAGCCCACTACAATCAATACAGCATAACATGTATCAGACACCTGGTAACAACCACAACCCAATCTAACAGACTACAACAAAAGCACAGGGCATCCCCTGGCTAACAATACTGATACATATAAATATGCTATAAGCTACTGGGATACTCTAACCACCTCCTGGGGCACCTCTAGCTGGGTCAGCTCCACGACCAGCTGGATAACCTGAAAAACAAAACAGGCAACGAAAACAACCAAGCCCCAGAGGGACATGGGGTCAAACCCCAGTACGGAGAGAAACTGAAACAGCTAAAGAAAAAAGCATAAGATAAAATGCAGATGCTATGCATGAGACACAGAACGAACGCTGAAGGCTACAACCGGAAAGGGAGCCATGGAACTCAAACATAGCTCCACAAGATCTGCAACAAACGGTGGCCACAGGGTGTGTTCAAAGTGTGGTAATGAGCCACTCGTCTTGACACCACACCCGAATACCAGATGCATCAAACAACTCAACCTGCCGTTGTGTAACGCCCAGACATTTTTATAGATACACTAAAAACCAGCGCTCAATTCCAACAATACAACTTAACAGGAAGCTCAATTCAAGGCTAGGAACAAGATTACAAGGCTAATTCGAAAAAGCTACCTGCACGCACAAACACACGAACGAAACAGCAGCTTCGTGCTTTTGCTCCAGCCAACGACAGCCTCCAAAATCGGTAAGGAATGAAAGAGCTTGTCGAGAGGAGTCCAACGCTACCTCAAACGTGACAAGAGGTGGCCGGAATCGACGGGAATTCTCCGGAGAAGCTCACGGTGAACAGTACCCGAGGGTTAGAAGCGAAGAACGAAAGTTGGGAGAAAATTTTCTAAGTATGGGATCTGTTTCAATAATTGAAAGCCGACGCTTCTAATTTATGCATGCATGAAATCTGGTAAATTAGCCACCGACAGAAACAGCTCTCAAGATTTCTGAACGCAACACAACGAACAACAGATCTCACAAGTCATCGATCGCTCCAAAACACGAAGAAATCTGAAAGCTAAAACGTTAAACGCTACAACACACAAAACCGCGGTGAAATCTGAACATCTAAACGCTCAAAGCTGGAAATAGCGCTAACGCTAAAACGACGTCGCACAACACCACGGTGAAGTCTGAAACGCTAAACACAAACGCTGGTGAAATCTGAAATACAAAGCGTTAAAAGCTGCTCGCTAAAATATGATCTCTCGAACGCTAAACTCGCGAAACAGATCTCTCCCTCAAGAGTTCACCAAACGACGCCGTAGCAACTTATCTAAACGCCATCGTTTCGCCCTCAACACAAAAACACGCGGGGGCAGATATCTACATCAGATTCTAGCGCTAACGCAATACCAGATATCTCCTAAACGACGACGTACAAGCGTCTAAGATAAAAACGCGCCACGCAGACTTCTATACAAGCGCAACAGATCTCAGCTACTTCGCGACATCCAGATCTCACGAAAACGACGGAGTATTGATCTCGCTCGCTACAAAACGCGTTGCAACACCAAACGTCCAGATTTCACAAAATCCGAACAGATTTATCACGAAACGAACAGATTTCACCAACAATACAGATTTCTTGCAAAACCAGATTTCAAACTAGAAAATTCCAAAATTTCCAGATTTTCTATAAATGTGATTTCTAACCTGAAAATGCAAACGAAACCTTTAAATAGAATTCCGAACACCCAGAATTCCTCAAAAACCGATTAATTCAACAATTAATCTTTATTACAAATTCAGGTATCACAAGAACAGAATAGGGGAAATACCAAATCTGGTGGAACGAAGCCAAGACAGCTCTCCAATGCCTTTATGAAGGAAAGATAGTACAATCCTAACTATCATAAGCCCAGACCTCAGGGATGTTGTACATCAGATAAATATCATATCACAGTGCACACACGTATCACACACATACTTGGACACACACACACACACAGGTATAGCTATTAGAATTATCCAAGTGTGGGTCCCGAAAGGTCTGTATCTTTTGTGATTGCAGGGACAACAGTCTTTGGAATGAAGCAATCAAAGTGGTAACTGGACAACGGATGTGTGAGGCACATGACAAGTGATCCAAAGCTGCTATAAAATCTGAAATCATGCAGTGGACGAAAGATTACTTTTGTGACAATTCAAATGGTAACACTGTGGGTAACGATAATCTTACCCATGGTAACTTTACTGCCAAAGATGTTCTTTTAGTTGAAAATTTGTGGTATAATTTAATCTGCATAAGTCAACTATGTGACAACAATTATTCTGTAAATTTTAAAAAGCACACATTCTCAACTCATAATCCAAAAGGTTTCATCGTATTATTTGGGAATACGTACAAATTTGACTAGTCAGATCAGCCACATTCTGAGCAGATCTCCCTTGTAGCTGACTCTTCTAAGAGTTGGTTATAGCATTAATGGATGAACCACCTGAATTTCAAAACACTTGCAAATCTGAGTAAACATGAGTTAGTTACTGGTTTGCCCAAAATAAAACATTCAAAAGAAAAGATTTGTTCTGCTTGCCAGCAGGGAAAATATATTAGATCTACGTTTAAAAAGAAAAAAAGGCAGTGTCTCATTGTAACGACTAGAATCCTGAATACGTAGAAATGAGTGCATGATTAGGGGGAAAATCATTTTAGAAATTTACATGCCATTTTATGTAATTTATTTATGATTTTAATGTTGCATGATATGTATGGTCTGTTTTTAGCCTGTTGAGTTACAGACACGTGCACGAGACTAGGGACGACCGAGATTAAAATAATTTGAGATTTTAAGTCCTTAGATTTTTAAGAACAAATTTATTATTTTTAAGCAGCAAATTTCCGAAAATTGGGGTTTTTATGATTATTTTTTAGGGGAACCCGTTTTTCGCCTATACGGGCTGTTTTAATGGACTTTAATGTATTTTAAAATTAGAAATGTCTTTTATTTCGAAAATTAGAGGTTTTAAAGCCATGTTTAAAGTTTTAATTAACATTTCAATTTAGGGGAGGGTTAGTATTGTAAAATTCCATTTAATTTTCTTAATTAAACATGAGGGGTCATTTGTGTCACACCCATTATTTCAAAACACAAATTTTGCAAAAACACTAGCCTCCACTAATCCTCCATAGCCGTACCCCTCCTCCATTGCTCAACCCCATCGGTTCTTCAAGTTATTGGGTGATTCAAAGGCGGTCTTGTCCTGATCTCACGTCCTACACGTCGGTAACTCGCAGATCTTCCCTTTATCCAATCTAGGCATGTAATATCTCTTATTTTTCTCACCATTTAAGCCATAATATTCTGTTTTAATCAATGATTACATGAATTGTATGTGATTTGAATTGATCTATGTTTATTGTTTGAGATCCATTCATATATCATGATTTTCAACACATATTTGATCCATATCTTGATGTGCTTCGGTCATGGACGGTTCTTGAGGCTTGTGTTTGGTCAAAGGATGGTACCAATAGTTATTCTATCGAGTTAGGATCATGTCGGTCCAAACGGGAAGCGATTTGGTCAAGGAATGAATTAGTTATAAATTTTATGATCAGCACGTGTCCTGGCTTGTCGTCTGTGCACGACAGTTAGAGTTGTTGGGGTCGGGTAAGTCACTCTATGCGGTCTGAGTGGTCAAGGTTAATTCAGGTAGATAGACCATTGAGTTGGGTCACGTAGGTCCAAACGGGAAGCGATTTTGTCGAGGAACGAATTAGTTATGAATTTTATGGCTAGCACGTTCCTGGATGCAGCCTGCACGCGGGCAGTTGGTTTGGGGCGTTGGGTTGGTCATGTCCTGAATTGTTCTTGAGCCCGTTTGTTCCAGTGGCTATTGGGGTGAGTTAGGGTTATATGGGTCGAAACAGGGAGTGATTTAAGAAATGAATTTTTAATGATCTTTACCGTTTTGTTGCTCGAAGTGAGCCTCGTCGGGTCATTTTTAGATTTCGAGTCTTAGAGGTTGCCAAAGTTCGTGGATGACTTTATTTGATGTTTTAAGCATATTTTAAGATGTTTTCCAGCATTTTAGAATTTATTTGATTTATGAGTTTTTGTCAAATTTTAATGTTTGATTTTAAAATGAACGAGTGAGTATTTTATAAACCTTTTAAAATTCAATTTTTAAGTATAGGGTCCAATTTTAAGATTATTTTGGTCAAATATTTTAAATTCAAATATTTAGTTAAACTTTTTAATATTGTTGGACCTAATTTTTTCTTTTCAAGTTTTAAAGTAAAAATTTCGGCCTTTTGGATTTTCTTTAGTCAAAATTGGTCAATTGATCTTTATTTAGCCAAAATTATAAATAGTTGATTTTTAGTAAATGATAGGGTATTTTAGAAATTTTAAAGGTTAATTTAAAGTTTTTGGCCAAGTCATGTATTAGGCTAAGTCTCAATTTTAAGTTAAGTCTGCGTTCTTTTGGGCTTAGAAGTAGTGGACCAGACTCCTGAATCAGTCATTGACCGGAGTAAAAAATGTAAAAGCCCGTGAATATATATTTAATTATATATTAGTATTCTATGTACGTTAATCTTTTAAAGGAAATGATTAAATATATATTGACGGACTAAGCGTTTTAAATTGCATTATTTTAAGAAATACACGCATCATGATACTTTATAAGACGTTTAAGACAAGTTCTTTTTTGAGAAAAACCCGAGGGATTGAAATGACTTGTGACAAAATTTAACGATGGGAGCTAGCCGGGTAGCCGGGCCCGAGGATCCCCTGTTTTAATGTAATACGAGCCTATGGATCCATGTGATCACGACATGGTGAAGTGGCATAGGAGGTGCTTGGGATCCCGACGTAAGACCGGGTGAACCGCACCACCACGTACGTTGGTTCTCTTGACTGATCAGTCATACGCCCGCTCACATTTCACAGATACGACTCATACGTTTTTATGTTATGTTACGTCATGCCTTATGTATGTTATATGTTTATGATACATTATGATATGTTACGAACCATGTTTTAAAACCACCCATACATGCATGATTTAACGTATTTTATATCACGTATTTGCTTGCATGTGATTTTATTATATGTACTTTATCATTTAAAAGTTAGAGCATGCTGAGCCTCTGGGCTCACTAGGTTTAAATGGTGCACGTGATGCCCTGTGGATTTTATCCCGACTGGCGTGAGGACCTCTGAGCGCCTGTTGCAGTAGTACCCATGACCACTATGATGTCTTTATATACGTTATGATATACTTTTCAGACATTTTATTTACATGTTCGTTTCCGCAACATTTTCATACTCTGATTTTTAAACAACATTGGTGATTTGAAGTTTTAAGATATTCATTTATTTATGTTTTAAAGGATGTTGAGAAATTTTTTAAAGGGAACGAGCCATACTTTTTAGTTTATTTATTCCGCACATGATTTAAAAAAATTACTAGAGTACGGTTCGTTTCAGTTGGTATCAGATCGAAGGTTCTGGTGGGATACTAGCCTGCTGCATGAAGCTCGAAAGTCGCACTGCCAGTCTGTATGTTTTAGAGTTTTATGATGCATGTTTATTTTCACATGATGCATGTTCCATTTTCAGCATTAATTTTACTTTAGGAGTTTTAGAGTTAGACACTTAGTCATGCAATTAGATTTACGTGAAGGATTTGGGTGCCAGTATGCCTCCCAGACGTGCCAGAGACCAACAGAATGATGATGCACCTCCTCCTCCCCCCCTCCGCAGATGACGCCTTATGAGATGGCTATCATGTACATGCTAGCCGGGATCACCCGGATGTTAGAGACACAGTCGGAGCGACCTGATAAGTCGCACGAGGAGAATGTGGCTGAGTGGTTTCGTAAGCAGGGACCCAAGGAGTTTGCCGGGACTACGGATCCGCTAGTTGCTGAGTAGGGAACTGTTATGAGATTACATGCCTTAGGTTTCTGGGTTGAATCTAAGTAGAACTGTTAGACCTTCTAGAACTTGCCTTGGGAACTTAGACGGGTAGGGCTAGCGAACTTAGAAATGTTTTAGGCATCTAAACTATTTTTGGGAATCTAGATTATGTTGGAAAACCGTGGCGGATCCGGATCCCGTCTCCCGACAGCGCAGCGGAAGTTTAAAATTAGCGCCGGGAAAACGTTCAATACAATAAAACTGCACTATAAACCATTCATAGGGCATTTCTCGGGGTGTTACCTTGCTGGCGACAGGCGCCTGGCTCCAACCAGAATCGCAGGGAGACTGGCTCTTCACGGTAGGCGGCGGTAGATTACGTCTAATCAGGTCCACAACCAGAAGCAAGGTTCCTTCGTCAGCCTGCACTAGAAGGCCTGACGAGATCAGCACGGATGAAAACTCCTCGAAAAGTTGATCGGAACAAGTCCGATCACTTAGCGGCGGCGGCGGCTTTGGGAGAGGAGGGGGTGGCCAACTTTGGAGCTAGGGTTAGGTTATGAGTTTGAGTTACATCATAATGAAGCCCTAAGTCTCCTTTAATAAGACTAGTAATGAACTTGGACCGGCCCAACGGGTCCGGGTCCAAATGACGATATCCATCACTGCGACTTCGTTACAACTCCGATCGTCGATCAGATCGGACCGATCGACTCAGTTTCCAAAACTGAATATTATGATCTGAAAAACCATTTTTCAGAAAGGTATCACTGATAGTGCCTGCAAGAACCAGTCGGTCCGTGGTTAGCATACAGTACGGTCCTTTCAATCCATATATCCCGATCAGATCAACGACCATTGGTAAATCGAGAGTCGCTAAAGATCCGATAGCTATGCATACATCTTGGAGATCGAATAGTGACATCACGAGTGTAACTAGATAAACCCATTTACCTAAAACACTTCTATTACTCTGGCCAAAGATTTATACACTATTATCCCCTCAGATAGCATAGGATATCCACGCATGTAAGCGAACGGTGAATCCTCGACAACGAAGCATCGACTCCTACATGCATCGGGGTCTCACCCAACCCCGCCGCCTAATGACCCCAAGTGAGTCGGCAAACGGGTCAAAGTGAGACGCCTATCATGTAGAGTCTCAATGACGTTTCGAGTCGTGAGGACTAATCAGTACAACCAAGACCTCGGACTTATCCACTCGACAAATGGTAACCACTTGGAAAGTCCGAACGAGGGTAGTTCGATAGATCACCAGTTCACTATCTATCTGCATGCTCAGAACATCACAATGTTCCCTACCAATGAAACATGGTACTTCGAATCGCAGATACTAGTCTCAAGCTCGGGCGGCCTTATCCTCATTTTGACGGCCCAATCGACTAGGAACTAATTCAGAATACACAGTGACTATTAGATGTGTTTCATGATAGCCGTCATACCCACTATCACATCTAACATACACTATGGTGCATTCTAGGTCTTTATCCAACACAATTGTTAACATTATATAAACATAATAAAGATAAAGAATGCCATAAACAAATGCGAATATCATATATAAATACTGTCATATACAAGAGTCTATAAACCCACACGCCACAAGTTGGCTAGTTGGGCATCTACTCTAACAATCTCCCCATTGCCATAAAGCCAACTACTCATCAGACGCAGTCCCATTGTTTCGCGATGTTTTTCAAACAACGGTCCTGTCAAGGGCTTCGTAAGTGGATCAACAACGTTGTCCGCAGAGGCGACTCTCTCAACTGCAATGTCACCTCTAGCCACAATATCCCGGATTATGTGGTATTTCCTCAGTATATGTTTGGATCTTTGGTGAGACCTAGGCTCCTTTTCTTGCGTAACGGCACCCGTGTTGTCGCAGTACACCGGGACTGGACTAAATCCATTAGGAATGACGCCCAACTCTTGGACGAAATTCCTTATCCAAACGGCCTCCTTAGCAGCAGCTGATGCTGCGATGTACTCAGCATCTGTGGTTGAATCCGCGATGGTATCTTGCTTGGAACTCTTCCAAGAGACAGCACCACCATTGAGCATGAATACAAATCCAAGAGGTAGACTTCGAATCATCCACGTCACACT
>KQ988492.1:0-5000 GCA_001598015.1 Dorcoceras hygrometricum
CCATATTTCTTTCCTTTTTCATGTCTAAATCATTTCAAACATGAACTTTAAACATACAGGCAAGCATATCCATAAGAACAACAATATAAGCTTTAAATGGTGTAGCAAAGGATCAGATTTTACTTGCTTTAATCAAAGCTTTGCGTCAACAGCTATTTCCTGCAGAAATTCTCCCTTTGAGCAACGCACGAACTCTTTTGGAATTTCTTTGAAGAACACTTTAAAACTTTTCTTTGCAATTGATGAAAATCTTACTTTGAAGACAGGTTTTTTTATATGAAAGGGATTAGTGGCAAGCTACTTGAGAAATCAAGCATGACACACCTCTAAAATTTAGTAAAAATTCCCTTCATATCTTTTAATTTGTAAAACACCAAACCTTCTTTTTGAAGAAAGCATTTCACCTCCTTAAAACATTTTCCAATCAATTTAAAATCCAGCTCGTGTATCGCTCATTGGAGTTGCCTGCTGGTACCAGCCGTAGCGCTCCTTCTTGCTGATATCAACAATTCAACAGACACATAACTTTTTAAAATTGCCTATTGGATCCATGAAATCAATAAAATGCATAAATGTGGTCCTATGGATTTTGGGGTGTTACAGGGCGGGATGGATCAAGACGGTGAATGCCTCCGCCCAACGGCTCAATGGAGTTGTGAAGGATGTGGAGCTGTCCTTAGGCACTTGGAAGGGCCGCGTGGACCAATCGGTAGCACCACTCGATGACTTCAACTTCGTTCTAGGTATGGACTTCTTGAGGAAGGTTAGTGCCATCCCTATGCCCTATTAGATTACATGTGCATAATGGAGAGGGGAGCCCCATGCATGATCCAAGCAACAAGTGCCCCTCCTAATGCAAGTTCCATGAAGAAACTCTCCGACATGCAACTAGCCAAAGGCGTCAAGAAAGGGGAACCCACGTTCTTGGCTACATTGCGAATGGACGAACCAGCCACTACTCTAAAGGGAGAGTTGCCCACATGCATCAAGGCGGTCCTCGATGAGAGCCAAGATGTTATGCCGACGGAGCTACCAAAGAACTTGCCACCTCGAAGGGAAGTGGATCACACGATTGAGTTGGAGACTGGGGCCAAGCCACCCTCTATGGCCCCTTATCTCGTGGCACCATCGGAGCTTGAGGAGCTTCGCAAGCAACTCACCGAGTTTCTGGACACTGGCCGAATCCGTCCATCAAAGTCCCCCTATGGTGCACCTGTGCTCTTTCAGAAGAAGCAAGATGGCTCTTGAGAATGTGTGTGGACTACCGGGCGCTAAACAAGGTAACCATCAAGAATAAGTACCCCATACCCTTAATTGCAGACTTGTTTGATCGTCTAGGTCAAGCCAAGTACTACACGAAGATGGATCTCCAAAAGGGGTACTATCAAGTTCGAATTGCGGAAGGGGACGAGCCAAAAACCACATGCATCACTCGATACGGATCATTCGAGTGGCTCGTCATGCCATTCGGTCTTACCAATGCGCCGGAGACGTTTTGCACCCTCATGAACAAATCTTTCACCCATATCTTGATGAGTTCATGGTGGTGTACTTGGATGACATTGTTATATACAGTCACACCTTGGAGGAGCATGCACGACAGCTACGAACCGTGTTCAAAGTCTTGCGAGAGAAAGAGCTATATGTCCAGAAGGAAAAGTGTTCCTTTGCACAAGAAATGGTCCAATTCTTGGGGCATATCATCGAGCACGGGAAGCTCAAGATGGATGAAAGCAAGGTTCGTGCCATACTTGATTGGGAGCCACCAACCAAGGTACCCGAATTACGTTCTTTCCTTGGGTTGGTTAACTATTATCGCAGGTTCATAAAAGGATACTCCGCAAGGGCTGCACCCTTGACGGACCTTCTCAAGAAAGATCGACCATGGGGATGGTCGGATGCCTGCGTCAAAGCCTTCGAGGATCTAAAGGCCGCGGTGAGCCAAGAACCTGTATTGGTATTGCCCGATTTTTGCAAAGAATTTGAAGTGCACACGGATGCGTCCGACTTTGCGATTGGTGGAGTGTTGATGCAAGAGGGGCATCCCATAGCCTATGAAAATCGGAAGCTCAATGAAATGGAGAGGCGATACACGGTGCAAGAAAAGGAGATGATGGCCATCATCCATTGCTTACGAGTGTGGCGCCATTACTTATTGGGAACCCGATTCATAGTAAAGACCGACAACATCGCCACTAGCTATTTTCAATCCCAAAAGAAGCTATCGTCAAAGCAAGCTAGATGGCAAAACTTCTTAGCGGAGTTCGACTATGTGCTTGAATACCGGCCCGGAAAAGCCAACGTGGTAGCCGATGCCTTGAGCCGAAAAGCCGAGTTTGCATCAATCAACACCGTATTGGGAGACCTCCCCACACGCATCAAAGAAGGATTGGGGCAGATGATCCAGTCGCTAAAGAGGAACCCGATTCATAGTAAAGACCGACAACATCGCCACTAGCTATTTTCAATCCCAAAAGAAGCTATCGTCAAAGCAAGCTAGATGGCAAAACTTCTTAGCGGAGTTCGACTATGTGCTTGAATACCGGCCCGGAAAAGCCAACGTGGTAGCCGATGCCTTGAGCCGAAAAGCCGAGTTTGCATCAATCAACACCGTATTGGGAGACCTCCCCACACGCATCAAAGAAGGATTGGGGCATGATCCAGTCGCTAAAGAGTTGGTCAAGCTAGCCGAGCAAGGGAAGACTCGACAGTTTTGGCTTGAAGATGGCCTCTTATACACACAAGGGCGGCGACTCTATGTTCCAAAGTGGGAGGACCTGCGGAAGGACCTCATTCAGGAGTGCCATGACACGAAGTGGGCGGGTCATCCGGGGCAAAAACGCACCAGGGCTTTACTTGAGTCATCATACTTTTGGCCACAAATGCGGGATCAAGTAGAGCTCTACGTCAAGACTTGTCTAGTATGCCAACAATACAAAGTGGAGAACAAGAAACCAGCGGGGTTGCTCGAGCCACTACCGACATCGGAACACCCGTGGGATTCTATCACATTGGACTTCATCAGTTCTTTGCCCAAGTCTGATGGGTTTGGGTCTATTATGGTGGTGATCGACCGGTTCTCAAAATATGGGACATTCATTCCATGTCCAAAGGATTGCACTATCGAAGAAGCCGCAAGGTTATTCTTCAAGAATGTGGTGAAGTATTGGGGCTTACCGAAACACATCATCAGTGATAGGTACCCCCGCTTCACAGGCCGGCTATGGACCGAATTGTTCAAGCTTCTGGGCTCGGAGCTACACTTCTCCACGAGCTTTCACCCCCAAACTGATGGCCAAACTGAAAGGGTGAATTCATTGTTGGAGTGCTACTTGAGGAACTTTGTGAGTGCCAACCAACGAGATTGGGCGAGGCTTTTGGATGCGGCACAATTCTCGTACAACTTACAACGGAGCGAAGCCACGGGGAAAAGCCCATTCGAACTTGTCATGGGGCAACAACCGATTACACCCCATACATTCCACCATGCTCTTGGCAAGGGGCCAAGTCCTGCAGCAACACGAATGGTCCAATAATGGGGTGAGCACCTGGATATGGCACGCTCGCAACTGGAGAAGGCACAAAAGCGCATGAAGAAGTGGGCCGATGCAAAGAGACGCCAACGACAGTACTCCATAGGAGACAAGGTACTTATTAAACTTTTGCCTCAACAATTTAAAGTTTTCCGTGGAGTACACAAAGGCCTAATCCGCAAGTACGAGGGTCCATTTCCAATCATTGCCCGAGTTGGGAAGGTATCTTACCGGCTAGACCTCCCCAACACATTGAAGATTCATCCGACATTCCATGTGAGCATGCTGAAGCCATATCATCCGGATGATCAATATGAAAGCCGAGGGTACTCACATCGAGCACCTCCCGTGATAACAACATCCTTTGATAAAGAAGTTGAAGAGGTACTTAGAAAATGGGTCGTGCGACGACGTGGGGTGCAGCATTGCACCCAGTACTTGGTCAAGTGGAAGGGACTGCCCGAGACCGAAGCATCATGGGAAACTCAAGAACACTTGTGACAGTTTCCAGAGTTACTTCATCAGATCTAGGCGACGAGGACGTCAGCCAAATAGGTGGGGGAGAATGTCACGCACCGGCAATTTTCGTGCACAGTTCCAAAGGATGGTGCAACTGGGAGGCTCCAACACATCTAGAACATTCTCCACACTTCCACCCAAGTGTAGAATAATATTGGGAGTCTTGTACATAGTAGAATAATCTAGATGCATGTAGAGTTGTACATATCTAGATCATTCCATGGAATATTCTCTTGAATATTCTTTAGATCATTCTGGAGACTTAATCTCCACCGTTAGATCAAATAGATCTTAGCCATTGATTGTACAAGCCACTACTATATAAAGGGGTTGCATCCTCATTTGTAAATCACCAAGTTTGATAATACAATCAATACTTTCTCACTCTAGAGTTCTTAGCATTCTCCAAATGTTCTTTGCTTGCCATTAGCAACACTAAGGCTGCTTTGCTAGTACAACGCAGGGGCGGAGTCGAGGAGCAAAGGCCGCACGGGATCTTAGGAGGGCTAAGTCCGTGACAACGCGCACTTGTTGGCACTTGGGCACTTGGGGCAATTGGGCGCGCGCACGCGCACGCGCACTTGTTGGCACTTGGGCACTTGGGGCACTTGGGCACGCGCACGCGCACTTGTTGGCACTTGGGCACTTGGGGCCCTTGGGCACACGCACGCGCACTTTTTAGCACTTGGGAACTTGGGGCACTTGGGGCACTTGCACGCGCACGCGCACTTGTCGGCACTTGGGCACTTGGGCATGCGCACGCGCACGTTCGACCATCTCCGAATTTGAATCCGACCGCATAAACACGTAATTCGTGCATGATTAGTTGGAGGAAAACCAACTTTTTTCGAGTGATTCATCGGTCTTGGCCAACATGTGCACTTGTGGCACTTGGGCACGCGTACGCTACCGATCGGCCATCTCCGAACCGCCTCCGACGGGGCATGG
>KQ988492.1:10000-11987 GCA_001598015.1 Dorcoceras hygrometricum
ACTAAAATTCTGGACTATTGCGAATAAACACAATTTATTGCTGCTGAAATGCGGAACAAAGGAAACAATGACGTGAGCGGAAGTAATACCAAATTCTGATAAACACTTTTCATATCAAATGAATAAAATAAGCTGCAAGGGTATAAAAACACGGAACTAAATCCTAAGCTGATCGAAATTCAAAATAAATACAAATAGAAGTCTGAACGGATTTCTATTGTTCAACTGAACTAGGAATATGTTGTAATACAAGGCACTAAACTGAAGTTTATGTACAACAAAACAAAGCTGAAAAGAACAATGGAAGATGTCCACGATAAACACCACTGTCCAACCAGCCACTCTCCGTCCAGCTCCTTACTGCCCATTACCTGCACTAAATGAAAACTAGTGAGCCAAAGGCTCAGCAGGTAAAATCTGGAATAGCAAAATCATGCAATAGAAACTGATACGGTAACTGGAATCTGAAAGCTGAATACATAAATGAATTCTAAATACGCTTTAGAATAAACAAACACAATATAGAACTGAGAATTCTGATAGAAACTGAAAGCATAAAAAATAATCAAATTCTGAAAACATTTTCTTTAAACATTCTCTGGAGCTGTGATTAAAATCACACTTGCGCTATTCTGAAATTATGACAACACTTTAAACATTTTGGTCCAATTCGTTTGATCAAACTCCTGATATCAGTCTCTAGCACTATGGCTCATGGTGAAGGGATATACAGATCCGTCGACCTATACACCTGATCCTTCCTCTGTTGAAAGGGCACACGGTTCGTCAGCCGCACACTCACCCTTCCTCTGGGGACCCTCTTTGTTTTCATAACTTAAAATATTTTCTAAAACATCGTTCTTCTCTTTCTTTTCTTTCTAAAATCTGTTTTCTTTCTCTCTTGTACGAATTACTGGTTTTCTCTTGTCTAATGATGTTCTGGAACTTCAAGGGATTTCTCTGTAGAATTTACGAAGATGAAAACTGAATAAAAGCTCTCAAATCTTGTTCAATTGAATCAAATAATCTTTTGAACTGAAGCGGAAATGAATAAGAAATCAAATTCTGAAATTTCGTTATCTGTTGAAGAAAACGAAGAATGAACAGTAACCAGTTGCAATGAACAGTACCAGTCGCAAGACTAATACCGGCTGAAATGAACAGTACCAGTCGCAAGACTAATACTAGCTGCAATGATCAGTACTTAGAAACAAATAAAGCAACTGCTGAAATATCAAAATGGAATACATCTGCTGGTGAACAGTGCATATGCTGAATGTTACGAAGACAACGCAACTGCTGAAATATAAAAATGGAATGCATCTGCTGAATTTTACAAACGCAACTGCTGAATTCTAACAAAGGAATGAAGCTGCTGAATTAGTTCAATAGGAATGCACCTGCTAGTGTTAACAAATAAATACACCTGCTGGTTTTAGCAAAAGAAATGCACCTGCTGGTGAATTGTGCATCTGCTGATTTTATGAAAACAACGCAACTGCTGAATACCAATAGCTGACGAACAAACTATCAGCTGATGAACAAACTATCAGCTGATGAACAAACTATCAACTGATGAACAACTATCAGCTGATGAACAAACTGTCAGCTGATGAACAATAAAATATGCAACAGCTGAACATGAAATAGTGCGACTGCTGGTCGCAACTACTGAACTCAAACAATGCGACAGCTGAAATCTATACTCAGAATATTTTCAAAAAAGAAATATCAGTCGTGGTATAAGAACAAGATTTCAGACTTAACCAGGTGAATGACGATGGTTTTCCTTTGTATGAAGAATTCAAAATATCTAAAGAAATTTCTGGAAATGATCGAATAAGCTACTTGTAAGCTACTTCGATGGAATTTCTGAAGAAAACTCAAGAATCTACTTGGATGAACATCACCAAACCATTTTCTAAAACATCTCTTTGGATCAAAATACAGTAAAACGCAACCTTCATAAAAACAGAGCATGAACTTT
>KQ988492.1:54893-69636 GCA_001598015.1 Dorcoceras hygrometricum
CGGAGCCACAATGGTTGTGGGCCCACGGCTAGCTGTATCCCTGAACCATTGAGGGTCACACAAGTACTGGATTCGAGATTCCCGCACGGATACTCAGCTCAATGTGTTGAGCGTACGAAGAGGATTTTGGGGAGTGCGACTTCCTAAAAGTCAACAGAGGTCAAATCGTGATTTGCCGATGTTGAGGGGCAAAACGGTCATTTTTACAGAAGATTTATTGAAGGATTATCTAAGATTGTTGTTCCATTAACGGCCTTAACTAAGAAGAACGTGAAGTATGATTGGACTCCCAAGTGCCAATCCAGCTTTGAGAAATTAAAACATGCATTAGTTGAAGCCCCTGTTCTAACGTTACCAACAGAGAAAGGGAATTTTGTGATTTACACCGATGCATCGTAGACAGGGTTAGGAGCTGTTCTAATGCAAGAAAGAAAAGTAATTGCTTACGCTTCCAGGCAATTGAAGATCCATGAAAAGAATTATCCTACGCATGACCTTGAATTAGCAGCAGTAGTTTTTGCTTTAAAGATCTGGAGACACTATCTTTACGGTGAAAAATGCGAAATTTTTACAGACCATAAGAGCCTTAAATATTTCTTTACCCAGAAAGAGCTGAACATGAGACAGATAAGATGGCTTGAATTGGTTAAGGATTACGATTGCGTAATTAGTTATCATCCAGGAAAAGCGAACGTGGTAGCAGACGCATTAAGTAGAAGAAGCGTGGGACTAGCACAGATTTCAGTTCAGATCCCTCTAGCGTTAGAGATCCATCGATTTGAACTTTGTATCATTAGAAGAGAAAATGCTGCTAAGTTATCAGTTCTCACGGTCCAATCAACACTCAAAGGTAGGATCAAAGAAGGGCAAGCGAGGGATGATCAACTCCAGAAATGGAGGAAACAAGACGAAAACAGAGGATCAAATCTGTATACAGTAGAAGAAGGAATTGTAAAATATCAGGGTAGATTGTGGGTACCGCGCACAGAAAATTTGTGCAATGAGATTATGAATGAAGCCCAAAATTCGCGGTATTCAATTCATCCAGGCGGAACAAAGATGTTCAAAGATTTGCAAACTCTGTTTTGGTGGCCAGGGATGAAACGTGACATCTGTAGATTTGTTGCAGAATTTTTAACGTGCCAACAAGTTAAATCAGAACACCAGAGGCCTGCGGGAATGTTAAAACCACTTCCTATACCTGTTTGGAAATGGGATAACATAGCAATGGATTTCGTGGTAGGATTACCCAGAGCAGTTTCAGGTTATAATGCAATTTGGGTAATAGTTGACAGATTAACTAAGTCTGCTCATTTTCTTCCTGTAAAGACAACTTATGATTTGAATAAGTATGCGGAGTTGTATATTAAGGAAATAGTCATACTTCACGGCATTCCAAGTTCTATAGTATCAGACAGGGATCCCAGATTCACTTTGAGATTCTGGAAAAGTTTACACCAAGCCTTAGGAACGAAACTAACTTTCAGTACAAAGTTCCATCCTCAAACCGATGGGCAATCAGAAAGAGTAATTCAAATACTGGAAGATTTGTTAAGGGCTAGTGTTCTTGATTTTTCAGAAGGTTGGGATTCTAAGTTACCCTTGATTGAATTCACCTATAACAACAGTTATCAAGCATCGATAGAAATGGCACCATACGAAGCTCTGTATGGCAGGAAGTGTCGATCACCAATTCTTTGGGATGATGTAGGTGAAATAAATGAAATAGGTCCTGATGTTATAGAACTGACTTCAGAGGCAATCAAGAAAATTCGTGATAGGATGAAGACTGCACAAAGTAGACAGAAAAGTTATACAGACATTCATCGTAGAGATCTGAATTTTGAGGTAGGAGATCACGTGTTCCTCAGAATTTCACCAATGAAAGGTGTTTTGAGATTTGGAAAGAAAGGGAAGTTAAGTCCCAGGTACGTTGGACCATTCCAGGTCTTAGAAAGAGTTGGGACATTAGCTTATCGTTTAGCGCTACCTCCCCAAATGTCTTCTGTTCACAATGTATTCCATGTTTCAACGCTTAGAAAATATATCGCGAATCCATCGCATGTAATCAGATTTGAACCAATGCAATTAGAACCAGACTTGACTTACGAAGAAACTCCAGAAAAGGATGTTAGCAAAAGAAAATCGTAAGTTAAGAAACAGAACAATCCCAATGATCAAAGTGCAATGGAAAAATCACTCAGAAAGAGAAGCAACGTGGGAAGTGGAATCTGATATGCAGAAAAACTACCCAGATTTCTTTAAGTAAGTAAATTTCTGGGACGAAATTCTTTTAAGGGGGTAGATTGTAACGACCAGATCTTTTAGAAGTCCACAATTAAGAACTTATAAGATTTGAGGGATTACAATGCAGTTTGCTTTCAATCTTTGAATTTGATCAAGTGCAGATTTCAGTAATGTATTGTTTAGCTTTTCTTTAGTTAAAGGCTAAAGGTCAGATTTCATATTTGCGTGCGTCTAGATTTCATTTCTTGCGCAATGATCAATCTTCATTTTTGTATGGATTGATATTCAGATGTTATGAATGCAATTATAGCAGAGGTTTAGTTGATTTCTACAAGCCAAATGAATCCTTTGTTTTACTTAAAATAGTTCGGACTTCATATGCATTTTTATTTTAAAACAGAGTACGCTTCTTTTCGAATTTGGCATATTGATATAACGTGTTTTCATTCCTTAGTCATTGTAATTCATATAAATAGGATATTGAACTGCTTCATGCATCATTACTTTCAAACCAAATCATATTAAGCGGTGCTCTCTCTCAACAAGCCGAACAAAATACTTTCAAAGTGTTTTAAAGGAAACAGGCGGCGCGTTAGTAGTTGCTGGATTCTCTGTTGTTATTGTGTTAAAGATACCAGGCAAGTAAACTCTGTTTCTTGCTCACTCAATAGAAAGTATATATTCAATTCTGTTTTTATGATTATGTATGGTTTTAAAGAAAAGGGAGATGGCCTCGGCTGTTCTTCAAGAAAACCGTAAAGTTCATGCTCTGTTTTCGAAAGATGTTGAGTTACTGTATTTTGATTCAAAGATGATTTAGAAAATGTTTTGATGATGTTCTTCTAATGAATTCCTGAGGTTTTCAGTGGTTCATTCATCGAAGTAACTTACAAGTAGCTTATTCGATCTTTTCCAGAAGTTTCATAAGATATGTCGAAGTCTTTAGAGGAAGGTAACCTTCGTAGTTCATGGTTATCTACATATTAAGTCTAAAATCTGGTTCTTATACCACGACTGATATTTCTTTGTTGAAATATATTCTAAGTATAGATTTCAGCTGTCGCATTGTTTGAGTTCAGTAGTTGCGACCAGCAGTCGCACTATTTCATGTTCAGTTGTTGCATATTTTGTTGTTCATCAGCTGACAGTTTGTTCATCAGCTGATAGTTGTTCATCAGTTGATAGTTTGTTCATCATCTGATAGTTTGTTCATCATGTTGGTCCCTGTTTTAAGAGGAAACTAGCAGCCGCGCTTTGTTAAAAGACTTTAAAATTTTGCGCGCTGCTAATACACTGGAGCTGCAATAGCTCGTTGTTCTTGAACACTTACAATAAACAGAGCTCCGGAGATAGATCTGGTATGATTTAAAAATCATGCGGAAAATACCAGAACTGAATCCTATATTTTAAAACAACTCAAACAGATTTATGTACAACATAAATCTGTTCGAGACTTGCAAGTTCTAGTGTGCTAACTGTGTATGCGATGTTAAGCTGAAAGTAACTGCTGAACTGTAAACGTGCGATGCTAAATAAATGCAAGTGCTGATTTGTTATGCAGTATATATGCGTGCAATGCTAAGGTAAATATGCAATACTGAAAGCTTAAAGAACACGATACTCAGCAGATTTGTTTCTGGAAGTTCGGACCTCAAAGTCCTACATCTCCCCTTCTTCCACCTCGGAAGGCTCCACTAGAAGATTTGATCTTACAACTCGTGTACAGACCCAACCCCCCAACCAGCAGCTGTGAGAACTCCTAGACTCCACAAATGCACACCAGCTTCAACTGTGTGACTGACTACATACACATGAGTTTTACGTCATCGTGCTTGGACGGGACTAACAAGCTAATCTAGACTCAGCAATCAACTCTCGTGAAAGCTCCTCTCTAATGGCGGTCGATTGCTTCGTCTTTCTTTTCATTTTCCCTCTGCTGGTACACTGTGCGATTAACTTATTGTCTGCGATAGCTTCACAGTGACCAACTTCCAGTCTACTCGTCTATCTTCTTTAATGGCGCTTCTCGCATATAAAGCCTCTGTACAAATTAATCCCATTGGACACAACATTCTTCCCGTTCAAAATTGTTCTGTAAAGTACCGACAGGGAATAGTACTTGTGTCCTTTTCTTTTGCAAGCTTCTTGTCGTTTTCGCCATTTGAATTGAGCTCAGCAGTTGACATCCAACTCTCGTAAATCGTCAACTGCTTCGCTGCTGGTTTATCACTACGACTGGATTCATAGCGCTGAAGCTTGCTTGCAACTGGTACAACATCTTGCGACTGGATGCACTGTAGCTCGCGACTGGTTGAGTCTCTATACTTCGCCTGCTTCTTCTTTTCTTGCATTTGGGTACCAAGTCGACTGGATATGCAATAGCACTGAAGCTCGCGACTGGATATATAGCAACAACTGATTCATTGTAGCTCACGACTGGATGCTGCTGTTGCTTGCGTCTGGTTGTCCAGCTGGTATTAAACATATGCTTCCAGCTGGTGTCTTGCGACTGCTGAATTATCAACGCAAAGTCTTCCTGCTGAATCTTTAGCGCAAGATCAAAACGCTGTCGTATCAACTTATGTTAACGACATCGTTTTTGCTATCGCTATCTCCAAATGTCATCTGCTGATGAACAGTAGCTTGCGACTGGATTTCCTCCTCTACGACGTCGCTTCTCTCTTGCGTCTGGATGTACAAGCTACCTGCTGATTCTTGCGACTGCTGTCTCAAACCATCTGCTGAATATGATGACGTCACCTGATGATGTCATCAACGCTAATCCATCTGCTGATTCTTCAACACGACGTCGCTTCATCTTTTCACTTCTCTTGATAGCTTCCTGTACGACGTCGCTTCTCTCTTTCGCTTTTCTTCATCTGCTGATAGCCAACTGCTGATTGTGATGACATCAAGGCTGATGTCATCACAGCTGATTCCATATCTTGCGCATCTTCTCAACTGCTGATAGACATTTGCTTCCTGCTGATCTTCTTCGTTCCAGCTCCATCTTGCGACTCTTCTTAGCTTCTTGAATAGCGACTGTTAATAGATTCATCAACAGTACTTATAATCGCGACTGGTTACAGATTCGTCAACAGTAACTTGCGCCTGGAATCTTCTTCTTCGATCTATTTCTCCAGCACGCTTCTCAATTCCTGTTCCAGCTGGTTCACTTTTCTCTTTAGCGCTTGCAGCTGGTTGTCATCGTTCCAGCTGGTTTATTATGCTCCAGTTGGTTCAACTTGGCCTCCGCCTGATTACGAACAACTGATTTAACTCTAGACGTCTCCATTGCTAATCCAGCTGCCGATTCCATGAACACCAAACCAACTGCTGAATCTTTATATTGTGAACCATCGGCTGGACTTCGACTGTTCATCATCTTCTTCGATAGCTAGAATCTGTACACTTAAGTGGAATTGTTAGAAACACAATAACAGGTTTTGTGTAATTCAAAACTTAATCAGGATCTGTTAAAACAGATCCATCAATCTCTCCCTTTTTGATTTACACAAAACCTCAAATCAACAATGCATGTTCTAACAATTCTCTCCCTTTTTGTGGGAATCAAAAAGAGAGTGAACTGCTGGTCTTCCCGATAGTTAAAACAAAAAGCTCTCCCTACACTGTTACAACAAAAACAACGTAACAGCAGGAGTTTTATCTTTGAAGAACAAAACAGCTTTGGGAAGCACCATATGCAACAGTATATGATTTTGAAAAGTGAAACCGATGCATAACTTCAAAATTATAAAAGACAGTGACGCCACTCTCCCTGTATTTTATAACATGAGCTCAAAAAATTTTAAAATCAAAATTTTGCATCAGCTGGAAAACCGCAAAACAGAACAATTTAAAAACAAATCAGAGCATCGAAAAATTTCAAAAGAACAAGTGCTACTGAGTTGCTTAAATATGAAGAGCCAGTAAACAGAGAACAGCTTAGATTTTTCCTTCTTCTATCTCGCCCCATGTGCTTGTCACTGAGCCTCGCTCCAAGTGATCTTATAGCACAACGAAAATAGAAGCTTGGCATCTGCCCGAGACTCTCACATCCCGACAGTTCATCAAGCGAAAAACCGGTTCTATATTAAAACAAATCTGGCCTTCATAAAATAAGTTTCTCAAAACAGTTAAAACATTTAAAACATAGCACATGTGTTTTAAAATCAGTGCTCGTTCAAGAACAACCTGCTCTGATACCACTTGTTGGTCCCTGTTTTAAGAGGAAACTAGAAGCCGCGCTTTGTTAAAAGACTTTAAAATTTTGCGCGCTGCTAATACACTGGAGCTGCAATAGCTCGTTGTTCTTGAACACTTACAATAAACAGAGCACCGGAGACAGATCTGGTATGATTTAAAAATCATGCGGAAAATACCAGAACTGAATCCTATATTTTAAAACAACTCAAACAGATTTATGTACAACATAAATCTGTTCGAGACTTGCAAGTGCTAGTGTGCTAACTGTGTATGCGATGCTAAGCTGAAAGTAACTGCTGAACTGTAAACGTGCGATGCTAAATAAATGCAAGTGCTGATTTGTTATGCAGTATATATGCGTGCAATGAAAAGGTAAATATGCAATACTGAAAGCTTAAAGAACACGATACTCAGCATATTTGTTTCTGGAAGTTTGGACCTCAAAGTCCTACATCTCCCCTTCTTCCACCTCGGAAGGCTCCACTAGAAGATTTGATCTTACAACTCGTGTACAGACCCAATCCCACAACCAGCAGCTGTGAGAACTCCTAGACTCCACAAATGCACACCAGCTTCAACTGTGTGACTGACTACATGCACATGAGTTTTACGTCATCGTGCTTGGACGGGACTGTTAAACGTTTTGAGATTCATTCACCAATAAACTGTGAATGAATCTCTGTGTGTGAGATTGATACAATGAATCGCTCAAACTCTCTATTTTTCTCACACACTAGGGAAATGCTCTAACAAGCTAATCTAGACTCAGCAATCGACTCTCGTGAAAGCTCCTCTCTAATGGCGGTCGATTGCTTCGTCTTTCTTTTCATTTTCCCTCTGCTGGTACACTGTGCGATTAACTTATTGTCTGCGATAGCTTCACAGTGACCAACTTCCAGTCTACTCGTCTATCTTCTTTAATGGCGCTTCTCGCATATAAAGCCTCTGTACAAATTAATCCCGTTGGACACAACATTCTTCCCGTTCAAAATTGTTCTGTAAAGTACCGACAGGGAATAGTACTTGTGTCCTTTTCTTTTGCAGGCTTCTTGTCGTTTTCGCCATTTGAATTGAGCTCAGCAGTTGACATCCAACTCTCGTAAATCGTCAACTGCTTCGCTGCTGGTTTATCACTGCGACTGGATTCATAGCGCTGAAGCTTGCTTGCAACTGGTACAACATCTTGCGACTGGATGCACTGTAGCTCGCGACTGGTTGAGTCTCTATACTTCGCCTGCTTCTTCTTTTCTTGCGTCTGAGTACCAAGTCGACTGGATATGCAATAGCACTGAAGCTCGCGACTGGATATATAGCAACAGCTGATTCATTGTAGCTCACGACTGGATGCTGCTGTTGCTTGCGTCTGGTTGTCCAGCTGGTATTAAACATATGCTGCCACGCTGGTGTCTTGCGACTGCTGGCATATTCAGCAGATGCATTCCATTTTGATATTTCAGCAGTTGCTTTATTTGTTTCTAAGTACTCTGTTCATTCAGCTGGTTACTGTTCATTCTTCGTTTTCTTCAACAGATAACGAAATTTCAGAATTTGATTTCTTATTCATTTACACTTCAATTCAAATGAATCTTTCGACTTATCTGACAGATTCAACTAGCTAATTTATTCAGTTTTCATTTTCGCAAGCTTTACGGAGAAATCCTTTACAGTTCCAGAACATCATTAGTCAAGAGAAAACCAGTAATTCGTACAAGAGAGAAAGAAAACGGATTTATGAAAGAAAAGAAAGAGCATAACAATGTTTTATGAAATGTTTTAAGTTATGACAATGAAAAGGGTCCCCAGAGAAAAGGTGAGTGCGCGGCTGACGAACCGTGTGCCCTTTTTAACCAGGAAGGATTAGGATTACAGGTCGACGGATATGTATACACCTTCAACCATGAGCTTTATGCTAAGAGACTGTTAACAGGATTTTGATCAAACGAAATGGACCAAATGTTTAAAGTGTTGTCATAATTTTCCAGAAAATGAATGAAGAGCACAAGTGTGATTTTAATCGCAGCTCTTAAGAATGTTTAAAGAAAATGTTTTCAGAATTGATTCATGTTTTATGCTTTCATACTTGATTCAGGTTTCATACTTATGTTTACGCTTGTTTGTTCATAAGCGTGATTCAAGTTATTAGTTCATGGACGATTGTATGATTTGCTTTCGTTATTCCAGATTTTACCTGCTGGGCCTTTGGCTCACTAGTTTCATTGAGTGCAGGTAATTCACAGTAGGAAGCTGGAGGGAGATGAACAGAATGGAAGGGATGTGTTTATCGTGGACAACAGATTTCTTTATTTCCTTCTGTTCCAGATTTCATAGTTTCATTTTGGAACACTTTTGTATTGTACTGAATATTTTGTTATGAATTTGTATCAACACAGATTTCTAAATTAGTTATGTTGTAGGAATCTGTACCAGACGTTATCAAACTACGAGATGTATCATTTAAATATGATATATCAGATTTCATCATTTCCGCACCTTTGCATGAGTTATTCCAGATTTCTCATCTTTGAATGTGAATAATTTTATTATTCTCGTTTCAACCCAGATAGTTAGTAGCGATCCATTCTCCGATGTTTATAACTTTTGATTTCATTCAATTTAATCCCAAAACTTATGATTATTCCGTCAAGAAAATGAGGTTCGTTACACCTGGTGGTGCCCTTCCGTCAATTCCTTTAATTTTCAGCCTTGCGACCATACTTCCCCCGGAACCCAAAGACTTTGATTTCTCATAAGGTGTCGGCGGAGTCCTAAAAGTAACATCCGCCGATCCATGGTCGGCATCGTTTATGCTTGAGACTAGGACGGTATCTGATCGTCTTCGAGCCCCCAACTTTCGTTCTTGATTAATGAAAACATCCTTGGCAAATGATTTCGCAGTTGTTCGTCTTTCATAAATCCAAGAATTTCACCTCTGGCTATGAAATACGAATGCCCCCGATTGTCCCTGTTAATCATTACTCTGATCCCGAAGGCCAACGTAATAGGAACGAAATCCTATAATGTTATCCCATGCTAATGTATCCAGAGCATAGTCTTTTCTTTGAGCACTCTAACTTCTTCAAAGTAACAGCGCCGGAGGCATGACCCGGCCAGCTAAGGCCAGGAGCGCATCGCCAGCAGAAGGGACGAGATGACCGGTGCACACCAAAGGCGGCCCGGCCGACCCAACCCAAAGTTCAACTACGAGCTTTTTAAATGCAACAACTTAAAAATATGCTATTGGAGCTGGAATTACCACGGCTGCTGGCACCACACTTGCCCTCCAATGTATCCTCGTTAGGATTTAGATTGTACTCATTCCAATTACCAGAGTCGTAGAGCCCGATATTGTTATTTATTGTCACTACCTCCCCGTGTTAGGATTGGGTAATTTGCGTGCCTGCTGCCTTCCTTGGATGTGGTAGCCGTTCTCAGGCTCCCTCTCCGGAATCGAACCCTAATTCTCCGTCACCCGTCACCACCATAGTAGGTGTCACAAGGTAAAAGCAACGCAACGGAACACTATCGATTCTTTCACAACCTTGTGCGGCTTGAATCACCCACTGATTCAATCAGCCTTACCCAACACTCGTGTGTATATATTTAGTGATTTTAACTCACCAATGAGCCAACCAAACCCACGCACTCAAGCAATGTAAATGGCACACAGTTTACGGGCAATGCCCAACCTTTGAATTCACTATTACCACAATAGAATACAAAGGAAGCCAAGGTTTGCACACAATGAAGGCTCACACACTCGTGAATACCCTTGTGCAACTCAAGCCATATGCTAATATACAAAAGACAAGGAACAATGCATGACAACTGCAAGTAACTGCCGCCAGGTGTCGCAACAAGGCTTCTCCATGCGTCCAGCATGCTTCAGACCAGCCAAAACCTGTCCCAACTGCCCAAAATGTCTGAAAACTGCCTTCACCCGCCTTGCCTTATCAAACACATTCGGCCAGCACATTGCACATGCATGCAGCAACCATGTTCAAGCATTTCCAGCACCATGCCTTGAACTTCCTGCACTTGTTCCAACACATCCACTCAAATGTGCCATGTCTTTGATGCATACTGCCCATCCACTTGTGTTCAAACACATTCGGCCAGCACATTGCACATGCATGCAGCAACCATGTTCAAGCATTTCCAGCACCATGCCTTGAACTTCCTGCACTTGTTCCAACACATCCACTCAAATGTGCCATGTCTTTGATGCATACTGCCCATCCACTTGTGTCCAAGTTATCCCACATAACTTAGCACTTCATGATGCTCCGCACTCGCACCATGAACTAGTCCTTTCGCACAAAGGAATAGCACCATCGTGTTCCAGCCTTGCGGTCCTCTGCCCACATGAACTAGTTCACTCCGCCAATGAACTAGTCCTTTCCGGCCATCAGGCTTGAGGATGTAACAAACCACCCCCACTAGAAGAACTCGATGTCCTCATCAAAGCCACTCTCATAGACTTTTGATTTTTCATACTTAGAAAATTTCATCCTCAAATTGCCAAGTTAACGTTTCGGAGCCAAAGAGCATATTCCTCGGACTCGCCCACCCACTGTACTAAGTAATCAACTCGCCGATTCTTCTTGCTTTGGCCAAAAATCGATCCTCCAAGATCTTTGCAACTTTTCGCTCGTGAATCTCATACATGCACATGGGCGTGGTCACAAACACACGTGTGCGATGATACCCTGACCATTTCACGGGACGGAAGTGCCCCTTCACGAGACATGTGCACACAGAAGCTATCATCAAAAGCTCGATAAACTCATCGTCGCCCATATGAACCAGCGAAGGCGAAAAATATGCCGACTCGGAGCTTACAAAGCATTCACGAGGCTCACGTGTGCACAATGGCTCGAAAGAGGGAGAAAACACAACAATGCCGCGTGGGTGACCGGCCGACGTCGGGTCGTCCGACCACCACCGGCCAACGAGGGTTGGCGACGATGATGGGGGAGGTTGAGCATGAGGTTGGCCGAGCATCGGGGCATATGGGCCGCATATGGGCGACATAGGGCGCACGCTCCCGACAGTCGTGGCCAACCTCAATCTCAAACACCCTCCTCCCCTATAATATACTTAGAAAAGATTTCCCAAGTGCCAGCAGTAGACGTTTAAAAGGCTGGGGAATCATAATAAAATTTTCTTTTTGTAAGATTTATTTTTGCTCCAAATTCGAATCCGACCACATAAACACATCATTCGTGCATGGTAACTCGGACGTACACCAACTTGTTTCGAGTGATTCATCGATCTTTGGCCAACACATGCGCAACTTCCCGCATTTTCTAGCACGTGTGGACGCTCTTCACCGCATGTCCCGGCTAGAAATATGCCCACCCGGAGTTTACAAAGCATTTGCGAGGCTTACATGTGCACCATGGCTCGAAAGAGGGAGATAATTAGTCTGAGGAAAACCAACTTGTTTCGAGTGATTAATTGGTCTATGCCAACATGTGCACAACATCCCGCATGAGCTAGCACGTGTTGGGCCACCGCGGGTGTGCCATGGTTTACTCGAGGAGTTCACCTCCAAATTCTAATCCGAAGCCATAAACACGTAATTCGTGCATGATTAGTCTGAGGAAAACCAACTTGTTTCGAGTGATTAATTGGTCTATGCCAACATGTGCACAACATCCCGCATGAGCTAGCACGTGTTGGGCCACCGCGGGTGTGCCATGGTTTACTCGAGGAGTTCACCTCCAAATTCTAATCCGAAGCCATAAACACGTAATTCGTGCATGATTAGTCTGAGGAAAACCAACTTGTTTCGAGTGATTAATTGGTCTATGCCAACATGTGCACAACATCCCGCATGAGCTAGCACGTGTTGGGCCACCGCGGGTGTGCCATGGTTTACTCGAGGAGTTCACCTCCAAATTCTAATCCGAAGCCATAAACACGTAATTCGTGCATGATTAGTCTGAGGAAAACCAACTTGTTTCGAGTGATTAATTGGTCTATGCCAACATGTGCACAACATCCCGCATGAGCTAGCACGTGTTGGGCCACCGCGGGTGTGCCATGGTTTACTCGAGGAGTTCACCTCCAAATTCTAATCCGAAGCCATAAACACGTAATTCGTGCATGATTAGTCTGAGGAAAACCAACTTGTTTCGAGTGATTAATTGGTCTATGCCAACATGTGCACAACATCCCGCATGAGCTAGCACGTGTTGGGCCACCGCGGGTGTGCCATGGTTTACTCGAGGAGTTCACCTCCAAATTCTAATCCGAAGCCATAAACACGTAATTCGTGCATGATTAGTCTGAGGAAAACCAACTTGTTTCGAGTGATTAATTGGTCTATGCCAACATGTGCACAACATCCCGCATGAGCTAGCACGTGTTGGGCCACCGCGGGTGTGCCATGGTTTACTCGAGGAGTTCACCTCCAAATTCTAATCCGAAGCCATAAACACGTAATTCGTGCATGATTAGTCTGAGGAAAACCAACTTGTTTCGAGTGATTAATTGGTCTATGCCAACATGTGCACAACATCCCGCATGAGCTAGCACGTGTTGGGCCACCGCGGGTGTGCCATGGTTTACTCGAGGAGTTCACCTCCAAATTCTAATCCGAAGCCATAAACACGTAATTCGTGCATGATTAGTCTGAGGAAAACCAACTTGTTTCGAGTGATTAATTGGTCTATGCCAACATGTGCACAACATCCCGCATGAGCTAGCACGTGTTGGGCCACCGCGGGTGTGCCATGGTTTACTCGAGGAGTTCACCTCCAAATTCTAATCCGAAGCCATAAACACGTAATTCGTGCATGATTAGTCTGAGGAAAACCAACTTGTTTCGAGTGATTAATTGGTCTATGCCAACATGTGCACAACATCCCGCATGAGCTAGCACGTGTTGGGCCACCGCGGGTGTGCCATGGTTTACTCGAGGAGTTCACCTCCAAATTCTAATCCGAAGCCATAAACACGTAATTCGTGCATGATTAGTCTGAGGAAAACCAACTTGTTTCGAGTGATTAATTGGTCTATGCCAACATGTGCACAACATCCCGCATGAGCTAGCACGTGTTGGGCCACCGCGGGTGTGCCATGGTTTACTCGAGGAGTTCACCTCCAAATTCTAATCCGAAGCCATAAACACGTAATTCGTGCATGATTAGTCTGAGGAAAACCAACTTGTTTCGAGTGATTAATTGGTCTATGCCAACATGTGCACAACATCCCGCATGAGCTAGCACGTGTTGGGCCACCGCGGGTGTGCCATGGTTTACTCGAGGAGTTCACCTCCAAATTCTAATCCGAAGCCATAAACACGTAATTCGTGCATGATTAGTCTGAGGAAAACCAACTTGTTTCGAGTGATTAATTGGTCTATGCCAACATGTGCACAACATCCCGCATGAGCTAGCACGTGTTGGGCCACCGCGGGTGTGCCATGGTTTACTCGAGGAGTTCACCTCCAAATTCTAATCCGAAGCCATAAACACGTAATTCGTGCATGATTAGTCTGAGGAAAACCAACTTGTTTCGAGTGATTAATTGGTCTATGCCAACATGTGCACAACATCCCGCATGAGCTAGCACGTGTTGGGCCACCGCGGGTGTGCCATGGTTTACTCGAGGAGTTCACCTCCAAATTCTAATACGAAGCCATAAAAAGTAATTCGTGCATGATTAGTCGGAGGAAAATCAACTTGTTTCGAGTGATTCATCGGTCTATGCCAACATGTGCACAACATCCGCATGCGCTAGCACGTGTTGTGCCACCTCCGGTGTGCCATGGCCTACCCATGGAGTTCACCTCCAAATTCGAATCCGAAGCCACAAAAACGTTATTCGTGCATATTTTTCGGAGGAAAAGCAACTTCTTTCGAGTGATTCATCGGTCTTGGCCAATATGTGCACTTGGCACTTGGCACTTGGGCACTTGTTTGGCACTTGGGCACTTGGGGCACTTGGGCACGCGCACGCGCACTTTTTGGCACTTGGGTACTTGGGGCACTTGCGCACGCGCACGCGCTACGTGCACTTGTTGGCACTTGGGGCACTTGGGGCACGCGCACGTTCTACCATCTCCGAATTCGTATCCGACCGCATAAACACGTAATTAGTGCATGATTGGTCGGAGGAAAACCAACTTGTTTCGAGTAATTCATCGGTCTTGGCCAACATGTGCACTTGTGGCACTTGGGCAAGCTACCGATCGGCCGCCTCTGACGGGGCATGGGGCGCACGCTCCCGACAGCCGTGGCCAACCTCAAGCTCAAACACCTTCCCCACTATAGCATAATTATTG
>KQ988493.1:1001-11924 GCA_001598015.1 Dorcoceras hygrometricum
CGCCCCCCTCCTGTTCGTGTTGAGCGCCGTCCATTGCCTATTCCTCCATCTCCTCGTGATGCTGCTGGCACCAGTGGTGCTGGGACTCTTGAAGAACGAATTGAACAAGCACGGCGACACCTTCTTCAGAGCGGGCTTGTTATCTCTGTAGAAGAAGCAGCTGAAAGAGTTCGTCAAGCAGATATTCAAGAGTCTGACAGATTGCAAAGAGAAAGAGAGAGGGCTAGAAGAGAGAAGAGAAGCAGTTCCTCTAGAAGGAGAAGAGGATTTTGATCAAAATTTATTTTGTACAAATCTTATGTACAACTCTTTCAGTGAAATGAAAATTTGGTTTTCAGCAGTTCTTGTGCAATTCATTCTTTTTGTCTATCTATTTATTGCGACTGCTAGAGTTTTGTCATCACCAAAAAGGGGGAAATTGTTAGGATAAAATTTATGGTTTTGGTGATAACAAAATGGAACATATTATCTGGTGTTGTCTATTGGAAAGAAAAACAAGTCCACTGGAATGCTTTTTAGTTGCGAGGAACAGTATATCAAGACGCAAGCTTTTGTATTAGAAACGACGGCGTAGTGGAGTAATTCTTCCAGTCGCAGTGAACAGTTATCAGTTTCCAGACGCAGTGAACAGTGGCTTATATATCCAGTCGCAGTTATCAGTATAGTACAACCAGTCGAGAGATTTGCAAACGATGTCGTATGATTAAGTTAAAACGACAGCGTTTAGGTAACCAGTCGCAAGATAGCTTTGACAATCCAGTCGCAAGATCTAAATTGGTAGCATGTGCAAACGACGGCGTTTTATTTAGTTAAAGCGACACCGTATGGAAACCAGTCGCAAGCTACAGTGATGATATATCCAGTCGAGAGCTTCTAAGTTTATTCAACCAGTCGTTGGATCGTATGGATAACCAGGCGCTGGAAAATGACACGTGGAAACCAGTCGACGCATTCAAGTATTTTCCAGTCGCAACATTTAAAACCGATGAAGAATATTGGATCTGGTTGATAAAGTCATTTCAGGCGCAAGTTAAAATTGATTCAAATTGATCGTATACTCAAATTGGAAAAGATCAATGGCCACAATGGAATCGTACTGATTGCCTGGAATTAAGGAGACAAGATTGATACTATTTTTGGTAAATAGTACAGTACAAAGAGGCCGTTTCTCCATGCTTGCACGAATATGGAAAGAAGACAAATTGGCTCCGTGGATGAGCAATTTACCTTGTAGTGGAGCAGGATCTACGGTGTACAATTTTGGCAGTAATTCAAACGGGATTCATTTTCCTTTGAAGAATTAAAGTTACCGTTGCAGTCGAAGCCTATAAATACCAGCAGCAGTGTCGAAGAAAAAACAACTCGCTAATTATCATCTTGCTGCAACGCTGTCAAAATTACTACAGAGCTTTCACTCCATTGATATTTCAAAAAGCTCAAGACTCGAAGAACAATTCGTTTTTGATCTTCATTTGATAATCTTTCGAGTCAAAATACAGTCTCTAGCATCGTGTTCTTATTGATATACTTGAAAGAGTTGTAAACGAACTGTCTTTTAAGAAGTTCGTAAAACGTTAATCATTGTAAACCAGCAGCGAAGTCTGCGTGAAGCGTTGTGAAGTGCTAGGAGTTCTCAAGGCTGTTGTCTTTGGGATCGGGTGCTTGTAGATTGTCTACTTGTATCAAAGTCTTCTAGTGTTACCTTCCGAGGAGGAAGAAGGGGAGACGTAGGATATTTGTATCCGAACTTCCAGAAACAAACTCTCGACCCAATCTTTTATTTACGCATTTATTTACAGTTGCGCATTGTTCATTGTTCACAAACTAATCGGCCTATTTCCGCACATTTATTTGTGGCTGAGAAGTTTGCTTAAGACTGAGAATCCAAAAGTTTTTAAAAGAACTTTGAAATAGAAAAATCGAAGGAGTTCATTCAACCCCCCCCTTCTGAACTCCTATTTGCTTAGTGATCCTATTTCCGGGGACCATCAAGTACTGTTCATTTCAGCTGGTATTAGTCTTGCGACTGGTACTATTCATTTGTATACACGTGTTAGCGCTTTTTCTTGCAGCTGATCGATTAGCGTATTCCTTGAGACTGATCGATGCGCTAACGACGTCGTTCCTTTAAGTCATAGAAAAATCAGCAGGTAGTCTTGTTATTCCATCTACTGATCACTCCAACGACATCGTTTCACTTTATACTTATTTAAAAGACCTCGCGACTGGATTCTTGTCTTGCGACTGGTACTATTCCTTTGCGACTGGTTTTCTTTCAACCAGTTCCATTTTAACGATATGTTTCCAAAGTTGAATTCGATACTCAGTAAAGTTTTAAAATGGGAAGAAAATGATTAAAATGATGGAACCCGATGATTTACAGGAATGTGTAAAGAAAGGATTGTTAAGGAACAAAAGATGTTTTAGATTATGGCATAGATATTTACGGTCACCAAGGAGAAGGGTGAGCAGTTGTCTAGATGTCGACTGCCCTTTCATATGAGCTATATGCTAAAACTGATATCGGGAGTCATTTTGATCAAAGTGCAAATTGGACCACATAGAACTTATGTGCCATGATCAACTGAAAATGATATTGAACTTAATGAGAAGCTGGGCTATCATCCCCTGTTTCTGCCATTGAATGTTTACTGAAATGTTTACGAAAATGACATTGTATATTGAAGTTCCTTAACATATGAATTGCACAGATGTCTGCCTGCATTTTATGAAATTGTTACTACTCAGGTTTTACTTGCTGAGCCTTTAGGCTCACTAGCTTTTAAAATGGTGCATGTACGACAACTGATGGAGGAAAAGCAGGTGAAACTTGAAAACCAGCAGATGGGTGGCGTTGTGTTTATCCAAGGCCTACGTTTTCCGTGTCTAAGTTGTATCATTTTGAATAGATTGTACTGTATTAGAACAGTAGCAACGGTTGTATATTTACTTAGAATAGCAGCTGTTGTAATCTCAATTGCAAGTTATCAATACAAATTGTTTTTCCGCAAATGTTTTTAGTAGTTAGCGTGCAATTTAAGTACCTGCTGATCCTTGAGCTTGTCGTTTGTTTTGTTCTTTTCAAGTTATAGGAAATACAGCCTATAGCGAATTATCTTTTAGCCCTTCTTTTATTCGAAAATTTTTATTTACCCAATTCTCGTGGCCCCGTTGGGTTCGGGCGTCACAGAACTAGTTTTAGCTCGATTTCAGCGTACGAACCCTCCGACATTTGCTGCTATCGAGGGTGGTGCTTCTGCTGAGGCTTGGCTGGTTCAGATGGAGGAGCTATTCGATACTTTGGAGTACGCTCCGGAAAAGAGACTGAAGTTGGCAGTGCTGCAGTTGAGGGAGAACGCGCACCGCTGGTGGAGAGGCACTTCTAGGATGCTTCGTGATAGTGGGGCAGTGATCACCTGGGAGAGCTTCTGTGAGGCGTTCCGTCAGGAGTATACCCCGGAGTCTTACTTCGCCAGCCGAGAGAGAGAGTTTGACAACCTCAAGCAGGGTAACATGCGAGTGGCCGAGTATGCGAGGCAGTTTTCTGCGTTGTTGGTGTATATGCCAAGTGTAGCGAACCAAGAGCGGACAAAGAGGAACAAATTCTTGAAGGGCTTGAGACCTGATCTTTACCGGATGGTGTTGTCTGGGTCCTCGGCGACCTTTGTTGAAGCTGTGAACAATGCGGTTGGTATTGAGGAGAGTTTGTTGGATCCCGAGGCTCCGGTGCATCAGACGACAGGGCGTGCTTCGCAGCTGGTGCAGGATGTGCCGCAGTCGTATCAGTCTCCTCAGGGGTCACAGTAGTCGAGTCGCCATCAGTTTCGACCTCGAGGGAGACAATTCAAGAAGAAGGGCAACTCGAGTTCCTCTGGTTCAGCGAGCTTTGGTTCTGGCAGTGGATCAGGCAGTGGTTTTGGCGGAGGATTTTGTGGACAGTGCGGAGGGAGACATCCGACTTCGCAGTGTCGTGGAGTTCAGGGAACTTGCAACAACTGCGGACAGCCTGGACACTTTCGGAGAGCGTGTCCGTTGCTGAGGGGACATACTTCGATCCCTTCACAGCAGGCTTCTGGTGGTGGTTCTTCTCAGAGATCGCAGTTTCCTGCTCCTACCCAGCGATCTGGATTTCAGCCTAGTGGACCGTCTAGGTTTGGAGGACCTTCTCGACCTCAGTTTCCGATTCCCCAGCAGGCGCAGGCGAACGCTTTGACTAGAGAGCAGGCTGAGGAGACGCCTGGCATGGTGATTGGAGGTACATGCTTTATTTTTGATTATCCTGCTAAAGTTCTTTTTGACACTGGAGCATCACATTCTTTCATATCTGAGTTGTTTATGTTTGAGCATGGGTTGAGTTCATCCCCATTGTGTGATGTTGTGTCTGTTTCTACTCCTGCTGGTGTGAGTCTTTGGTCCCGAGAGGTAGTGATTGATTGTCAGATTAGATTTGATGAGCATGTTTTGGTCTCCAATCTGATTGTTTTGGGGATTAGAGATTTTGATTGTATCTTGGGGATGGATGTGCTGTCTGGCTATAAGGCTACAGTTGATTGTTTTCATGGTGTGGTGAGATTTCGCCCTGATTTGGGTGAGAAGTGGGATTTCTATGGTGCTAATTCGCGCTCGAAGATTCCGCTAGTTTCTGCCATGGAGATGTTTAGCCTGTTATCGCTAGATAACGCTGGATTCATGATCTATGCACTTGACGGTTCCCAAGAGCAGCGATTGGAGTTGAGTGGTATTCCGATCGTGAGAGAGTTTCCCGACGTGTTTCCGGATGAGATTCCTGGATTTCCTCCGAGGCGTGAGATTGACTTCAGTATCGAGTTGGTGCCCGGTACCGCCCCGATTTCTAGAGCTCCGTATCGGTTGGTGCCAGCAGAGTTGAGAGAGCTGAAGGATCAGCTGAGTGATCTCTTGGAGAAAGGCTTCATTCGACCGAGCATGTCGCCTTGGGGAGCTCTGATTCTTTTTGTGAAGAAGAAGGATGGATCAATGAGGATGTGTGTGGATTTCAGACAGTTGAATAAAGCAACAGTGAAGAACAAGTATCCTTTGACGAGGATTGATGACTTGTTTGACCAGTTGCAGGGATCGGTCGTTTACTCAAAGATTGATTTGCGCTCTGGTTATCACCAGTTGCGGATTAGAGACGCAGACGTGACGAAGACAGCTTTTCGGACTAGATATGGGCATTTTGAATTCCTTGTCATGCCATTTGGATTGACGAATGCCCCAGCTAGTTTCATGGATTTAATGAATCGCGTCTTCAGCGAGTATATTGATCGGTTCGTGATAGTCTTCATTGATGACATCCTGGTGTACTCGAGGAGCAAGAGGGAGCATAAGGAACATTTGAGACTGGTGTTGCAGAGATTGAGAGACTCTCAGCTCTATGCCAAATTCAGCAAGTGCGAATTTTGGCTGGACAGGATTATCTTTTTGGGTCACGTGATTTCAGCACAAGGGATTTCTGTAGATCCGAGCAAGGTCGAAGCAGTTCTTAACTGGGAGAGACCTCGGAATGTTTCTGAGATCCGCAGTTTCTTGGGATTGGCTGGATACTATAGACGTTTCATCGAGAAGTTTTTTTCGATAGCCAGGCCTCTAACGCAGTTGACTCAGAAAGATAAGAGATTTGTGTGGACCGATGAGTGCGAGTACAGTTTTCAGACGCTGAAGGAGAAGTTGACTACTGCTCCTGTGTTGGTTTTACCGTCTGGATCAGGAGGTTTCGTCGTGTGCTCCGATTCTTCTCTCAATGGTTTAGGATGTGTTTTGATGCAGAACGGGTACGTGATTGCCTATGCGTCTCTACAGTTTAAGCCTCACGAGACGAGGTACCCTGTTCACAATTTGGAGTTGGCTGCGATAGTGTTTGCCTTGAAGATTTGGCGACATTATTTGTATGGTGAAGAATTTGTGGTGTACACTGACCACAAGAGCTTGAAATATATCTTCACGCAGTCTGATTTGAACATGAGGCAGCGTCGATGGATGGAATTGCTCAAGGACTTTAACTGTGAGATTCAGTACGAGCCTGGGCGGATGAACTCAGTAGCAGATGCTTTGAGTAGAAAGACCCAGCCGGCAATGCTTTCGTCTTTGAGTGCTTCGAGAGTCTATGAGCAATTGAGTACTTCCGGTTGGAGATTTCAGTCGAGCGATCAGTACTTCATGGTTTCTACGATTCAGGTTGAGCCGCAGATTTTGCATGACATCAGGGAGGCGCATAGGACTGATCCCTATATACATGAGTTGAGGATTAAGGCCCAGAATGGTCAGTCTGATGATTTCTCTATTTCTCCGGATGGATGTTTGAGATTTAGAGGGAGATTAGTGGTTCCGAACCTGATTGATTTGAAAGAGGCCATCATGAATGAAGCGCATTGTAGTCGATACAGTGTGCATCCGGGTGAGAGAAAGATGTACCATGCCTTGAAGTCTCACTACTGGTGGGCAGGTATGAAGAGCGACATCTCTAGTTTTGTTGCTCGATGTTTGAATTGCCAACAGGTCAAAGCTGAGAGGATGAGACCTGGTGGTTTGTTGCAGAGTTTAGAGGTGCCCCAATGGAATTGGGAGCATATCGCCATGGATTTCGTGACTCATATACCTCGATCGAGCAGGGGATGTGATGCTATTTGGGTTGTGATTGATAGACTTTCGAAGTCAGCCCATTTCATTCCCTATGATGTGAGGTGTTCTATGAAGAAAATGGCGAAGTTGTACATCGACCATGTGGTTAGATTGCATGGAGTTCCGGTTTCAATAGTGTCCGACAGAGATCCGAGGTTCACTTCTCGATTTTGGAAGAGTCTGCAAGCAGCAATGGGTTCAAGATTGGCGATGAGCACATCCTATCACCCACAGACAGACGGACAGTCTGAGCGGACTATCCAGACCTTAGAGGATATGCTGCGAGCAGTAGTGATGGATTTCAGCGGTGGCTGGCAGGATTCGCTTTCCTTGGTTGAGTTTTCTTATAACAACAGCTACCAAGTCACTATCGGAATGGCTCTGTTTGAAGCTGTGTATGGTCGAAAGTGCAGATCCCCGATTTGTTGGGAAGAAGTTGGCGAAAGACAGCTTTCTACATCGGAGTTTGTTCAGCACATGAAGGATCAAATTGACTTGATCCGGAGTAGAATGAAGGCTGCTCAAGACCGTTTCTCTAGCTATGCGAACCGTAGACGTCGACCACTAGAGTTTGAGGTTGGCATAGAGTATTTCTGAAAGTTTCTCATTTCAAAAGCGTGATGCGCTTCAGATTTAAAGGCAAATTGGCTCCTAGATTCGCTGGTCCCTTTGAGATTCTTGAGAGGATTGGATGGGTGGCTTATCGATTGAGGCTGCCTGCTGAATTAGCAGCGATGCATGATGTTTTTCATGTATCAATGTTGAGAAAATATGAGCCAGATCCATCCCATGTGTTGAGAACCGACGAAGTTGAGCTAGATTCTGCCTTGAGTTACGTTGGATATCCATTGCAGATCTTGGATAGGAAGGATAAGCAGTTGAGGAACAAGGTAGTTCCGTTGGTGATGGTCCAATGGAGCAAGCATGGTAGAGAAGAAGCAACTTGGGAACCGGAAGAGAAGATGCAGCGCGACTGGCCGCATCTATTTGAGTAGGTTGTTGTATTAGATTTGGGTTTCTGGTTGTGATTTCTTTAGTTGATGTGCGTTGATTTTCGCAGTTATCTTGAACTCTTGTGTAGTAACAGATGAATTTTCTGTGTTGTATTCTGCTGTTGCGATGAATTGATAAATTTTTTCCTGAGTTTACCTTTGATTTCGAGGATGAAATCTCTTAAGGTGGGGAGAATGTGAGGAATCGGATTTTAGATTAGTGATTAATTGATTTGATTTGGGATTAATCACGTGAATTTAGAGGATTTTACGAAAGAAATCTGGGTTCCTGCTGATTTCGAAAGTTGAATTAATTTTGAGAATTCAGTCGCAGCGAATTATGGTGAAGTCAACGCAGGTCAACGTTACTGTAGCTACCTGCTGATGTTGGCATCGGTAGGGTGACGTAGGCGTGACGCGTTGTATCTGCTGGTTTTAGTGGTTGCTGCTGGTAGACGTGGTCTTGAGCGTGAGAATGATTGAGGAAGCGACACGTGTTAGTCAACATTTTTGAGTGTTGACTACTGGATCAGCAGATGCGTGAGTTTAGAGTGACCAGCTTCTGGTTTGGGAAACCAGTCGTAGAAGTGAAGCGACGTCGTTTCGTTAAGTTGAAACGCTGCGTTTTGAGTGTTTTGTATGGAACCAGCAGCGAGGGATTGTTGTGAGAAATGCGTTGCGGCTGGAGAACCAGCAGGTGGTAGCGATGCTGACGGTCACCATTACGATGTCGTTTAGATTAGTTGATGCGTCGTCGTTTTGTGGTATTTTGCGTAACCAGTCGACTGGTGCTTGTTTGAATAGATTTATACCAGCTCTTGGTCTCATTTCATGCGAAACATGTTGTCTGCTGGTGTATCGCTACGGCGTCGTTTGAGTTAGTTAGAACGGTGTCGTTTCGAGGTTATAATTACGAATGCAACACTTGGTTGTTGCTGCTGGTTTTAGCGAAAGAAATAGATGGTATCTGCTGGTAGATACCAGATATTCCTTATCTCTTTTCCAAACCCTTGTCGAGCTACTGTTCACCCGAGACATTTCTTCCTTAGATTTTCGTCGTTCTCCGCCGATGATTTGAGTGTTTTCGGTGGCGCTGAGTTCCCTGTGAGTTTCTCTTTCTATTGTTACTCATTTGAAGCTGCAGAACGATCTTGGGAAAGAATTCGAAGCTGTTGGTTGCTGGTTGTGAGGTTGCCGTGCCCCTGTTAGAATTTGTGAGGTAGAATTTGTGGAATTGTGGTACGAATTGAGCAGCTCTTTATGGCTTGAAGCGTGAACATGGACGTATGTCTTGCTGTGAAAACCTATTACATGTTTCTGTGATATTACGTGAAACGGAATGGATGTATTGATTGTTATATGTCCGGTTTTACGTACTGTTGATTGATTGTATGCATAGAGCATTGATATATGATTGGCATACATACATACATATTGAGCCTGACAGATTTGGTTGATTGACCTGATTGAGAGCCATGTTGCGACCGGCAGATTGAGTGAGGAAAGGTCCAACGCTATCATCGGAGTGGTGGATCGATAGAGTTGTCGTATCGGAATACCACCGAGCTGTGATGGGCTGACGGGCCTGGAATATCACGGGTCGATGATTTCCCCTCGGTGGATATTTACTGAGTGGGTGTAGAGGCTCGACTGATTGATGTGCCAGTGGACTTACCGGTCTAGATATCCAATTCCTTTATAGCCCTCATGCATTCATAGCATTGATTTATGGCATGTTGCATGTTTAGCTGTTTTGATGGCTCTTCGTACTGAGTCTTGACCTCGTATTTTGTTTTCCTGCTTTTGTGTCTTGGGTCTGTGTCACCCATTTTCAGGACCATCAGGTAACCAAGCTGGATAGAGTGGAGGTTCAGCTGGTCGATCCCCGTTTCCTTGAGTCCCAGTATATTATATTATGTATTGATCCGGGGGATGTCCCGAGATCTTATGTAATTGGGGATCTGTTTATGATTTGAGATTTGATGTTACCTGTATTGTATAAGTTTGAGATAACTTATATTTTGAGTATGGATATTTTGAATGAAAATTTTAAGTTCAGGCCTAAACTATTTCGAAAAATTTTTAAGCCCTGATTTTTAGCTTCCGTATTTATGCGCTTATTATGTGTTAATTGAGAGTAATTAGCACGGGGCCTGACATATCAGCTGGTCGGCAGTTTCAGATTTTGATTTTAAAAACAACACCCAAGTATATTTTGTAAAATCATCAACAACTGCAAGGGTGTAATTTGTTCCCCCTAAGCTCGTTATTGAAATAGGGCCAAAAAGATCCATATGCAAGAGCTCAAGGCAACGGGTGGAACATTTTCCGTTTTTGTTTTTGAAAGTAGATTTAATTTGTTTACCCAGCTGACATGCTGCACAGATCATATCCTTAGAAAAACTAATTTTTGGCAGACCAGAAACCATATGATGTTGACTCAATTTGGCAAGTGTTTTGAAGTTTAAATGGTTCATTCTTTGATGCCACAGCCAGCTCTTGGAAGAACCAGCTGCAAGGCACAAATGCTCAGATTCCAGTTGATCTGACCAATTGATTATGTAGGTATTCCCCGAACGTTTTCCTACCAATACAGTCATACCACTTGTACTCTGAACCGTGCATGTGTGTTGTTGAAACTTGACTATGTAACCTTTGTCACACAGTTGACTAATGCTAATCAAATTGTATCGAAGGTTATCAACAACTAAGACATCAGAAATAGATATGTTACCGTGGATAAGCTTACCCTTACCCACAGTGTTACGGTATGCGTTATCACCAAAGACTATCTTTGCGCCTTTGTGTGGAATGACGTCTGTTAGCAGCTTTCGATTTCCTATCATATGTCTTGCACAGCCGCTGTCCAGGTACCACAAGTTTGATACATCAGCTGGTTCGTACCTGTTATCCTGCAATCATGAAAACCAGCTTTTGGTACCCAATTTTACTTGGGTCCATATCGGATTACCCCTTTCGGGAGACATAACTTTCAACCAAAGACTATCTTTGCGCCTTTGTGTGGAATGACGTCTGTTAGCAGCTTTCGATTTCCTATCATATGTCTTGCACAGCCGCTGTCCAGGTACCACAAGGTTGATATATCAGCTGGTTCGTACCTGTTATCCTGCAATCATGAAAACCAGCTTTTGGTACCCAATTTTACTTGGGTCCATATCGGATTACCCCTTTCGGGAGACATAACTTTCACAGTTTTCCCAGTATGCGGATCCACAAAGGTCTGTGCATAATTTGAGATCTATTGAGTTTTGATTTCATCTTCTGACCACTT
>KQ988493.1:17189-28469 GCA_001598015.1 Dorcoceras hygrometricum
TCTCTCCTCGGCTGATTCTTTGTCCAACCATATTTTACCTTCGTTGAACTACGCCATGGCTGGTTAGGAACAAATTGCTTTCGACCAGCTTTCGCTTTATCTTTGTCCAATTTGTTCTTTAGCCAGCTTGGCTTGGAGTGTGAGGGTCTGAGCATATTTGCGATGAGATCTTTTGAGTTGTGATTTCATACTCTGACCACTTAGATCTCTCCTCGGCTGATTCTTTGTCCAACCATATTTTACCTTCGTTGAACTACGCCATGGCTGGTTAGGAACAAATTGCTTTCGACCAGCTTTCGCTTTATCTTTGTCCAATTTGTTCTTTAGCCAGCTTGGCTTGGAGTTCTCAGGTTTTGAAAATCCGATACCAGCCTTTCCATTATCATTCAGCTTTGGAGAGTTCTGGTCATCAAATGTTATCGACTCAAAATAGTCATGTATCACATTGGCTTTGACAAAGCTCAGTTTGTTCAACTTGTCATATGCTGGCTGTTATTGAGTACTTGTCTCCCATTCGCTGCTTTCGCTACTACTGAAACCTAAGCCAGTTCTATCATGTACTGACTTTTGGATTTATTGCAGTTTGTGGAGAGCACGAGCCGATTGATTCCATGAGCTCATTTCTTAGTTAATTTTTCAACTTCAGCCTTGAGCTCACTGGATTCATTTCTCAACAAATCATTCTCAACTGTCAGCTTAAGCAACTCAATCTTCAAGCTGTCAATATCCTCAAGCTCATCAGAACTTGATTCAATCGAATTACTTTTCAGACTTATGTTTTCAGCTTTAGCTTCCTCGAATGAATGAGAAAGCTTCCTGTACTCTTTGACCATGTCATTAAGTGCACTGACAAGGTCTTTTCGTGTAAATTCAACGTTGGAAAAGTCAAATACCTCATCGTCCAAAGTTTGATCAGCCATAAGACAGTGAACCTCCTCCTGTTCACTATCGCTTGATGAATAACTGCTGGATGAGGATTCTGAATCAGTGTCCGCCCAGCTCTTGGTGCTTTCCTCAGCCACCAATACTTTACGATCATTCTTGCGGCTGGGTCTCTTGTCACCTCTCGTCCTCATCCGCCTATCCTTGGATCTCTCAACAGCTCTCTCTTCTGTCTTGTCTTCTCGCTTGTATCGATCCTCTTTCTTGTCATCCCTCCTGTATCTATCATCTGATCTCTTGTCGTCTTTGGATATGTCCTCCTTTCTTGGCCTATTGCAATCAGCTGCAAAGTGCCATGAACGATCACAGTTATAACATTTCATATCAGAAGCAACTTTATCAGATTTAAAATTATTGTAAGGAGTAGAAGGGTTATAGGATCTTCTCAAGTATTTCCCAAACTTCTTAACGAAGAGGGACATGACGTCGTCGCTGAGTTGATCAGCTGTTTTGCTTGTGCTTGGAGAGCACTATTCAGTAGTTGTGGCTGCCAGAGCTTTTGTCGGCTGGGATGTTGATGGTCCAACTTTTGCTCTTGTCTCCAACTCGAATTCATAGGCTTTGAGGTTGGCAAACAAGTCGTGCAGCTCCAGCTTGTTTAAATCTTTGGATTCACGCATCGCCATGGTCTTCACATCCCACTCTCTGGGTAATGCTCTCATCACCTTCAGCGCCAACTCTCTATTACTGTTTCGTTGCCCAAACTGTTTAGCTCAATCACCACGGCGCTGAACCGGTCATCGAACTCTGTCATTGTTTCTCCATCTTTCATTTTGATGGACTCAAACTTCTGCTAAGCCACCGTCAGCTTGTTCTCCTTCGTCTCGTCACTACCCTCACAGATTTGAGTCAGCTTTTCCCAAATGTCTTTCGCTGTGGCGCAGGTTTTGATTTTACTGAACATATTTTTGTCTTTGTCCAGTGTCTTGTAAATAATGTCCCTGGCCACATTGTCTAGATTAGCTTTCTTCTTATCTTCACTTGTATACTCATGTCTGGCCTTCTCAAGGAATTGAGGCTCGCCACTGGATATAGCAAACGCTAGATTGGGCTTCATAATCTTCAGCGGCCCTTCAGTGAGGACCACCCACATTTCATCATGTAGAGCAGCCAGATGTGCTTGCATGCGTATCTTCCAGTCGTCATAGTCTTCCCTTGAAAACAAAGGAATCTTGTTGTGAGAAGTAGACATATTGAGATATAAGATAGCGCACAAACAAGTACTGTTCAATACTGAGACACGCAGGCTCTGATACCAATTGATAGTCCCAAAATACGATCAATGTGGTTCGAAAAACAGTTGCAAGAGTTCAGACTGCTTAACTTAAATTCGAGTTACCAGATTTAAGGATCTCAGTTTAATCAAATCTCTCGGCCAACAAAGTATGTGCGGAAAAAGGCCAATTGATTTGTGAACAGATAACTCAATGAATAAGTAAATGCGTAAAGTAAAGAGCAAGAGTCAAGAATTTGCTGGAAGTTCGGATATCAATATCGTACGTTTTCCCTTCTTCCTTTTCAGGAAGGTTTCACTAGAAGATTTGATGCGTGTAGTCCTTCTACAAACACCCAATCACCGAGCCTCGCTCCAGGTGAACTCCTAGCAACACCACAATCTAAAGCGCAGATGCAGCTGCTGGTTTTACAAGTGACTGAAATTTTTCGAACGGCTTTTAAGGAGCACGTTCGTTACAGACTCAAATGATATAACAATGAAAGTTCTTCAATCCAAACTTCTGCTATTTATATTCTTCGATCACAACGGTCATTAATTTCTTCAACGGCAAAAAAATCTCCTTTTGAATTTCTGCCAATTCGTACGCCGTAAATCCTGCTCCACCAAGAGGCAAGTCGCACAATGTCAGAGCAAATTTGGCGTCATTCCATATTTGTGCAAACGCCATAAACCGCCCTCTGATATAGTGTACTATTTACCTAGAATAGTACTGATACTGTTCCCTCAATTAAAGCACATGTACGATTCAATCTCCACCTTTGATTTCCTCTGATATGAACGTTTGAATCGAGCGAGCGATTATGCAACAACTGATTACTTGTGCCTCTGAAAAATATGCAACTGCTGATTGCTTTCAACGCCTGGAAATATGCACCAGCTGATCGCTTGGAATAACTTCCTTTTATAATGTATCGGCTGGTTGCAACGATTGAGAGAAGCAGCGACTGGATCAAGAGAATACTGTAGCCATCTGCTGATTTGATTGCATGTCTGCTTAATTACGTTGACTATTGAAGTAAACAACTGTCTAATGATATTTCACTGTAGCCATCTGCTGAATTAACAACGCAAACTCCAACGACTGAATTTTTAGCGCTAGTCCAATACGCTGTCATTTCAACTTATCTGAACGCTGTCGTTTTGACTAATCCAAACGCTGTCGTTTTGACTAATCCAAACGCTGTCGTTTTGAAATCCTTAACAAAACACGCTAACTCTCAAATTCTTGCGCCTACAACTAAGCAACTGTCTGCTGATATTCCCTGGAAGAATCTACCTGCTTGGTTACCTCTGAAAAGTCCAACTGCTGAAAACAAACTAACGACTGATCTGCTGAATTCTTCCATCTGCTGAATTTCTCCGAATAGACCAACGCTGTCGTTTTGACTAATCCAAACGCTGTCGTTTTGAAATCCTTAACAAAACACGCTAACTCTCAAATTCTTGCGCCTACAACTAAGCAACTGTCTGCTGATATTCCCTGGAAGAATCTACCTGCCGGTTACCTCTGAAAAGTCCAACTGCTGAAAACAAACCAATGAATGATCTGCTGAATTCCTCCTAATAGACCAACTGCTGAAAATCAACCCGTCGACTGAAAATGTTCTCCTGTAAAATTCACCGGCTGATTTTTCAGTAGCAACTAGTCTTATTTTGTTATCACCAAAACTAATAAATTTTATCCTAACAATTACTGAGAATTTTTGGGATGAGTGTGGGTCATCTGATGCCACAACAAGGTATTTATAGGTGTAGAAACGGGGAGTCAAAGTTCAGTCGTTACAGTCATAAATTCCCGATTTAATGGCCAATCTGGCTGTTACATGAGCATTAGTGTAGAAACTGAATTGGGCGGTTTAATTGGCCATTAATCTCCCTAAATCGGCAGTTACGATTGTTGATGGTTGGCTTTCCAGATGTAATCCGATTTGTAACGCGTGTAACAACTTGCTTGATAGGATCAATATGGATCGAAAAACAGGTCTAGGAGTTCAGAAGGGGGGGGGGTTGAATGAACTCCTTGGACTTTAATTTTCGAAACCTTTTAAAACAGATTTTACAAGCGCCTTGCTCAACTCGTATCTACATTACCAGATCCGAGATATCTCAGTCTCAAATCTGATTTGTCGACTAACAAATAATGTGCAGAAAGAAGTTGATCAATCAGTGAACAATATAAATATTAATGCGATACAGTAAAGTAAAAGTGCAAGGTTCAGAGTTTGTTTATGGAAGTTCGGATCTGAAGATCCTACGTCTCCTCTTCTTCCTTTGCAGGAAGGTTCCACTAGAAGAATTTGATGCATACAACTTCTGTCTACACCCAGTCACCGAGCCTCGCTCCAAGTGAACTCTTAGTAACTCCAACACACACAGATACAACTGCTGAAATACAAATACTTAGTTTCACGAACTGCTTCACACATCAAATTTGTTACAAACTCAAAAACTAATATTACAATGAAATACGATACTATTGAGTACTGTAAATCTTCTGGTTCTTATATCAACAAGAACTTTTTACAAAGGTAAACCAGAAGATATCTCGAAGATTGAAACTATGAAGGTTTGAACTTGAATGTTCTTCGAGATTTGAAAATGGACTTGGAGTATTTTGCAATAAATCGTTCCAGTGAATATTTGAGAGCTTTTTGAATCAGCAGATAGGTTGTAAAACACCGAGAGCGAGAGAGAAGACCCGGAGAACTTCTTCATTGAAACTCTTCAACTATTATACTCTTTGATCTTAACAGTCAATAAATGTAGCCAGTAGAGATAATCTCCTTTGCATATCTTCATCGTATCATAGCATCTAATGCTCCATTAATGCCATGCAAAAGGTAAACTGCGCTTCTCAGGGTTAAATTGACTTGTATTCCAAAGTGGGTAAACATCGTATCAAACATTCTGCGTACTGTGCAACTTTACCCAAAATAGCTCTGATTTGTCTCCTTAATTCCAGGATTTTGTACGATTAAATCATGACTGTTGATTCTTCTCAAATAATCCTTTGCTAACATCTAAAGGAACTTGAAGCTCATATATGTCTTAATATAGAAATATGAAGAAAATCACTCTCTTTGCATTTCACCATCATATCTGAAATATCGCCGTTAATTTGTCATATCTGATTGCTTGGAGATATCTGAAACACGACATTTGAATGCTCGAAGACATCTGAATACTCAACGATGTCTGAATGCTCGAAGACATCTGAATACTCTAAGACATCTGAATACTCAAAGACATCTGAATACTCGAAGTTATCTGAATACTCAACGACGTCTGAATGCTCGAATACATCTGAATACTCGAAGACATCTGAATACTCAACGACGTCTGAATGCGCGAAGACATCTGAATACTCGAAGACATCTGAATACTCGAAGATATCTGAATACTCAACGACGTCTGAATGCTCGAAGACATCTGAATACTCGAAGACATCTGAATACTCGAAGACATCTGAATGCTCAAAGACATCTGAATACTCAAAAATATCTGAATACTCAAAGACATCTGAACTAATCGACCAGTTTACTCAACTAACCCGAATCTGATTCGAAATCTTCAACCCGATAACCCGAATCTAATAACTTCATTCCGATAGCTGAACACTTTGACTCGATATCTGATCAATTCCCGAATAAATGAATCTGAATATACTTTGCTCCAAATACATATCTGATAACCACGATGTCTGACTGTCCAGATTTGATCCTTAAATTCAGTTCTTCTCTTATTTTTGTTATCACCAAAACTTATAAATTTTACTTTGACAATTTTCCCCTTTTTGGTGATGACAAAACTTAGCAGCCTTACGACTTATAGAGGCAAAAATATATTGCTTCAAGTCTGCTAAAATTTTATATATAAAGATCTTGCTAAGTACAGAGTTTTGTGCAATCATTTTCCTCCTAGCCAATGTTCAGCAGATCTCTTGAAGATCCACCACTGTGATGTATTTTCTTTCAAGATTCGCTCCTACCTCCTCTGCTTCTTCCATCATCACCACCAGAACCACTTCTGCCTCTATCATCAGGAGGAGGCTGCGGGCCACGGCTGCTACTTTCCCCCTTTTTGTCATTACCACACCGATTAATGTAGGCGATAATTTCCGATAGTTGGGAGCTTACGTGAGCAATGCCCGTCACTGTCTTCTGTTGGTAAGCAGTAAAATCTGTCTTGTGAGCTTGGACTGCCATAGTTTGAGAACGAATATCAGTCACATCAGATATCAAGACAGTATTCTGAGCCTGAACAGCTTTCTTAAATTCATTCATTTCAATCGATAAAGCATCTTTTTGAGTCTTAACCTCCTGACGAGCATTTTTAATGAGACCCCGAATGGCTTGGTCCTGCTCAGTATTAGCTTCAGCCAGAGCTTTCTCAAGATTGTCGATATTTGATAACAGATGGCTCTTGAGATCGCCAATGCTTCTTTCAGTTCGCATCTGTTTAATGGTAAGATGAGAAGTATATGCTAGGATCTGTGCAAAGTAATCAGTGAAATCGATGGCAGGAATAGTGACAGTAGGCCTGAAGAACTGATCATCAGTTGTTTCGTCTTCTTCCAAAGGAATGTCAACAGCGGTGAATCGTATTGGAGAATCAGTGGAAGAACGCGGAGAAGCTGGACGTTGATTTGTTTCCATCTGTACAATTGGTTCTGCTGGCTGTTCAGAAGAAATGGATTCTTCAAATCTTGGAGAAGGAGAGTAGTATACTGTCAACCCATCGGAGTTGGAAGAAAATTGTTGTACATCTGACTGTGTAACAAAATTTTCAAGGTAAATAACAAAACAATTTGTATCTCTACCCTGCTCGAATATATTGCAAAAACCGGTCGGAACCTCCTCGATGACATCTACAACTGAACCCTGAACAATGATATCCCTCCAAAAATTGTGCGTCCCCACGAGCTGTAGATGACCAAAACGACAAAACTGTACAACATCTATACAGACATCTGCCCAACATTTCCGAAGGACCTTGAAGAAATCACTGACAGAAGGAAGAGTATCTACATACGAGAGCTGAGGCAAAATATCCAAGTTTCGAGTCACAACTGGCCGGGGAATGGGCATCCACAAATCACCGCCCTCTTCAATGACCAAGATCCATTAACCAGGATCATGGTTCGGATCCAGCAAGAAGACTTGAAATTGGTGTTTGATCGGGTTATCACTGCACCACGATCACGTTTGTCGCCTTCAAATAATATTGAGTAGCACGTCAGATCCCACTTCAATCCGTGTACTTGTATCTGTGTCTTCAGCTCCTCTAATACAAATAGATGAAGATTTGATAACATATCCAGTACTTTAAGGTCAATGGCTGAAAAAGACTGGCCGGAAACAAAATTTGAGCGTCGAGCTTCCAAAAATTTGCGAAGAAGTAATTCTCTAAACTTGGTAAGTATATACATCCGCCTCTGAAGATTTACCCTGGTCGAATCTGTTTCTGCCCATTTCAGAACTTGTTCTTCCTTGGTATATATGTCCTCATCTGACTTTAGAGCAGCTAATCGTCGGAGACTGAAAGAATTAAAGAATTTATCGACTTCATCTATAACCTTTTCCCGCAACTGAATAAGAGCCTCTATATCTGCACAAATCAAAGAAAATATTTCACGGTTCGGATGCCCTTTATCGGATCTCTCTCTTGAAGGGGTGTCTTCCCTTTATCAGCAGCTGGAATCTTAGGAAGACTAGCCTTGTACCAGTCCCCTTCATTGACTCCCCTGATTTCAATACTGCGACCAAAATGAATCTTGGTTATTTCTCCAACAGTAGAGGGTACCATTGAATCATCTGGAATCGTAGACAACGGATCATCAATAGACATAGACTCATCATCAGATATATTCCATTCAGTAGTCTGTACAACATCCGTTATTTCTTTCCCTTGTTCTCTGTCTCCTCCGTAGGTTCTTCCACAATATAAGCAGCTGACTCATCACTTGTTGTATCAACCATTCGTTCGGCTTCATTGGAAAACACATAAAAATCAAGAGCACCAAAGTCCTCAGCTGAAACATCTATCCTGCTCTCTGGCTCATCAGATCTCTATACCGCCTGTTCCCCAACATCTGTTTCACCTGCATTGATTTCCATCTGAGTTGTGTCTGCCAGAATCTGCTCAATAATGGTATCCACATCATCAGCAGTTAGCTCCTTATCCTGTTGCTCGACAACCTTCTCCACATCATCCACTCCAGTGATCTCCAGTTCCATCATATTTTCGGTTTCAACAGATTTGTCTAAGATGGGTTCCTCCACAGCTGGTTTTTTATCAACAATTTCATCATCAAAACCTGCTGTCATCCTAAACTTTCTCTTTAGTACTTTGTGTTTAGGCGTAGGAGGACACTCATCTGGAACAGCTGAAGTAGGTTCAGTGATTTGGATTGGGACGGATTCTTGTGCAACTGTTACAAGTCCCAGATCCCTCTTTTTGGAAACAGCTTTTCCAGTTGTTGTCATTTTCTTCTTCACAGCTGGTGCATCAGATGAAGCAGCTGGTTGCTTTTTGGACACAACCTTCTCAGCAACGACCTCCACTGGCACGTCATCTGATTTCTTGTCAACAGTTGAGGCAGATATCTTCTTGGAGACAAACTTCTTCTTAACAATTGCAACTTTAGCCACGTTGAGCTCATCTAATTCACCACGAGCGTCAATGGTCTTGTTCATGGCAATGTATGTGTTCACCGTATTGGTAGAGAGTATTTTAAACGGAGGGAAGGTTTTCGCCTCTCCCAAGGTGACCGCGGGGTCGCCTTTCAAAATAACGCAAATTTGAGCCGCAAATCCTTTAGCTCTTTTGATGGTTCGATCAACCATTCCCTTCAAAACTTCGAAAAGAATTTTTCTCCAGTTAACCTTGATGCTTAAGTGAATAGTTGTCATCATTAGAAAGTGCTCGTGTGTGACGACATCGAAAGAACCAGCTTTCACAGTAATTGACTTGGCCAAAACATCATTCAAAAGACGAAACTCGTACTTCAGCAACCTCTTCTTGCACGGGAATTGAACTGGTTCTCCAGACTTTGAGAAAATAATCCTGGCATCGAAAACCAAATCTTTCGGAACATCAGAGAGATCTGTTAGCCCTTCGGTAGACAGTGCAAAAAATCCAGCGAATCTATCCTCAGAAATTGCCACATTATTCCCTGAAACAACACAGGTAATATCACCATCTTGCACAAGGGTTGTATCAAAGAACTGCTCCAATTCCTGCTCATACAAAACAGAGCGACAACAAAGAAAACCTCGAAGCTCAGTATCCTCTAGGGCGAGACATTTGTACCATCCCCTCATTATCCTGAATCCCTAAGACGGAATAGAAGTTAACTTGCAGAGCGTTGGTGATGAAAGATGCTGCCATTTCTGAAAGCTTGAAGATTATCTGCGAACGAGAATACTAGAAACAAGAGTGCAAGAATGCTAGAGAATAATTGCGCAAAGGTAAGGAACAGTGGAAGTGGAACGCCGTAAAATAATCGAGGAATGCGAAAAGGTAAAAGAGAGAGAAAATGTGGATGTGACGTTTCGTATGATGACAATGTTAGAGTAGATGCCCAACTAGCCAACTTGTGGCGTGTGGGTTTATAGACTCTTGTATGAAACAATCTTTATATATGACATTCGCATTTATTTATATGGCATTCTTTACTTTCATTGTGTTGTATGATGATTAACAATTGCGTTGAGTAAAGACCTAGAATGCACTATAGTGTATTTTAGATGTGATAGTGGGTATGACGACTATCATGAAACACATCTAATAGTCACTGTGTATTCTGAATTAGTTCCTAGTCGATTGGGGCGTCAAAATGAGGATAAGGCCGCCCGAGCTCGAGACTAGTATCTGCGATGCGAAGTACCATGTTTCATTGGTAGGGAACATTGTGATGTTCAGAGCATGCAGATAGATAATGACCTGGTGATCTATCGAACTACCCTCGTTCGGACTTTCCAAGTGGTTACCATTTGTCGAGTGGATAAGTCCGAGGTCTTGGTTGTACTGATTAGTCCTCACGACTCGAAACGTCATTGAGACTCTACATGATAGGCGTCTCACTTTGACCCATTTGCCGACTCACTTGGGGTCATCAGGCGGCGGGATTGGGTGAGACCCTGATGCATGTAGGAGTCGATGCATCGTTGTCGAGGATTCACCGCTCGCAGACATGCGTGGATATCCTATGCTATCTGTGGGGATAATAGTGTATGAATCTCTGGCCAGAGTACTAGAAGTGTTTTAGGTAAATGTGTTTACCTAGTTGCACTCGTGATGTCACTATTCGATCTCCAAGATGTACGCATAGCTATCGGATCTATAGCGACTCTCGATTTACCAATGATCGTTGATCTGATCGGGATATATGGATTGAAAGGACCGTACTGTACGCTAACCACGACCAACTGGTTCTTGCAGGCACTATCAGTGATACCTAGGGGATCATGGGGAGATGTTGCTAGACGCTTTTACCATGATCCGATGGGCAAGTTTGGAATTGTGATTCCGGAGCCACAATGGTTGTGGGCCCACGGCTAGCTGTATCCCTGAACCATTGAGGGTCACACAAGTACTGGATTCGAGATTCCCGCATGGATACTGAGCTCAATGTGTTGAGCATGGGAAGAGGATTTTGGGGAGTGCGACTTCCTAAAAAGTCAACAGGGGTCAAATCGTGATTTCCCGCTGTTGAGGGGCAAAATGGTCATTTTGCACTGGGATTCTGAAAAATGGTTTTTCAGATCATAGTATTCAGTTTTGGAAACTGAGTCGATCGGTCCGATCTGATCGGCGATCGGAGTTATCGTGAAGTCACGGTGATAGGGATGAACCGAATGTTCATCCGTTGGACCCGGGCCCATTGGGCCGGTCCAAGTCCATCATTAAGTCTACTTAATGTAGACTTAGACTTAATCATACAACACTTTTGATACAAACCAAAAACCCTAACCCTAGTGTGCTAGCCGCCGCCTCCCTCCTCTCCCAAAAGCCGCCGCCGCCGCCTTGTCTCACACGCCGTCGCTGCCGCCTTGCTTCACCGGAAATTGTTCCGGCCAACTTGACGAGGAGAATCCGTC
>KQ988493.1:30795-40824 GCA_001598015.1 Dorcoceras hygrometricum
CACGACTAGCTGTATCCCTGAACCATTGAGGGTCACACAAGTACTGGATTCGAGATTCCCAAACGGATACTGAGCTCAATGTGTTGAGCATGAGAAGAGGATTTTTGGGAGTGCGACTTCCTAAAAGTCAACAGGGGTCAAATCGTGATTTCCGCTGTTGAGGGGCAAAACGGTAATTTTGCACTGGGGTTCTGAAAAATGGTTTTTCAGATCATAGTATTCAGTTTTGGAAACTGAGTTGATCCATCCGATCTGATCGGCGATCGGAGTTATGATGAAGTCACGGTGATAGGGATGAACCGAATGTTCATCCGTTGGACCCAGGCCCGTTGGGCCGGTCCAATTCCATCATTAAGTCTACTTAATGTAGACTTAGACTTAATCATACAACACTTTTGATACAAACCAAAAACCCTAAACCTAGTGTGCTAGCCGCCGCCTCCCTCCTCTCCCAAAAGCCGCCGCCGCCGCCGTGTCTCACGCGCCGTCGCCGCCGCCTTGCTTCACCGGAAATTGTTCCGGCCAACTTGACGAGGAGAATCCGTCCGTGCTAGGCCTTCTAGTGCAGGGTGACGAAGGAGTCTCGCTTCCGATCGTGGACCTGATTGACGTAGTCTACCGCCGCCTACCGTGAAGTGCCGGTTTCCTCGCGAAACTGGTCGGAGCCAGGAACGAGTTGCCAGCAAGGTAATTAACTAAAACACCCTATGAATGGTTCATATCTTGCATGTTTTGAATTGTATTGATCGTCTCCCGGCCCAATTTTTGTTCTTCCGCTGCCTCGTCGGGAGGCGTGATCCGGATCCGTCACGGTTCCCCAACAGACAACACGTGTCAATCATCCGACGGCACGATCAAGATTTTGGAATCATTTGAATTTTAACCGTGAGGGTGAAAATGTAAAAACTAGCGCCAAGTACAATACGCGTCACAACCTAAGGAATCTGTTTGATGTACTAGTAGGGGTATTACGGGATCTGATCATGGATAAGCATCAACTGTGTGTATATGACATCTGAGTATATCCAGATCTCACATATTCAGCCGACTCAGCGCTCATTAATTCAGATCCGTTGTTCCCCCTAAATCTGAATTTCTCCAAACGTATTACCTTACCACATCTGAAAGTCTTCGTGTTCCCCCTGAATAGAAGACTCACATCTGAAGTAAACGAAATATGTTCAACCTGCAAATGTTAGCGCAACGACAAATCATGGCAATTCTAAAAGACCTTGAATGTTTCTAAAATAAGAAAACTTAGTGCCAGGTAGAGGCTTTGTGAAGATTCAGCAACTTGCTGGTCATTCGACACATACTCCAGCCGGACGTCCTTCTTGAGCACATGGTTCCTTATGAAATGATGCCTGATGTCTATATTATTTGTTCTGGAATGCAGCACAGGATTTTGAGTGATTGCAATGGCACTGGTATTGTCGCAGAGAATAGGCGCTTCAGGAGCATCAATGTCATAGTTCTTCAGCTGGTGTTGTATCCATAAGATCTGAGCACAGCAGCTTCCAGTCACTAAATACTCTGCTTCAGCTGTGTACGTTGCAATAGAGGTCTGCTTCTTACTAAACAAGGAAATCAGTCGATCTCCTAAAAATTGACAAGTACCGCTTGTGCTTCTACGATCAACTCTGCATCATGCGTAGCCTGCATCATTATAACCGATTAGTTGAAAACTGGAGTCTTTGGGATACCAAAAACCCACATTGGAAGCTCATTTAAATATTTCAGTATACGCTTTACAGCAATGTAGTGAGATTTCTTTGGCTCCACTTGAAATCTAGCACACATACAGACAGCAAACATGATGTCTGGTCTGCTAGCTGTTAAGTAAAGCAGGGAGAGCCTATTATACCACGATATAGAGATACCTCAATGGCAGATCTAGCTTCATCTTTGTCTAATTTGATCGAGGATCTCATTGGGGTCGCTGCTGCTGGGCAGTTGTCCATGCCAAATTTCTTCAGCAGTTCTTTCGTATACTTTGCTTGATTGATGAAGATCCCATTATCAAGTTGTCTCACTTGTAGTCCTAGAAAGAACGTTAGCTCTCCCATCATGCTCATCTCAAATTTGTCCTGCATTAACTTAAAAAATTTCTGGCACAATTTTTTTTTGTTGACCCAAATATTATATCATCAACATAAATTTGCACTAACAGAACATGATCAGATTTCACAAATTTAAATAACGTCTTATCAACTGTGCCTATAGTGAAATCATGCTCAATAAGAAACTTATACAGTGTATCATATCAAGCTCTGGGTGCTTGCTTCAACCCATATAGAGCTTTATCCAATTTGTAGACGTGCTTTGGATATGTATGATCAACAAATCCAGGAGGTTGTGCAACATACACTTCCTCAATTAGGATGCCATTAAGAAATGCACTCTTAACATCCATTTGAAAGACTTTGAAGTCTTTGTATGCAGCATATGCTAAGAACATGCGAATGGGTTCTAATCTAGCTACTGATGCAAAGGTTTCATCAAATTCAATGCCTTCCATTTGCCTAAATCATTGAGCTACCAGTCTAGATTTGTTTTTTGTTACTACTCCATCTTCATTCAGTTTGTTCCTAAAGATCCATCTAGTTCCTATTACTGAATGATTATAAGGTCTAGGTACAAGTTGCCATACATTATTTTGCTTAAAATAATTTAGTTTTTCCTGCATTGCATCTATACAGCTTGGGTCAGCTAAGGATTCTTCTATTTTCTTTGGTTCTATATGCGAAATAAAAGCTGAATCAAAATGATCATGCAATAGCTGGCCTCGTGTGAGAACATGGGAGTAAATGCTACCTATGACCTGCTCGGATGGATGCTTTCTGTTCCATCGGAGATCAGATCCGATTGGATTTGCTCCTTGTTCCACTTGGATGTCTGGCTGGATGGCCGCATCTGGATGGTCTGGCACCAATTGATAAGATCCTTGTTCCAGATTTGAGGTTGATTCCATTTGACAAGATCCTTGATTCGGATTATAACTAGACACCAATTGCTGAGATGTGCTCGCATCTGGTACATCAGATGTCGCTCCGTGTACTATAGGATCTGTTGGTGCAACATCTGGAATGTTGGTTGCTTCAGCTCCAGCAGCTGGCACGCTTGAAGAGATCTGTCCGGTCAGCATTAGATAAATCAATGATTGTTGGGTTACCTGTCAGATCTGTTTAAGCATTGTCATGCGGTGTGTCGAGCGTTGGATGTATCTCAGCCGAGTATCTTTGTTGTGGCATGTCATCACTTGATTCATCAAGGATGGATGATTCCAGGCGTGTGCACAAATCTTTGAGGCTCGCAGCTGAGTTAGATATGAAACTTGTCTCATCAAAGATTACATGTGTTGATTCTTCAACTGTAAGACTTCGATTGTTGAACACTCGATAGGCTTTGCTCACAACTGAATATCCTAGAAATAGACCTGCATCAGATTTTGCATCGAAAGATGTTAGGTGTCACTTACCGTTATTGTGAATGAAGCATCTGCACACAAATACCCTGAAATAAGATATATCAGGTTTCTTGCCACTCCAAATCTCATATGGGGTTTTGCCGTGCAACTTATTAATCATAGATCTGTTCTGAGTGTAGCAAGCTGTATTAACTTCTTCTGCCCAAAATGTTTGTGAAATGCCGGAAAGCAATCATAGATCTTGCAGATTCTTTAAAGTACGGTTTCTCCTCTCAACCAGCCCGTTCTGTTGTGGAGTTATAACTGCAGACAGCTCATGCTTTATCCCAATGTCATCCATATAAGAAGATAATTTTTGATTTAAAAACACAGTACCACGATCTTTTCTTATCCGATTGACTGAACAACATCTGCCATTTTGCAAACGTTTTAAAAGACGAATCAGCTGATCAGCGGTATCAAATTTTGATTTTAAAAACAACACCCAAGTGAATTTTGTAAAATCATCAACAACAACTAGGGTGTAGTTAGTTCCCCCTAAGCTCGTTACGAGAATATGACCAAAAGATCCATGTGTAAAAGCTCTAAGCTTTGGGAAGAACGTTTACCGCCTTTCTTTTTGAAAGTAGATTTAATTTGTTTACCAAGCTGACATGCGGCACAGATCTTGTCCTTAGAAAAATTGATTTGGGGCATACCAGAAACCAGTTCATGCTGACTCAATTTGTCAAGAGTTTTAAAGTTCAGATGGTTCATTCGCCGAGCCACAACCAGCTCTTGGAAGAGTTGGCTGCAAGACAAATCTGTTCAAAACCCATCTGCTCTGACCAATCAATAATATAGGTATTCCCCGATCTTTTACCTACTAATACAGTCAGACCATTTGGACTCTGAACTGTGCATGTGTGCTGTTGAAAGTTAACTGTATAACCCTTGTCACACATCTGACTTATGCTAATCAAATTATAGCGAAAATTATCAACAACTAAGACATCAGATATTGAAATGTTACCATGGTTAAGCTTACTCTTACCCAAAGTGTTACCATGAGTGTTATCACCAAACACAATCTTAGCTCCTTTGTGTGGTGTCACATCTGATAGCAGCTTTGGGTTTCCAGTCATGTGTCGTGCACAACCGCTATCTAGGTACCATATGATTGATTTTCTTCAGCTTTGTACCTATTGTCCTGCAATCATAAAAACAAATTTTGGTACCCAACTTTACTTAGGTCCAGATAGGATTACCCCTTTCGGGACCCATACTTTAATTACCTTAACAGTTTTCCCAGTATAAGAGTCTTTAAGAGTACGTGCAGAACCATTGTGAGATCTATTGAGCTTTGTCTTAGTATGAGGACCATTCAGATCTCTTCGGGGCTAAACATTTTTCCAAACAGATTTGACCTTCTTTGAACTACTCCTGGGCTGGTGAGGAACAGACGACTTAGAACCAGCTTTTTCCTTATCATTCTCAAGTCTGTTCTTGAGCCATCTTGGCTTGGAGTTCTCAGGTCTGAGATAACCAATACCAGCTTTCCTTTATAGTTCATCTTTGAAGAGGTCTGGTCATCATACTTCACCGACTCGCATGTATCATGTATCACACTGGCTTTGACAAAATTCATCTTCTTGAATTTGTCATATGCCAGATTTGATTGAGTACTGATTTCTCCAGCGCTGCTTTCACCAACATTGAAACCCAAGCCAGATTTGTCATTCAATGGCTTTTGAGCCTCATGCAACTTGCTCAGAGAAACAGAAGACTTGGTCCAGGAGCTCATCACTTCATTTAACCTTTAGTTTTCAGATTCGAGCTCACAGGACCTTAATCTCAACGATTCATTCTCAGTCTTTAGCTTACTCAACTCTGTCTTCAAACTTTCAGTGTCCTCAAGCTTATCAGTGCTTGATTCTACTGAACTATTTTTCATACCATTGTTTTCATCTTTGACTTCCTCGAATGTTTGAGAAAGCTTACGGTACTCATGGACCATATCATTGAGTGCACTAATTAGGTCCTCACGTGTAAATTCAACATTAGAGAAGTCAAATACCTCATCATCTGAAGTCTGATTAGTCATAAGGCAGTAAACTTCCTCCTGTTCACTATCGCTGGATGAGGAGCTGCTTGATGTAGTGTCGGAATCTGAATCTGCCCAGTTTTTGTTGTTTTCCTCCGCAACCAGCATCTTTCTATCGTTCTTTCGGTTGGGCCTTTTATCAGCTCTTGTCCTCATCCTTATCTCTTTGATCTTTCTTTGGATCTATCGTCCTTCTTCTCATCTCTTCTAGATCTATCCTCTTTCTTGGGCCGGTTGCAATCAGCTGCGAAGTGCCCTGGACGACCACAGTTAAAACAATTCATATCAGTCGAAATCTTTTCAGATTTGTTTGCATTATTATAAGAAAAATAAGGATTATAGGATTTTCTCAGGTATTTCCCAAACTTCTTGACGAAGAGGACATGACGTCATTGCTTAGTTGATCAGCGGTCTTGCTAGTGCTTGGAGTGCACTGTTCAGATGTTGTTGCCGCAAGAGCCTTGGTTGGTTGAGATGTTGATGGTCCAGCTTCAAATCTTGTTTCAAGATCAAACTCATACGCCTTCAAATTCGCAAAAAGATCGTGAAGCTCCAACTTGTTTAGGTCCTTAGACTCCCGCATGGCCATCATCTTCACATCCCATTCCCTGGGCAGAGCTCTCATCACTTTCAAAGCCAACTCTCAATTGCTGTATTCCTTGCCAAGACTTGTAAGCTCTATCACCACAACACTAAACTGCTCATCGAATTTAGCCATTGTTTCGCCCTCTCATATCTTGATAGATTCATATTTCTGTTGGGCCACAGTCAACTTGTTTTCCTTTGTTTCATCATTGCCCTCGCATATCTAAATCAGTTTTTCCCAAATCTCCTTCGCTGTGGCACATGTTTTGATTTTGCTGAACATGTTTTTATCCAGCGTCTTGTATAGAATGTCCCTGGCTACATTGTCCAAGTTTGCTTTCTTCTTATCCTCATTTGTGTACTCAAATATGCTCTTCTCTAGAAACTGAGGTTCGCCACCAGATATCACAATAGCAGTATTTGGATTCATTATCTTCATGGGTCCATCAGTAATCACCGACCACATGTCATCATCTTGAGCAGCCAAATGTGCTTGCATCCTAATCTTCCAGTCGTCATAGTTTTCCTTTCGAAAACATAGGAATCTTGTTATGTGAGGTAGACATATTGAAATATAAAGCGTAAGGACAAACTGTTCAATAAGTGAGATGCGCAGGCTCTGATACCAATTGATAGGATCAATATGAATCGAAAAACAGATCTAGGATTTCAGAAGGGGGGGTTGAATGAACTCCTTAAAACAAATTTTACAAGCGCCTTGCTAAAATCGTATCTATATTACCAGATCCGAGATATCTCAGTCTCAAAACTGATTTCTCGACTAACAAATAATGTGCGGAAAGAAGTCGATCAATCAGTGAACATTATAAATATTAATGCGATACAGTAAAGTAAAAGTGCAAGGTTCAGAGTTTGTTTATGGAAGTTCGGATCTGAAGATCCTACGTCTCCCCTTCTTCCTTTGCAGGAAGGTTCCACTAGAAGAATTTGATGCACACAGCTTCTGTCTACACCCAGTCACCGAGCCTCGCTCCAAGTGAACTCCTAGCAACTCCAACACACGCAGATACAACTGCTGAAATACAAATAACTTAGTTTCACGAACTGCTTCACACAGCAAGTTCGTTACAGACTCAAAAATTGATATTACAATGAAATACGATACTATTGAGTAATGTACATCTTCTGGTTCTTATATCAACAAGAACTGTTCACAAAGGTAAACCAGAAGATATCTCGAAGATTGAAACTATGAAGGTTTGAACTTGAATGTTCTTCGAGATTTGAAAACTGGACTTGGAGTATTTTGCAATAAATAGTTCCATTGTTTGAGAGCTTTTTGAATCAGCAGATAGGTTGTAAAACACCGAGAGCAAAAGTGAAGACCCGGAGAACTTTTTCATTGAAACTCTTCAACTATTATACTATTTGTTCTTAACGGTCAATAAATGTAGCCAGTAGAGATAAGATCCTTTGCATATCTTCATCCTATCACAGCATGTAATGCTCCATTAATGCCATGCAAAAGGTAAACTGCGCTTCTCAGAGCTAAATTGACTTGTATTCCAAAGTGGGTAAACATCGTATCAAACATTCTGCGTACTGTGCAACTTTACCCAAAATAGCTCTGATTTGTCTCCTTAATTCCAGGCTTTTGTACGATTAAATCATGACTGTTGATTCTTCTCAAATAATCATTTGATAACATCTGAAGGAACTTGAAGCTCATATCTGTCTTAATATAGAAATCTGAAGAAAATCACTCTCTTTGCGTTTCACCATCATATCTGAAATATCACCGTTACTTTGTCGTATCTGATTGCTTGGAGACATCTGAAACACGACATCTGAATGCTCGAAGACATATGAATACTCAACGACGTCTGAATGCTCGAAGACATCTGAATACTCGAAGACATCTGAATACTCAAAGACATCTGAATACTCGAAGATATCTGAATACTCGAAGATATCTGAATGCTTGAAGACATCTGAATACTCAACGACATCTGAATGCTCAAAGACATCTGAATACTCGAAGACATCTGAATACTCGCAGATATCTGAATACTCAAAGACATCTGAATACTCACAGATATCTGAATACTCAAAGACATCTGAACTAATCGACCCGTTTACTCAACTAACCTGAATCTGATTCGAAAGCTTCAACCCGATAACCCGAATCTGATAACTTCAATCCGTTAGCTGAATACTTTGACTCGATATCTGATCAATTCCCAAATAAACGATTCTGAATATACTTTGCTTCAAATACATATCCGATAACCACGATGTCTGATTGTCCAGATTTGATCCTTAAATTCAGTTCTTCTCTTATTTTTGTTATCACCAAAACTTATAAATTTTACTTTAACATTGCTGAAATTCGTGAGCTGATCCGTATGAGTGATCTGTGTGCGTGATCTGTCCTGTGTATGCTGAAAGCTGATCCTTTATCTGTAATCTGTTTGGGGTCCAGCATATAGCTCCAGCATTGGGCACTGTTGTGCTGTGTTCAGCTTGGAATACCTTGCTGTTCTCAACTTTGGTTGTTCCAATCTGCTATCAGCTTTGGCGAGAGTTGTTTGCATGATGTAAGCTGCTCAGTTCACACGAAAGTTGGTCTACACTGTGTGATATGTTCTGTCCACCGTGAGTTGAGTTGATTTTATCAGAGCTGAGTTGACTTTAGTCAAAGTTGAGTTGACTTTAGTCAAAGTTGAGTTGACCATCGTAATTTTTCTTTTTGTGGGCTGAATTTCCGAGAGCTAAATTTCTGGATTTTCACATCCCTCCCTCCTTAAAAGAAGTTTCGTCCTCGAAACTGGGGTTCTCATGATTTTCGAAGAGGTAAGGGTATTGTCTTCGCATCTTCTTCTCCATTTTCCACGTGGCTTCTCTCTCGGTGTGGTTGGTCCATTGGACTGTGACGTACGGGATTGTTCTTCGTCTAAGCACCTGATCCTTTGTGTCCATGATTCGAATAGAGACTTCTTTGTATCTCAGTCCTTGGGTCAAATTCCCTTCCACAAGGAGTGGCCCTTCATCGAGAACGTGACTAGAATCCGCGATATATCTCCTTAGTTGTGATACATGGAAGACATTGTGGATTCTTGACTTGACATTATGGATGACATTTTTCCACGTGGTTTGAGGGTCCACGGGAAAAACCCGAAATGGGGCGGGTATGGAGAATTCTTTATATCAACGAATCAAATGGGCATGGGAATGGTAATAGCACCCCCATCCCCGAACTCCCCGAACACGCTCCGATAATGTGTGTGTATATATATTTATAATAAAAATAATATTATTATTATCATATTACTATTCTTATTTTATATTACTATTCTTATTTTATGCATACTTAGATGACTAAAAATCTTCAAACCTAAATAATAATCTATTAATAATATTTATTTGCATATATATATATTGTTCTTAGTAATAATAACATGTATGTAACAATATTAATATATATATATATATATATATATATATATATATATATCACAGAGTATAACAGAGCTTAACAGAGCGTAACAGAGCTTAACAGAGCATAACAGAGCTTAACAGAGCATGTCAGAACTTAACAGAACGAGTAGCAGAAAAGCACTGATAATTACTTCGTGTTTATGGTTTACTGATCAGTCCCTAATTTTTATTCTCTAAGGGGTCGAGGATATGTGGTTATACCAAGTAACCGAGAGTGCGGAATATTCCGTAGACCCATATTACGACATAAATATCAGTGCAAAACAGAACTTGAAATGAAACAGAGATCTGAACAGAAAAGTGCTCGAACAGTAGGTTCAAAACTGAATTCTTACATGAATAATATATATATAATATATCAAACGAATATAATACTTAGCAAAAGCCCACTTACTTGATTACTGCTCAAAACATGAGAAACATGGTGGCAATGCTTGGTTTCTTATCTGGTTGCTACTTGAAGTGGATCATGAAT
>KQ988493.1:74490-90928 GCA_001598015.1 Dorcoceras hygrometricum
ACTATTAGATGTGTTCCATGATAGCCGTCATACCCACTATCACATCTAACATACGCTTTAGTGCATTCTAGGTCTTTACTCAACGCAATTGTAAATCATTACACACATAATGAAAGTAAAGAATGCCATATAAAAGAATGCGAATGGAACATGTTCAGAATACACAGCGACTATTAGATGTGTTTCATGATAGCCGTCATACCCGCTATCACATCTAACATACGCTTTAGTGCATTCTAGGTCTTTACTCAACGCAATTGTAAATCATTACACACATAATGAAAGTAAAGAATGCCATATAAAAGAATGCGAATATCATATATAAAGATTGTTTGTACAAGAGTCTATAAAACCCACACGCCACAAGTTGGCTAGTTGGGCATCTACTCTAACAATGATCAATATGGCTCGGAAAACAGCCTTAGGAGTTCAGAGGGGGGGGGGGTTGAATGAACTCCTTTGGGATTTTAAATTTTCGGAACCTTAAAACAATTTTACAAGCGCCTCGCTCAACTTAAATCTGAGTTATTAGATTTAAGATATCTTAGTTCAACAGCTGACCTCTCGACTAACAAATATTGTGCGGAATAAAGTCGATTAAGCAGTGAACAGTATAAACTTAAATAAATGCAGTAAAGTAAAAGTTTAGGGACAAGAGATTCGTTTATGGAAGTTCGGATATCAAATCCTACGTCTCCCCTTCTTCCTTTTCAGGAAGGTTCCACTAGATGACTTTGATGAATACAAACACTGTAGACACCCAATCACCGAGCCTCGCTCCAGGTGAACTCGTAGCAACTCCAATCAACAAGCAGACGCAGCTGCTGAATACAACACATAGAATTTTTTTTAAACGTCTTTATGTAGCACGTTTGGTACAGACTCAAATTGATGAAACAATGAAATACACAACTATTGAGTACTGTAAATCTTCAGGTTTCTATACTATGAAACTCGATTACACAAGGTAACCAGAAGATGATATCTCGAAGGTAGAACTGTTTAGATCAAAGATGGTGTTCTTCGAGATTGAGTACTTGACTTTGATAATATTTGCAATGAGAATTTCCAGTAACTGTGTGAGTTTTTTGACAGCAAGAATGCTTCATGAGAATGTAGCAATTCACACAGAATGATGGAGAGTGAATGGACAGAGAGTGAGAGAGCTTCTTCAATTAAAACTTCAGCTATATATAGCCTTTGTCTCCAACGGTCATAAAGGTAGCCAGAAAGGTATTCTCCTCTTCATATCTTCATTGTATCACGATTCATGGTATGCAAAAGGTAAACTGCGCTCGTCAGGGCTCAATTTTCGTATATCCTTATTTGGGTAAACATCGTATAACGCCCTCTGTGTACTATGTAATATTACCCAAAAATAGCTCTGACATTGTCTCCTTAATTCCAAGCATCTGTACGATTCGATCGAGACCATTGATTCTCTTCAATTCAAATAACTGATCGCGTTTGAAGCATTCGTAGTTTACGCCTTAAAGTATTCCATTAATCAGTTCTTCCTTGAAGTAAATTTCTCTCAACGTTGCTTGTGTAGACGTATCTGTCGCAGCTGAATAGATAAAGACATCTGAATACTTGCAACAGCTGAGTGCTTCAACAACTGATTGCTTCAACAGCTGAATGTTCCGTTACACATATAATACAAAATCTGAGTAGCTCCCAATTAACCACAGCTGATTCCAAAGCAACTATACTCAACATCTGAAAATATTTACTACTGAAGGGCATACCCAATAGCTGAACTAATACCAGAGTCTGATTGCGTAGCCCTTTGATCAACATCTGAATTGCCATCACAGCTGAAATAAAGACCCGATACCAGAATCTGATAACCCGTATATATTCAACATCTGAAATCTTTACGTCTGAGATTTTTCAACCCGATATCTGATTAGTTGATTCAACATCTGAAATCTTTACGTCTGAGTTTTTCAACCCGATATCTGACTAGTTGATTCAACATCTGAAATCTTTACGTCTGAGATTTTTCAACCCGATATCTTACTAGTTGATTCAACATCTGAAATGATATCACATCTGAAGTAATAACCCGATAACTAAGTGCTTCAACTCAACATCTGAATCAATCCCGAATACCAAAATCTGATAGCAAACCAACTGTAAACCTCAGTCCGATATCTGAATACTTCAACTCACTAACTGACATCTGAAAATCAACTCGATAGCTGAGTGCTTGCATCTGAAAGTGCGTGACTGTTAATTAAAACAACTGATTGACCAGACGTTATCTTGAATTCAGTTTTTGTCTCATTTTTGTTATCACCAAAACTAATAAATTATATTTTAACAATTTCCCCCTTTTTGGTGATGACAAAACTTAGCAGCCTTAAGACTTATATAGATGGGAAAAAATAAATTGCGCAAAGTCTGCTGAAATTTTATATATCTCATTGCTGATCAATGTACAAAAGATTTGTACAACAAACTAAAAAAAATCCTAAAACTGTCTTTCTCCAAGGATCCAGTATTTAGCGTCTCTTTTGGGAGGTAGATACGGTCCATAAGTTACACCACCAGAGCCAGATCCACCACCACCACTAGATCGTTGTTTCTTTGATGAACCACTTCTGTCACCTCTTCTCATATCACCACCACTACCTCTTCTAGCACTGTTTCCTCCACTAGGTCTGCTTTGGTCATCTGGAGGCGGCTGAGGTCGGCTGCTACCACCTTCCCCCTTTTTGGCATCACCACCCCGATTGATGTAATCAACCGGGAAGCCAAGTTGGGTGGAGAGGTTATTATAATTCTCCTGTGCTTGCGCACGGAAGTCTACAATTCACTCCGAACGGTAGCAAGCCTCTCATCCATGTCCTTTATGATAGCTTTTTGCTCTTTTGCCTCTTTTCGATCATCCCCCAAGTCAGAGGTGACTAAAGCACTGTGAGCCTAAACTCCTTTCCTAAAATCATTCAGTTTAACTGACAAAACTTCGCTTTGAGTTCTGGATTCTTGGCGAACACTCTGGATCATACTTTGGTGAGCTTGTTCTTGCTGATTTAGAGTGTCAAGAAGGCCTTTTTCAAGCTTATTGATTTTGGACAGTACATCACTCTGAGAATCACCAAGCCTCCTAGAATCCTTCTTCTGAGTAGCAATAATTTGGGACAAGCTTATTGATTTTGGACAGTACATCACTCTGAGAATCACCAAGCCTCCTAGAATCCTTCTTCTGAGTAGCAATAATTTGGGAGATAGAAGCCTTGAGGTCGGCAAAAGATGCTGAGAACGACGGAAATAGCTGGTAGAGGAATCTGAGTAATAGCCGGAGTAGTGGCAATAGGAACATCTAGCTGTTGGTCAGAAGTCTCTTCATCACTAGTATTGTTCACATGAAAATCCAACTGCTCGTTGCTGGAAGACGAACTAGAATTTATTAAGATAACGTCTCAGACAAAAAACTGAATTCAAGATAACGTCTGGTCAATCAGCTGTTTTAATTAACAGTCACGCACTTTCATATGCAAGCACTCAGCTATCGAGTTGATTTTCAGATGTCAGTTAGTGAGTTTAATATTCAGATATCGGACTGAGGTTTACAGTTGGTTTGCTATCAGATTTTGGTATTCGGGATTGATTCAGATGTTGAGTTGAAGCACTAAGCTATCGGGTTATTACTTCAGATGTGATAGCATTTCAGACGTTGAATCAACTAGTCAGATATCGGTTTGAAAAATCTCAGACGTAAAGATTTTAGATGTTGAATCAACTAGTCAGATATCGGGTTGAAAAATCTCAGACGTAAAGATTTCAGATGTTGAATCAACTAGTCAGATATCAGGTTGAAAAATCTCAGACCTAAAGATTTCAGATGTTGAATATATACGGGTTATCATATTCTGGTATCGGGTCTTTATTTCAGCTGTGATGGCAATTCAGATGTTGATCAAAGGGCTACGCAATCAGACTCTGGTATTAGTTCAGCTATTGGGTATGCACTTCAGTAATAAATATTTTCAGATGTTGAGTATAGTTGCTTTGGAATCAGCTGTGGTTAATTGGGAGCTACTCAGATTTTGGATTATATGTGTAACGGAACATTCAGCTGTTGAAGCAATCAGTTGTTGAAGCAGTCAGCTGTTGCAAGTATTCAGATGTCTTTATCTATTCAGCTGCGACAGCTACGTCTACACAAGCAACTGTGAGAGAAATTTACTTCAAGGAAGAACTGATTAATGGAATACTTTCAGGCGTAAACTACGAACGCTCCAAACGTGATCAGTTATTTGAATTGAAGAGAATCAATGGTCTCAATCGAATCATACAGATGTCTGGAATTAAGGAGACAATGTCAGAGCTATTTTTGGGTAATAGTACATAGTACGCAGAGGGCGTTATACGATGTTTACCCAAATAAGGATATACGACAATTGAGCCCTGACGATCGCAGTTTACCTTTTGCATATGATGAATCGTGATACAATGAAGATATGCAGAGGAGAATACCTTTCTGGCTACCTTTATAACCGTTGGAGACAAAGGGTATATATAGCTGAAGTTTGAATTGAAGAAGCTCTCTCACTCTCTGTCCATTCACTCTCCATCATTCTGTGTGAATTGCTACATTCTCACAAAGCATTCTTGCTGTCAAAAAGCTCACACAGTTACTGGAAATTCACATTGCAAATATTATTCAAAGTCCAGTACTTAATCTCGAAGAACACCATCTTTGATCTAAACAGTTCTACCTTCGAGATATCATCTTCTGGTTACCTTGTGTAATAGAGTTTCATAGTATAGAAACCAGAAGATTTACAGTACTCAATAGTTGTGTATTTCATTGTTTCATCAATTTGAGTCAGTACCAAACGTGCTACATAAAGCCGTTTAAGAAAAATTCTAAGTGTTGTATTCAGCAGCTGCGTTTGCTTGTTGATTGAAGTTGCTAGGAGTTCACCTGGAGCGAGGCTCGATGATTGGGTTTCTACAGTGTCTGTATTCATCAAAGTCTTCTAGTGGAACCTTCCTGAAAAGGAAGAAGGGAAGACATAGGATTTGATATCCGAACTTCCATAAACAAATCTCTTGTCCCTAAACTTTTACTTTACTGCATTTATTTAAGTTTATATTGTTCACTGATTAATCGACTTTATTCCACACAATATTTTTTAGTCGAGAGGTCAGCTATTGAACTGATATATCTTAAATATGATAACTCAGATTTAAGTTGAGCGAGGCGCTTGTAAAACAGTTTTAAGGTTCCAAAAATTTAAAATCCCAAAGGAGTTCATTCAACCCCCCCCCCCCTTCCTGAACTCCTAAGGCTATTTTTCGAGCCATATTGATCATATCATACCCACTGCCCAAATCTGAACTCCTAGACTCTACACCAGCTCTTAGTTGTGTTCACTCAATCCCTTCTTTTATGCCTCAGTGAGAAAGGCTACATACACAGAGTTTAACGTCTTTGTGCAAGACGGGATCTGGTGTTTGGTTTGTGTTTTGATTTACTCACTATTCTGTTTCGCACATCTCTCGTATATGTGTGAGTGAATCTTTGTGTGTGTGAGATTTACAGTGAACGCTCAACTCTCGAAAAAATAATCTCACATATCCGGGAAGAGCTTCTTCAAAGTTGATTGAGTTCAGCAGTCGACACTTGCAATTATCTTTTTCTCCATGGTGGTCGACTGTTTCACCTCTCTGTGTTTCTTCCCGATCCTTTATTAATAAATCATCAATCAAAATCATTGTCTACATCAATTCTTCTTGTATAAATAGCCTCTGTGCAAATTAATTCGTTGGACACAAGTTTCTTCCCGTTGAAAGGTGTTCTAACAAGTTGTACCATGTGTCCTTTGTCTTTGAATGCGTTTGCAGGCTTTTGTCAGCTTTAAGCTCCTTTAACATTCTTCGAAGACTTTGAGCAAGAGACCATTCCTGATGTGGACAATTCATTAGTTTGAAGTTCCTTATTCAAACTAATTCATTCGTCTGCTCCGTCTACTTTTGGTCCTTTCAGATATGATATGACAACTACTTCACTTCTGAATGATATTTATCACATCTGATCAGATTCTGCTCACATCTGAACCGGTCTTCGATCTTTGATCAGCTTCTGCTTGCATATTTTCTTCGTATCTGATCGACATCTGATATCGTCTTCTCTTCATAGCTGAATAGACTTCTCTTGACATTTGATTCATATCTGAGCCTCATATCTTATCCAGCTTATTCACATCTGAATCAGTCTTTTCGTCACATTTGAGCCAGATCTCTTCTTTACTTCTGAATCACATCTGATTTCATCTTCGTATCTGAATCCGGATCTCTCTTTTTCATAGCTGGATCCAGAATTCTCTTCTCTTTACGTCTGACTCAACTATTCTTGTCTTCACATCTGAATCACATCTGATCAGACTTCTCTTCAGCTTCTCTTATCTTCACATCTGATCATACTTCTCTTCAGCTTCTCTTATCTTCCCATTTGATCAGACTTCTCTTCAGCTTCTCTTTAGATGTCTCGATGTATTTCCAGCTGAGATTCTGCACGCTACGTAGAAACGTTAGAAACACAATAACAAGTTTTGTGTAATTCAAAACTCAGATCTGGATCTGTGTAATCAATCTCTCCCTTTTTGATTTACACAAAACTTGGAGCAACAAATGCATGATCTAAAAAAATTCTCTCCCTTTTTGTGGGAATAAAAAAGGGTTCGAAATCCGGTCTTCCCAAAATATTTTAAATAAAGCTCTCCCTACATAGCAATAACTGTTACAGCAGGATTTTTTCAAATTTTGGAAAATAAAAACAGATTTGGGAACAACCATATGCACAGATGATTTGATTTTGAAAGAACTGATCGAATGCTACATTAAAATCCTCATTTATTTAGATTTGGAGATAAATGTAAATTGAACTAATACTACGTCTTCCATGTTTCTCAATCGATGTCCCATGCGCTATTTATCAGCACAACCAGAAATAGAAAAATGGCATACAAACAGATTTCACAAAATCTGTGTCAGCTTGATAGAAGATGAAATCTGTTTTAGCGAGTTTTAAAATTAGAGTTTAGTTCTGGATACTTCCGCTTGGTATTTTAATGCCAATCCAGATCGGTTCTCGGTGCTCATATGCGTTCAAGAACTCTGAGGTATTGCACCTCATTCTTTCTTGTCTGATCAGATCTCACGTCCAATCCAGATTTGTTAGAGTGAGATCTGATCCTTTCCTAACATTGTTAAATTAAGTGTGCAGGCCAAAGTTGAATCAGATCGGACGCAAGATGGTCCGGATTAGACGTAAGTTGGTTCAGATCAGAAGAATATATGTTCTCTAGCAGATCATACGCAAGCTGGGAGCGTCGAACTGAGTTCAAATTAAGGAGATGACCAAGCTGAAACAGTAAGGGGACACCTAAGCTGGTCCAGCAGAGGACATCCAAGTTGGAACAGTAAGGGGACACCCAAGCTGGTCCAGCAGAGGACATCAAGCTGATCAGCAGACCACCAAGCTAGTCAGTAGAAGACAGCTAAGCTGGTCCAGCAGACATCCAAGCTGACCAGCTCGAAGCAAGAGCAGCTTAGATATCAGTGTTAGAGTGTGGGTTCATGTTGACTCTATGTAAAACGATCTTATTTATGAAATTAACATTATTATATGGCATTCTTTATCATCATTGTTTTTATAATGTTAACAATTGTGTTGGATAAAGACCTAGAATGCACCATAGTGTATGTTAGATGTGATAGTGGATATGATGGCTATCATGAGACACATCTAATAGTCAATGTGCATTGTAAACTTGTTCCTAGTCGATTGGGCTGTCAAAATGAGTATAAGGCCGCCCGAGTTTGAGACTAGCATCTGCGATGTGAAGTACCACATTTCATTGATAGGGAACATATTGATGTTTTAAGCATGCAGATGGATAGTGACCTGGTGATCTATCGAACTACCCTCGTTCGGACTTTCCAAGTGGTTATCATTTGTCGAGTGGATTAAGTTCGAGGTCTTGGTTGTATAGATTAACCCTCATTACTCGAAACATCTTTGAGGCTCTACATGATAGGTGCCTCACTTTGACTCGTTTATCGACTCAGTTGGGGTCATCATGTGGTGGGGTTGGGTAAGGTCCCGATGCATGTAGAATTCGACGCTTCGTTGTCGAGTATTCATCGCTCGCACTTGTGCGTGGATATCCTATGCTATCTGAGAAGATAATGGTGCGATAAATCTCTGGCCAGAGTACTAGATGTGTTTTAGGTAAATGGGTTTACCTAGTAACATATGCGATGTCACTATTTGATCTCCAAGATGTATGCATGGTTATTGGATCTCTAGCGACTCTCGATTACCAATGGTCGTTGATCTGATCGGGATATTTGTGTTGAAAGGACCGTACTGTACGCTAACCATGACCGACTGGTTCTTGCAGGCACTATCAGTGATACCTAGGGGATCATGGGGTGATGTTGCTAGACGCTTTATCATGATCCGATGAGTTAGTTCGAAAATATGGTTTCGGAGTCACAAATGTTATGAGCCCACGACTAGCTGTATCCCTGAACCATTGAAGGTCACACAAGTATTGTTTTCTCAATTTTCGTACGGAAATTCAGCTCAATTTATTGATTATAGTAGGAGGAAGGATGGAAGCGCGACTTCCTAAAATTAAATAGGGTCAAAATGCAATTTCCCTAAGCTTGGACTAGTATGACTATCTTTAAAGTTTATAGGGGCCTAACTGCTATTTTGGATTAGGTTGTCTGGAAAATTGTTTTCACATCATAATGCTCAATTTTGTAAACTGTGTAGATCAGTCCGATCTGATCGTCGATCGGGATTATGATGGAGCCACAGTGATGGACTTGAAACTAGTGTGTGATGGGCCTGGGCCGGCCCAAGCCCATTAAGCTGGTTTAAGTCCATGGAAAATCTATAAATAGGGGTCCTGGGGTATTCATTTAAAACACACGAAAAACTCCAGGCCCATTAAGCTGGTTTAAGTCCATGGAAAATCTATAAATAGAGGTCCTAAGATATTCATTTGAAACACACGAAAAACTCCTCAGCTTATATTTTCTTCCTTTCCTCTAATCTCCTCCCCCCCCCCCCCGACGCCGTCGGAATTTGTTCCAACCGTACCGGCGAGGAGATTCCGTCTATGAAACTTTCGTTGATTTCTAGTGCAAACCGGCGAAGGAATTGAGATTTTGGTTGTGGACCGGATTAGGAGGTCGTAGCCAGTCAAACGTTGAAGTGCCAACTTCCCAGTGGAATTGGTCGGAGTCAGGCGCCTAGACGCCAGCAAGGTATATTCTAAAACATCCTATGAATGTTTCTGACTTTTGTATAGGCGTATTGACCGTTCCCGGACTCTATTTTTAATTCTTCCGCTGCGCCCCGGGAGCGGGATGGATCCGCCTCTGCACCAACAGTGGTATCATAGATTTGGCTCGGATCTATCAATACACCATTCTGCCTGAAATTGCATCAAAATTTTGTTTTTCAAAAAAAATATTTTTTTTTCCGACCAAACGCCGCCGTGCGCGCCGCTGCCTGCCGTGGTGCACCCGTTGCGCGCTAACGCCGTGGGGATCACGGGATTGTGCGTGCATCCCGTGCACACATCTCGGCGGGTGTTGCTCCCGCTGGTCGGTAACCGTGCGTGCACCTGACGCCCCACCTGCACACGCTGGTCGCGTAGGTGGTCGCCCCCCCATGCGCACACGTTGCGCGTACGCATGCAAGCGGCTTGCGCACACCCGTCGCCCCACCTGCGTGAGCTGGTCGCTCAGGTGGCCGCCCCCGTACGCACACGTTGCGCACAAGGGCGCGCACAGCGTGCTGCACGCGTGCGGGCGGCTGGCCATCGCCCGTGCGGCGGTTCCGAGGCGAAGATGCGGCGGCGGTTTTTAATTCTAGTGTATTTTTGGGCCTGTCCCGGGCGGCTCGAGGGATTTTTGGGTCAATACTTGATATTGGGCTTTTTGGTCGGACCAAAATTAATCTTTGAAAAATTTTGAGATATTGGACCTAAAATTGTTTTGAGCCCAAAATTGATGCAATTAAAATAACAAAATAAGATTTTATTTATAAAATTTTATTTTATATTTAAAATATGATTTTGTTAGATAAAATCAAATTTGATTTGATTATTTTATTATGTCAATTAATTGAGATAATTGAGTAGATAATGTTTGGGATGATCGAGAGTCGTGCCCAATGTGTTAGATGTATGCTAGGTTTTACAATTCTTGGTTGTAATATTGTTGAAATCATTTCAAAGTGGGCCTGGTTTATGGCCCGTTCCCACCCCTTTAAAATGCATCCCTATTTATTATGGATATTTAACTATAAATATTAGACTTAGTGGAAGTATAATTTTGAAGATGATGGAGATGATGATCAAATATATTAAAGACCGAAGACTTGTAAAACTGGAAGCTTATGTAATAGGACTGCATTTGCATACTGCATATCACCTAGGATTGGACCTAGATCCGTGCTTGGCAACCACGGATCGCATAGCTCTCGCTTATCGATCATCCCAATTATATATGTGATATATATCTATTGAATCCACAATTTTTTAAATTTGATTTAAATTTATTGAGACCAAATTTCAAAATTAAAATCCCTCATTTTAAATTTGATTTAAAATTTATATCAAGATTAAAAGTTTCATGATTAAATTGAAGGAACTTAGTTTATTGATAATTATGAGAAATTTAAATATTTTTTAAAATTTCCTACCTTCCATCAACAATGGGTGTACGTCGATGCTACCCGCATACATAGCCCGGCTCATATTATTGGGGGTTCTGTGTGTCGGAAAGTTGTACACGTTCATTGACACTTGCTGTGAGTTGGTTGGAACTCCCTTTAACGTTGGCTCATATTATTTGGGACATTAAGGGGACCGTCCATCATGACTCAACATTGATGGGTCATCTTGACACGTGATAATAATCGGCGTCATATTATTGGGCCCTTACTGGACGTGAGGTAAATACATGGAGGTTGCACCTGTTGCAATTGGGCTCTATCTTTTGAGGGTCATGATTGGCTGATATTATTCGGGACCATGATTTCTTGATTGGAATCTGTGTACCCACTAAGGAAACTTGTTTTCCTGATTTCTAGGGTGGTGAATTCGTTAAAATAGTGGGAGGGTAATTCATAAAACTTAATGACCATGTTTTATGTCTTAGCGTTTTTCATGAATAGTTAGTAATGCATGTTTGTTTTTCTTTTCAGTATAAACTGATTTCATAATGTCTTCGATCAAAAATCCACTTGCTGCTATACTGGATAGCAACAAGTTCACTGCCCTCCGAAGGAAGCCCCTTCCAATGCCAGTCCTGAGGAGCTGGAAAAGCTGAAAAAATGGTGGGATGACGAGCTTAAGGCACGGTGCTATATGATAGCATCTATGTCCAATGAATTGCAGCGGTGATTTGAGAAGACGGAGTATGCTGCTGGCATACACCTTCATCTCAAGGAGCTGTATGGGGAGAAGTCTCGGACTGAGAGGGTCACTACTGTCAAGGAGCTCATGACGAGCCGCATGCGCGAGGGGACTTTGGCCATAAGCATGGGGTCCGTATAATTGGGCTCATTGAGAATCTAGTGGGCCTTGATATCATGCTTTCACATGAGCTGTCTGTGGATCTGCTTCTCCTCTCCCTCCCTGCTGCGTTCGACCCATTTGTGGTCAACTTCAACATGAATAAGATGGAAGCACCCTTGAAGAGGTGGTAAACATGCTTGTTGTGTTTGAGGGGACCATAAAGAAGGACAAACACGTCCTCCTTTTGGGCTCTTCTTCCTCTGCGAATAAGGTGCCCAAACGCAAGGGTAAGAAGTGTTCTGCACCTGCAAAGGAGGGAAAGCCCGCCAAGAAGTCCAAGGCAAGGGCTCCGAAGCCGAACAAGTCTGAGGATGTTTGTCAGCACTGCCACAGGCCTGGACATTGGAGGAGGAACTGTAAGGATTACCTCGAGCAGTTGTGAACTTCAAAAGGTATGTTCTACATTGAGAGAAGTTCCAACTCGTGATGTGGAACACATGTAACAACAATAAAAAGTAAAATCGATAGTTTGAACCCGGCACAACTTTGGCACGCTAGGCTAGGTCATGTTTCCTTAAATAGGATGAACAAATTGATTAGGAGTGACATGTTTAATATGTCTGATATTAACTCCATTCCAACTTGTGAATCTTCTCTTAAGGGAAAAATGACAAAATTGCCCTTAACGGGCAAGCCTGAACGTGCTCAAGGCCTATTGAATTTGATCCACACTAATGTGTGTGGCCCACTTAGCATTGGTACTAAGTCATGTCACACCTACTTCATCACCTTTACCGATGATCACTCTAGGTATGGGTACTTGTACTTAATGAAGCACAAGTCTGAATCCTTTGAAAAGTTCAAAGAATTCAAGGCTGAAGTAGAAAATCAATTGGGAAAAAGTATTAAAACACTTCGATCCGATCGAGGTGGAGAATATTTGAGTGCCAAATTTCAAGACTATTTTAAAGAGAATGTGATTCTCTCACAGTGGACCCCTCCAGCCACACCACAACTCAACGGTGTAGCGGAGCGTCATAATCAAACCTTGATGGACATGGTTCGATCTATGATGCGTTTCACTGAACTTCCTGCTTTGTTTTGGGGCTATGCGCTCGAAACAGCCGTAATGTTGTTGAAAAATGTCCATACCAAGGCAGTGAATCAAACTCCATATGAGATATGGATGGGCAAGCCGCTCAAGTACTCATACTTGAGGATTTGGGGATGTACTGCTTAATTGAACTAGACAGTGGGAGATAAGCTGTATAATAGATCCATATTATGCTACTTCATTGGGTATCCAAATAATTTTATTGGATACTGCTTCTACTATCCCAATGAAACATAAGTGTTTGTTTCTAGAAATGCCACCTTTCTAGAAAGGTAATTTCTACTTGATAGAAAAGGCAAGATAGTAGAACTCGAAGAGGTTCAAGTACCAACTGAAGTGCCAAGTGATCTCCCGCACATCAAGAGCCAATACTTGATCGAAGAGGTTCAAGTACCAACTGAAGTGCCAAGTGATCTACCCGCACATCAAGAGCCAATACTTGATATGGACACACCTAGGAGATCTGAAAGGGTTCCTAGGGCTCCTGTTAGATATGGTTTCCTACCTTGAAGATGATCAAAGTGATCAAACCATTGGATGTGATCCAAGAACCTTCAAGGAGGTAATTTTCGATGCTGATTCTAATTTGTGGCTTGAAGCAATGCAAGCTGAGATTGACTCAATGCATTCAAACCAAGTTTGGACACTTGTGAATCCTCCCGAAGGAATAGTTCCTATTGGGTGTAAATAGATATACAAGAGAAAACTTGAGCCTGATGGTAAGGTACTGACCTACAAGGCGTGACTGGTCGCGAAAGTTTACACTCAAGGACAAGGTGTTGACTATGATGAAACCTTCTCACCAGTCGCAATTTCAAGTCAATTAGAATCCTACTAGCCATAGCCGCATGGTACGACTATGAGATATGGCAAATGGATGTGAAAATTGCGTTCCTTAATGGAAACATTAAGGAAGAGATCTATATGATGCAGCCTGAGGGTTTCACATCTGTAGAAAGTGAGCATAAAGTATGTAAACTTCAGAGATCGATTTACGGTCTCAAGCAAACATCGAGAGTCGGAACCTGAGATTTGATGAAACAATTAAAGAATTTGGTTTCATCAATAAGCCCGAGGAGCCATGTGTGTATAAGAAGGTAGTTAAAAATGCTGTGACATTCCTTGTACTTTATGTTGATGACATTCTACTCATTGGGAATGATGTAGGAATTTTGCAGTCAACTAAAGTATGGTTGTCTAGTAGATTCTCGATGAAGGACATGGGTGAAGCATCCTATATTCTAGGAATACAGATCTATAGAGATAGATTGAAAAGGATGTTTGGACTCACCCAAGCAACCTACATCGATACCATACTTAAGTGGTTCTCTATGGAAGAGTCCAAGAGAGAACACCTACCTATGTGCCACGGGATTACTCTATCTAAGTCTATGTGTCCAATGACTGATGAAGAGATAGAGAGTATGTTCTAGGAATACAGATCTATAGAGATAGATTGAAAAGGATGTTTGGACTCACCCAAGCAACCTACATCGATACCATACTTAAGTGGTTCTCTATGGAAGAGTCCAAGAGAGAACACCTACCTATGTGCCACGGGATTACTCTATCTAAGTCTATGTGTCCAATGACTGATGAAGAGATAGAGAGTATGACACATGTGCCATATGTCTCGGCAATAGATAGTACTATGTATGGTATGATCTCAACTAGACCAGATGTCGCATATGCTCAGAGTGTCACGAGCCGCTACCAAGCAAATTCAGTTCAAATGCATTGAAAGGCCGTGAAAGATATTCTTAAGTACTTACGAAGGACTAAGAATATGTTCATGGTCTATGGGGGTGGTGAACTAAAATTGGAAGGCTACCCTGATTCTAGCTTCCAATGCGATGTGGATGATATGAAGTCAACCTCTGGATTTGTATTCATGTTCAATGGTGGTGATGTCTCTTGGAAGAGTTCCAAGTAAGACACTATCGCGGATTCAACCACTGAGGTCGAGTACATTGCAGCATCAGCTGCTGCTAAAGAGGCGGTTTGGATGAGGAATTTCGTCCAAGAGTTGGGCATAATTCCTGAAGGAGTTGGTCCAGTCCCGGTGTACTGTGACAACACGGGTACCGTTGCATAAGCAAAGGAACCTAGGTCTCACCAAATATCCAAACATATACTGAGGAAATATCACATAATCCGGGATATTGTGGCTAGAGGTGACATAGCAGTTGAGAGAGTCGCATCTACAGACAACATTGCTAATCCACTTACGAAGCCCTTGCCAGGACCATTGTTTGAAAACATCACGAAGCAATGGGACTGCGTCTGATGAGTAGTTGGTTTTAGGACAAGTGGGAGATTGTTAGAGTAGGTGCCCAACTAGCCAACTTGTGGCGTGTGCGTTCTTGTTGACTCTATGTAAAACGATCTTTATTTATGAAATTCGCATTCTTATATGGCATTCTTTATCATCATTGTTTTTATAATGCTAAAAATTGTGTTGGATAAAGGCCTAGAATACACCATAGTGTATGTTAGATGTGATAGTGGATATTATGGCTATCTTGAGACACATCTAATAGTCATTGTGCATTCTAAACTTGTTCCTAGTCTATTGGGCCGTTAAAATAAGGATAAGGCCGCCCGAGTTTGAGACTAGCATCTGCGATGTGAAGTACCACGTTTCATTGGTAAGGACATAGTGAAGTTCTGAGCATGCAGATGGATAGTGACCTGGTGATCTATCGAACTACCCTCGTTCGGACTTTCCAAGTGGTTACCATTTGTCGAGTGGATTAAGTTCGAGGTCTTGGTTGTACAGATTAGCCCTCATTACTCGAAATTTCATTGAGGCTCTACATGATAGGTGTCTCACTTTGACCCGTTTATCGACTCAGTTGGGATCATCAGGTGGCGGGGTTGGGTGAGGTCCCGATGCATGTAGGAGTCGATGCTTCGTTGTCGAGGATTCACCGCTTGCCCTTGTGCATGGATATCCTATGCTATCTGAGGAGATAATGGTGTGATAAATCTCTGGCCAGAGTACTAGATGTGTTTTAGGTAAATGGGTTTACCTAGTAACACATGCGATGTCACTATTTGATCTCCAAGATGTATGCATGGTTATTGAATCTCTAGGGACTCTCGATTTACCAATGGTCGTAGATCTGATCGGGATATTTGTGTTGAAAGGACCGTACTGTACGCTAACCATGACCGACTGATTCTTGCAGGCACAATCAGTGATACCTAGGGGATCATGGGGCGGTTTCGCTAGACGCTTTACCATGATCCGATGGGTTAGTCCGAAAATGTGGTTTCGGAGTAACAAATGTTGTGAGCCCACGACTAGATATATCCCCGAACCATTGAAGGTCACACAAGTATTGGTTTCTCAATTACGTACGGAAATTCAGCTCAATTTGTTGAGTATAGTAGGAGGAAGGATGGAAGTGCGACTTCCTAAAATTAAATAGGGTTAAAATGCAATTTCCCTAAGATTGGACTAGTATGACTATCCTTAAAGCTTATAGGGGCCTAACTGCTATTTCGGATTAGGTGGTCCGGAAAATTGTTTTCACATCATAATACTCAGTTTTGTAAACTGTGTAGATCGGTCCGATTTGATCGTCGATCGGGATTATGATGGAGGCACAGTGATGGACTTGAAACCAATGTGCGATGGGCTTGGGCCCATGGAAAATCTATAAATAGGGGCCCTGGGGTATTCATTTGAAACACACCAAAAGCTCCCCAGCTTATATTTTCTTCCTTTCCTCTCCTCTCCTCCCCCCCCCCGTCGTCGCCG
>KQ988493.1:90952-130400 GCA_001598015.1 Dorcoceras hygrometricum
CCCCCCCCCCCCCCGTCGTCGCCGCCCTTCGCCTTCGGAATTTGTTCCGACCGTTCCAGTGAGGAGATTCCGTTCGTGAAACTTTCGTCGGTTTTCTAGTGCAAACCGGTGAAGGAATTGAGATTCTGGTAGTGGACCGGATTAGGAGGCCATAGCCGTCCAACCGTTGAAGTGCCAATTTCCCGGTGGAATTGGGCGAAACCAGACGCCAGCAAGCTATATTCTAAAACATCATATGAATGTTTCTGAATTTTGTATAGGTGTATTGACCGTTCCCGGGCTCCATTTTTAATTCTTCCACTGCGCCCCGGGAGTGGGATCCGGATCCGCCGCTGCACCAATAATCAACTCAAGGGTAAAGCGGTTAAGTTCAGCAATCAAGTGCAGATAAGAATTCAGCTTACAGTTCAGATTAGAACAGATGAACGACAGAACAGCTCATAGACCAACTCAGAGCAGAATCAGTTAAGAACAGCAGAAAACGTCTAAGCTGGTACGGTACAGTAACAGAGAGAAACGAAGAGACCAGCTGGGAGATCAGCTTAGAGCCTAACAGTCAACAGAAACAATTTAGAACAGATTAGAGCTGAAAGAAGAAGAACAAGAGCAGGACAGTTCATATGAGAAGTGAACAACGCAGAGAACATATTAGCAGAAGCTATCGGATCACGAGCAAAGAGTTTGAACATGAGCGTATGTGAAGAATGGCTTAAAGAAGTTCAAACTAATTTGTTTCGTACTGTCAACATTGTGTACAGAATTCTGTCTTCATTTTTACAGTGTTCACATGCTAAAATTCAGCAAAGACTGCAACGTATTAAATGAAGACAGAGCTCAAAGTCAACAAAGTCTGCAACGCATTTAATGTAAAGGACACAAGATACAGCCTTGTCAGAAGACTTTTCAACGTTTAGCAACTTGTGTCCAACAGATTTATTTTTGCACGGAGGCTTTATATCAAGGAAGACGATGATACAGAGAAACAAGAACAAAAGAAAATAAGAGAGACATGCAGAATACAGGGAGCATCGTGTGTACAGCGTAAAGCGAAACTACACGTGCATAGTCGAGAGCTTGTACACTCAGGTGACAGTTGATGTACAAGCTGTGCCGATGCCCAGGTGTGAGCAGGTGCATAGGACAAGAGCTTAAACATATAATCTTTATTCAACTGCACAACCAGGGAAGACAATGAGTTATCAGCTTTGTAGAAGCACTTCCCAATGTGTAAGAAAACCTTCGAGAGAGTGAGCTTATATAGTAGCATTCTCACACACAGATTCACTCACACATATACAAGATATTTGCGAAACAGAATATTTGAGTGAATCAAAATCAAACACAATAATTGTAGTCTTTGAACAGAGACGTTAAACAAGTTCTTGTTGAGTAAGTCACACAGCCTGCAAGCTGGTGTGCAACACAGTGAGCTAGGAGTTCTTGCAGCTGAGGACTATCGGATCGGGTTTGTACAAGTGGTTGTATAAATCAAATCCTCTAGTAGAAACCTTCCAGCAATGGAAGAAGCGGAGATGTAGGAGATTGAGCTCCGAACTTTCAGAAACAAATTCGCAGCGTACAGTTTTTATTTACATCTTACTGCATACGTTCTTTAAAACTGTTCTTAAACTTTCAATTTTCAGAGAGTATTTCAGGTCTCTTTCCGCATGATTTTTAATTATACCTGATCTACTTCTCGGTGCTTAAATCTTTCAAGAACCAGAGCTATTGCAGCTCGTGTTTTTACTCGATTCAGATCACTCAGCTTAGCTCTATGCTGGACCAACTTAGGTGCGATCTGGTAGTTGGTTTTTACATGCCGCTTTTTCAAATATTTTAAATGCACATAATCTAGTGTTTTCGATTCATAAACTGATGTTCCCATCGGTTTTCGTTTCCATCAAAATATATTAAAAACAATTTTATTCGAAATAATTAACATTTTAAAAAATAAAAATTTGTCATTGTATTATATTGAAATTCAAATTTCAAATTTATGTTGTTTGCGATCGAACCGATTTTATTATTAGACAATTTGCCATTACATGGTTATTATAAAAATGAACTCTTTAATTCTACTTTAGTTACTAAAATTAGAATAAAGACAATTAAATCTACTATCAAGGATCAGAGAAAAACTGTCAACTTAGATATAACATGTCACATACAAATTATCGCTGAGATTTTAAATATTAATTATGAACTAATGTGTATATGTTTTATATAATACAAATTAATTAATTATAAATATTTTACAAAATGACAGTAAAAAATTTGCTATTAGAATTTTTATATATATATTATTTCTAAAAATTTTATATAAAAAAGTATTATGCATTATGCTCGAAATTGTTCATTTATATATTTGAAAATTTAAATAATATATTTTATATAATAATATCAAAATATGATGTTCGATATATTTTTTTATTTTTTGTTTTTGTTATTATATTTTAAAGGTATTCCTTTTAAGTTAATTAATTTTTATATCATTTTTAAACTTCGTATCCGGTTATAGGTATCTTATCTAATTCCTATGTCAATCAGATTTTTCTTTTACTCGCTTTATGTAAATGATTCTTTAAGTCAAATTTTTTTCTAAATTAATATGTCAATTATTATTTTATTCTCTTCATAAGCTTATCATATGGAATAGAAATTTATTTTCTTCATTTCTACATATTAAAAAATAAGGGGATCGATTATTTTTATTCTCAATTTTATTTGAATATAATACTAATATATTTCTCCATCTATGTCATTTTCTAATTACTTTACAAATCAACTTATTTAAAATTATTTTGATTGACAATAATAATTTTAAACCAAATTTTTTTATAAGTACATAGATATATATAAGTTGTCAAATAATTTAATAAAAATGTATCTTTTTTAAAAATTAAAAAATAAAAAAATTTCTAGGAACACTAAATGAAATCAACTTTTTAATTAATTTTATAACAAAAATTATTTGTTTGAAAATAAACTAGTTTGTCTCCTTTAAACAAAATGTCAAAATTATATTTGCTTATATAACTGTCTATTTGTCCCACTCTTATTATAAATGGTTGTAGAGCTGACCGCATGCCGCTTTATCAAAAGCTCTAGCTGACAGTAATGGTGCAACTTCAATATTTTAAATTGTACAACAACTCAATCGTCACGGTTTGATCGCTCTACCTAGTAGTGGAAATTATTGTACTTCAACAATCTCCCTCCCAATAATTGTACCCCTGCAATAAATGAGAATCAAACCCCTGACATTTACTCATATACCAATTTTTGGACCGAACGCTTGCCGCTTTACCGAGAACTATAACGTGTGGTAATTGTGTAACTCCAAGATTTTAAACCGTACAGCAACTCAAGCGTCACGGTTCGATTACTCTACCTAGCAGGGACAATTATTTCACTTCAACAATGGTACATTAATTTTAACAGCTAAATCGAGTTGTAGTCTTCCTTATTTTATACTAGTATACAGAGTACATGTACTATATGTGTATCAACATAAACATTATATATTTGAAAGAATGGTAAGGGTTAAATTTATCCTAAGATGTTTAGGTATCTTAAAATAGTATAATTAATAAAATGCACTTAATTTTATGATAAATGAAACTTTTGTTTATTATAAGAAATTACCGGTGTAAGGTATAACAACAAGATGCTATGTTATAGTGATAAGTTTTCAGGCCTATCATGCAGATGATGTAGGTTCGATCTTGGTGACGGCAATACCATTTTTCCAATAATTGGTGATCTGTCGGGTCGGATCCGGTCAAACCCCAAGGGCCCACCGTCACCGATTTAATAAACCGTAGCCGGTCTGTAAATGGCTGGTCTGATCCGAATCACATGTCAAACCCATTGCCTGATTAATTGGACGTGTGCCCTGTCCAAATCATGGGTCACACCCATTGACCCAATTGACTGGAGCATGACCCGGTTACACGACCCGTTGACACGTGGCCAGATCTAATTAAAGTTGCAGCGGCTCACTTTTCTACTCTCTCTTCTAATTCTGTTTCACTTCACCTGCTCACTCAGCAACTGAAATTTTGAACAAAAATCGTCACCAGAGCCACACCGAAAGCTTCGCTATCACTGACTTCTGCTGTTAGACGCTCGATTTGTAGAGCACTTTGCCCCGATTCATTCAGTGCCGCGCACAGTTCTTCGCCGGAAGCTCGCTGGTCGCTTTTGTCACTTCAAATCTCCACAACCGAGCAAATTCCACACAATCTCGACCGTTGGTTCTCGTGCTCTAGCGAGAAGACACCAAATGCGGTTTGCCCCTTTCCCTTAAAATTTTTCTTGGCTGGATTCCGGTTCTTCACAGTTCGTATATCCTGTTATATTTATGAAATGAGTATAATAAATAATGATTTCTCGGACAAATCAAGGAAATGACTTTCTGATGAACTACATCAAATAATGTGAAATTGACTTATGGTGATGTTTCGGGAAACTTTAAGATTTCTTGTTGCAGACGTTTAGTGGGTATGTATTGTGCAGACGTTTATGTTACTGGACAATTTAATTTATTGACCAAAAATTTAGGTTTAGTGGGGTTCTTTAGAAATATGGATTGTGCATACTTTTTTGACAGCCTAGATAGGCAATATAAGATAAACAATTCAGTGTCTAACCAAGAAATGTAGATCATGCATCGGATGGTTGACTTTAGAGAGACTCTATGTATCTTTTCTTCAAATTTAAAGTGTTTCTTTCAAATTTCAAGTGATTCTTTGGGATAAAATAATTTCACGGGCCCTTTATCAACAGGTGTGAAAAATTAGAAAATCACGATCCATAGACCCTTTAATTCAACCAAAGGGACCGGTGATTTTTTCACATTTTTACCATTGTACTGAATCATATTTAGTCGTTAATAAATCCAACTATTACCGATTTATATCTTAAAAGCCAACAAGTTTAAAAAAACTTGAAAGCCAAAAAATTTGAGCGAAAAAATGTTTTATACACAAAGGCCCACGGTAACGGCTGTTCCTTCCATATTCAGTTGATTTCCCTTCTTTGTGACTTAGGAAAACAAACTGCAGATAAAACCTTGTTCGAGATTGTAATCATGGTGCATAGCAAAGGAAAAGTTATGGAGATTGCACTACAAGAGAATAAAGGGAGGGACAATCATGTGGTATGTAAACAACCTAAAACATTTTAAATATTTGTTATTGTTTTTGAATGTTCATGGGTCGAGTTGTGTTATTGCTTTGAATGTGTGGGTATGGTGTTGGTCGAGTCTTGGGTGGGTCGAGACTGGTGTGTGTTGAGACTGGTGTGAGTGGTTTTCTTCAACTTAACCTAAACATAAAATTTATAAAACCTGGGATTCTAGGTCGAGTTCAGGTGATCTAGGTCGAGTGTGGGTGATCTAGATCGAGTTTTACCAAGACTCCACCTGAACTCGACCTATATGCACAGACTCTACCCAGGTAGAAACTCGACCCACATTGAAAGAACTCGACCCAGATGTCCATTACTTGACCCACATTGAACCCTAATTTTTATTTCATGCCAAATAATTAATTTTTTATGTTATTTTTGTCTCTACTTATTAAATGTTTTCTATTCTAAATTGCAGATTTATTTCCCCACAAAACTTGAAAAGAATCAATATTTCAAATGCAAATTAACATTGGGGTCTCAATACATAGAAGCCTGTGATAGAATTCTCTCATTTTTGAATGAAAATGAGATGAAACAAATGGTCCAAGAAAGCCAGTTTGGTAATTTGATTAGATTTTCGAAAGACTATATGAACTCGAACCAACTATTATGGTTTTTGATGAGTAGGCAGAATGTTGATTGTGGGACTGATGAATTTTGGATGGTTATCAACAAGAGGCCTCTACGTTTTTCTTTGTTGGAGTATAGTCTGATCACAGGCCTAAATTGTTCGAGGACTTATCCCACGATACCGAAAGATGATGGATTTCGCATTAGACATTTTAGTGGGATGAGTACCATTAGTTTGTCTGATTTACAGGCAAAAATTGATGATTTTGGAGAGGGTGGGGTGAACAGGTAAACAGTGAAAAAATAAAGCTAGCGAGTCTTTATTTTGTGTCTGCTGTGTTGGGTCCTCGGCGAAAAAGGAAGAAGGAGGTAGTGGACCCACAATGGGTTAGGCTAGTTGATGATATTGACACTTTTAATAAGTACCCATGGGGTAATTTAGCTTACGATGAAACTGTTTTTGGTCTTCGAAAAGACCTTGTGGTGAAATTTGAAGGTTATAAGAAATTGGTCAAAAAACGGAAGAGGGATCCAAAGTTCAGTGGATTTGCTAGTTTACATATCACTGGCTTTGTTCATCCGTTGCAGGTATATAAATTTTACATGTTTTTATAGATTAATTATTTAAATTTGATATGATTCATTCTAATATATGGATTAATTTGTTTGCAAGATATTGGCATATGAAGTTTTTGATGGTGTTGGTGAGAGTTTTGCAATTCGTAGAGAGGATGGAGATGTTTCTCTACCGCGGATGTGCCATTGGGTGACGAAGAAATGGAGTAAGAGCCATTCTCCTTCACTCAATGATGTGACTAATGCATTGAGTAGTTTCCGATGGGAGGTAAGTATTAAATACAATTTATTTACTGTTGTATTTGCATATGTTTTGGTGTTAGCTGAAACAATTTAATAATATAGGATATGTCTGGGATGCTTACTCCGACCGCTGCGGAGTTGTTATCTGTTCACTACCTGCCTGTGGATTTCACCGTTTCAAATAAAAGCGCCGTGACACGACGCATTTCGGAGTTGATGAGTCGTGGACTAAAGGTTGTGTGCAGCCAACATTCATTTACGGATGAACAGATGGATGATGTGGCTGAGGATTCACATTCGCCCAGTACATCTCTCACTCACATCATCCGGTTGCCTCGGAGTCCACCTCGTCGCATTCCAGTTCCTCACAGTCCACCTCCTCACAGTCCTCCTCGCAGTTCACCTCCCCGCAGTCCACCTCCTCGTAATCCACCTCCTCCCAGTCCATCTCATATGCATAGGCTTGAAGTACGTCTTACAAGAGTGGAGGAGACACTTACCGTGATACGGAAGGAGCATTCTGGTATAATGGATATATTGCGACATTTCCAGTCAGATATTTTGAGCTTAAAAAAGATTATTGAAGACGAGATAGCACAAAGCCTAGTCAACACTGTTGGTGGTAAGTTTTATTTGTGATGCTATATTAATATGTAACTATATGTTAAAATTGAAAATAAATATACTATGTTTGGTGGCAGAGATGGCAGTATCGCCATAGGTGGCAGCTTTTGCAAAGGTGGCTCGGGTGGCTCAGTTGTCTCTGAGGCCCGAGGTATCTGAGAAAAGACTGAGTCGACTGATGATTTGGTAAGTTCTTTTTGTGTTCGTATTTAATTTGAGATTAAAACATAAAATTATTATGTTTGGTGGCAGACTTAGCTCTAGCAAAGTTGCCTCCGGTGCCCGAGGTTACATAGGCGGCAGTTTTTTTGGAAATGCGTATACCCTAAACCATGAATTGATTGCAGTTTTTAAAAAGAATTGTAGTTCATGTATTTGGCCCAATATGTGATGGTTGGATTGAAGTTTTTATTGTATATTTTGGCACATATATTTATTGTTTGTGTATAATGAAAGTGTGGTTGTTTTTATACTTATTGTTTAGTATATGCTTTTGGGTGGAGTTTCATTGTGTAGGATGGTTCTGAGTGGAGTTTCATCGTGAAGTATTCATATGGGCCGAGTTTCTGTTGAGTACTATGCTTCTGGGTTGATTGTTTTTGTGAAGTAAGCATCCCGGTCGAGTTTATGTGTAGTATGCTTTTGGATCGAGTGTCTGTGTGTAGTATGGTTCTGGGTCGAGTGTCTTTGTGTAGTATGGTTCGTGATCGAGTTTTTTTGTGTAGTATGGTTCTAGGGTCGAGTTTCTATATATTTATGATTCTTATATAATCTTTACTTATTAATTTACTCACTTTATTTAATTATTCATTATTTATTTATTTAACCCAACGCACTTAACGTAATCAAATTGATAACAAAGTTACAATGCGTTATAATGTACACTTATGTACACTTATAATATGATATACATATATTACTATATATATGTTTGCTTATAAAACTTATCAAACTTATATCTACACTGATCAAATTTATATATATTCGTTTGATTGTTACTTATCAAACTTATAGTAACATATATACATATGACTTTATATTATCACACACACAAATTTATATATATGTAATAGTATCAAATATATTATATTTTGTTTATCATATTATATGTTGTTTATTATTTATAATCATTAATTTCATATTTACACATATTTTCTGTCATCTAATAGTTTGATATGTGTTAAAACCACGAAACCCCATGCCAACTTGACCCAAAGTTGACCACTTTTTAAACTCTACCCCTCGACCCCAACCCCAAACCCGAAACCCCACACTCGATCCAAACTCAACCCGAAACTCCACCCAGTTCGAACCACTCTTGACCCAAACTTAAACCCCACTCTACCCATATCCACAACATGTGGTAGCACTAAAATATCATTAGGTCTCCTAACCTCATCTCTTGGATTGTAGATCCACGATACAAGTATGTGTACTGTTTTGAACTTCATCCTCAAGGAGGCCCAATTCGAAAACTTGATATCCGATCACCATTAAATCTTTCACGTACCCAATGGAATGTGTGAAATTTGTTGTAGAGGCAATAGATACATTGCGATATCTCGCAAACCAAAATGTGATTAATTTTTGCAAGGATTCTAACAATGCAAAAATTGGAAGTTGTGTTACTTGCATATTCTTGTATTTATTGACTCTACCCCTATTTGTTGACATGCTATAATGAGATATTGGACTGTATGCTCAAGTCCATTGATGTAAAGAATGATTCTCCAAAAACTTTCCAACATCGAGATATATATTCTTAAAATGTTGGTACTATGTGTCAAAGTCACTTTACTTATATTTTGGCTAAGCGCATAAACATTTCTCTGCAACCCTTCTTCTTACAACGAATTTTCATATTTTGTGATAAGTGTCATATACAGTGATCGTGATATGCATTATTGTATACTTCAGAAACATCAGCAATGATTCTTGGATTTCTGTCCGATATTATCATCAACTTCTCCTCATCAGATACTACTTTCAATATTTTCGTCAAAAACCAATGCCATGAAGTAATAGATTCTGCATCAACAATACCCCAAGTGTGAGAACCTGAAATTTAGCTCTCGGAAATATAACAAAAAAAAGTTTTGATGGTCAACTCAGCTTTGACTAAGTCAATTCAGATTTGGGACAACCAACTCAGATTTGGGACAGTCAACAGTCAACTCAGATATGGGACAGTCAACAGTCAACTCAGATCTGGGACGGTCAACAGTCAATTCAGATTTGGGACAGTCAACAGTCAACTCAGATTTGAGACATTCAACTCAGTAGATCAACAGTCAAACAGTCAACTCAGCTTTGGTAAAGTCAACTCAGCTTTGGGACAGTCAACTCAGCTGGTCAACAATCAACTCAGTTTTGGAAAAGTCAACTCATCTTTGTCTAAGTCAACTCAGCTCACGAATTTCAGCAAGCTACTAGACGTGTACAGATCAGATGGTGTTTGAAAAAGCCAATAATCAACAATCGTAACTGCCAATTTAGAGAGATTAATAGTCAATTAAATCGTCCAATTCAATGCCTAATTATGACCATAAATAGTGGTGATTAATTGTCATAAAAGGTGACCCTTCAAATTCCCCAACCTCTCCTATATATAACACACATCAAAGATGAAGAATTTCACTCTATAAACATCAATAAATCCTGTCAAATTCGTTCAAGAGGCACCCCCCATTTCAGAAACAATTGCTTGAAGTTTTGAGAATTCCAGCAACAATCTAAAGGTCTACTGTCTGGAACCTATTGCCACTGCTCTGTTTCTTAGAATCCGATCTCCATCGTCCAGAATTTGCTTCTCTATGTTTTAAATACTAGGTAAAATGCTCACTCCAATCCAACGGTTATATTTTCGTAAATCAAATTTTCAAGAATGCTGCACAGATTACATGTGAGGAAACTGCAGCTTCTGTTTATCATCCTAAAATGATTTCAAAAATGACCTCTATTTCCGATCTCCACCTTTCAGATGTTACTTCGTTATGTCCTGAATATGGTCTCCAAATTTTATTTCAAACCAACGGTTAGAGTTTTGTAAAACTCATTTTCAATAATTCTATACATATTTCATACGAGAAATCTGTAGCTCTTGTCCATCGTTTAGAAACGGTTACAAATTTCCTCGAAAGAAGATCTTGACCGTTCAAAAGTTATTTCATTATGTTTCATATATTCTATTCAAATTTTATCATAATCCAAAGATTAGATTTTGCCGAAATACCTTTTCAATTCTACTGTACCGACTATTTATGACAAAACTATATCTTCGATTCACCGTCCCGATATGGATTCAAATGATTTACAAATCCGATATTTTCCGTTCACAATTTCTTTTTCTCCTTTTGTGAACAATCCAACCAATTTTGGGCCTAATCTGACAGTTTCGTATACCGAAGACGCTTATGAAATATCGATTATTTTCATAAGTATGCAACGTCTAAAGATCTCTATATTCGTGGTCCACTTCAAGTAGCAACCAGATACGGAATCAAGCATTGCCACCATATTTCTAATGTTTTGAGCAGTAATCAGGTAAGTGGGCTTTTGTTGTATATATTCGTTTCAAGCGTTCTGTTTTGATTATTGTTCGAGTTTTCTTTTCGTGTCAAGTTCATATGATCTAAGCTTTGTTTTAGCACTGATGTTTTTGTCGTAATATGGATCTACGGAATATTCCGCACTCTGAGTTACGAGGTGTAAATATGACCTTGACCCCTTAGAGGAGTAAAAATTAGGGACTGGTCAGTAAACCATAGAAACGAAATAACTATCAGTGCTACCTGTTCTGTGATATACTCTGCTCTGTTCTGTTATATGCTCTGTTCTGAATCTGTATATGTATATTTTGTTATGCTCGAATGGTCTCCCCCACTTGCTGAATGTTTCCCCAAACACTCATCCCTTACTTCTCCCACCCAGATAAAAATGAACATCAAGTTGAAGAGGACGAACAAGAGATGTTCTAGGGTTGGTGAAGACTTAGTATTGGTTAATGTAAATTTCGATTCCGTAAACTTTGATTTTCAGTTGTAAAAACGATCATTTTGATTATGTAATAGACATGTTTTGAGCTGCACTATGATGCTTGATGTTTTGTAATGAATAATTATTAAGCATCGTCGGTGTTCACGTCCAGGCCCATTCTCGGGGCATGACATTTTAGTGGTATCAGAGCTAACCAGGTTCATAATCCGTCTGGGAAGTTCGAGTAGCAAGAGTTTTGATTTCATCCGAAGGAATAAGTTTTACAGAAATATCATCTTTATTCAGAAAGTTAAATTTCTTCCTGAAGTGATTTTTTTTCGAAAATCTCAAGTTTATTCAAACATTCATGTTTCTGTTGAAATTTCAATTTGATCCGGAAATTTCAATTTCTTCCAAAACTTTCCTATTCGTCCGCAAAGTTCATGTCATCCGATTTTTTTCTGATTTCATTCGGAAAGTTCAGTTCCATCCGAAAATTTTTGGTGTCATTCGATTTTTTTTGGAATTTTTTAATTTCTCTGAAAATTTTTTCTTTATTCGAAAATCTTCTATTCCATCCTTTAGAATTCATGAGATTTTTCATCGATAAAGTTTTTTAACCCGGATAAACTTTTACGTCACAAGCTAGATTTCTTTGATCTTTTTGAGTTACTTTCTCCAAAAGAATTTCCTTATCCGCTTGAGTTTTTTCCCATTCATTTGCTATACCGTAATCTTCTTCTCCATGTCAACAAATTCTTACAGCTTACCTCCATGAAATAATATGGAAATCCCCTATTTTCATTTCATCATCACTTATTTCATAAGATGATTCATTCTGCTTCCAGTATCCAAACTACAACCACCATTCATATGAAACAGATAAAAATTTAACAATCAAACTCGAGTGATTCCTCGCCCTAGACCAAACATATACACGAACCAGCTATCATCGAAGAGGAGCGGGAGATCCCAGTTAATCACATCCATCGAAAGACAATATGAGAACTCAAGTTTCGAGGACGAAACTTCTATTAAGGTGGGGAAGATGTGAGAACCTGAAATTTAGCTCTAGGAAATACATCAAAAAAAAAGATTCGATGGTCAACTCCGCTTTGACTAAGTCAACTCAGATCTGGGGCAGTCAACTCAGATCTGGGACAGTCAACGGTCAACTCAAATCTGGGACATTCAAAAGTCAACTCAAATTTGGGACGATCAACAGTCAATTCAGATCTGGGACAGACAACAGTCAACTCAGATTTGGGACATTCAACTCAGCTGGTCGACAGTCAACTCAGCTTTGGTAAAATCAACACAACTTTGGGACAATCAACTCAGCTGGTCAACAGTAGGGATGGCAACGGGGCGAGGCGGTATCGGTTTTGCAAATACCATCCCTGCCCCCGAATGATTCGGGGATCCCCATCCCCATCCCCGCGGGGATCGTTTCGGGGACGGGGATCCCCATCCCCGTGGGGATCGGTTCGGGGACGGGGATCCCCATCCCCGCCTCTAATATTAAATAGAGAATATATATATAATAGATTATTATTTAGGTTTGAAAATTTTTATTCATCTAAATATGTAAGAAATAAATAGTAATATGATTTTTATTAAACAATAATAGTAATATTAAATAATAATAGTAATATTATTTTTATTATATATATATATACACACTATCTGGACGGGTTCGGGAGGTTCGGGGATGGGGTGCTATTACCATCCCCATCCCCATTTGATTAGGGGATAGAAAAAGATCCCCATACCCGCCCCGTTTCGGGTTATCCCCGCGGACCCACAAAACCACAGGAAAAATTGCCATCCCTAGTCAACAGCCACCTCAACTGATCAACAGTCAACTCAGCTGGTCAACAGTCAACTCAACTTTGAAAAAGTCAACTCAACTTTGACTAAGTCAACCCAGCTCATGAATTTCAGCAAGCTGCTACACGCGTACAGATCAGATGGCGTTTGAAAAAGCCAATAATCAACAATCGTACTGCCAATTTAGAGAGATAAATGACCAATTAAATCGCCCAATTCAATGCCTAATTATGTCCATAAAGAGTGGTGATTAATTGTCAAAAAGGCGACCCTTCAAATTCCCAACATCTCCTATATATAGCACACTTCAAAGTGAATAATTTCACTCTATAAACATCAATAAATCCTGTCAAATTCGTTCAAGAGGCACCCCATTTCAGAAACAAGTGCTTGAAGTTTTGAGCATTCCAGCAACAATCTAAAGGTCTAATATCTGGAACCTATTGCCACTGCTCTGTTTCTAAGAATCCAATCTCCACCGTCCAAAATTTGCTTCTCTATGTGTTGAATAATATGTAAAAAGCTCACTCCAATCCAACGGTTATATTTTTGTAAATCAAATTTCCAAGAATGCTGCACAGATTACATGTGAAAAAACTGCACCTTCTGTTTATCATCCTAAAATAATTTCAAACGACCTCTATTTCCAATCCCCACCTTTCAGATGTTACTTCGTTATGTCCTGAATATGGTCTCCAAATTTTATTTCAATCCAACGATTAGAGTTCTGTAAAACTCATTTTCCATAATTCTGTACATATTTCATACGAGAAATCTGTAGCTCTTGTCCATCGTTTAGAAACGGTTACAAATTTCCTCGAAAGAAGATCTTGACCGTTCAAAAGTTATTCCATTATGTTTCATATATTCTATTCAAATTTTATCATAATCCAAAGATTAGATTTTACCGAAATACCTTTTCAATTCTACTGTACCGATTATTTACGACAAAACTATAGCTTCGATTCACCGTCCCGATTTGGATTCAAATGGCTTGCAAATCCGATCTCTTCCGTTCAAAATTTCTTTTTCTCCTTTTGTGAACATGCCAACCAACTTTGGGCCTAATCCGACAGTTCTGTATACCAAAGACGCTTATGAAATATCGGTGATTTTCATAAGTATGTAACATCTGAAGATCTCTATATTCATGATCCACTTCAAGTAGCAACCAGATATGAAATCAAGCATTGCCACCTATTTCTCATGTTTTGAGCAGTAATCAGGTAAGTGGGCTTTTGTTGTATATATTTGTTTAAAGTATTATATGATATTCATACTATGTTCTGTTTTGAATTATCATTCGAGCTTTTGTTTCGTGTCGAGTTCATGCTATGATCTAAGCTCTATTTTAGCACTGATGTTTCTGTCGTAATATGGGTCTACGGAATATTCTGCACTCTGAGTTACGAGGTGTAACTATGACCTTGACCCCTTAGAGGAGTAAAAATTAGGGACTGATCAGTCAATCATGGAAACGAAGTAACTACCAGTGCTACCTGTTCTGTGATATGCTCTGCTCTGTTATGTTATATGCTCTGTTTCGAATCTGTATATATATATTTTGTTATGCTCGAATGATCTCCCCCACTTGCTGAGTGTTTCCCCATGTTAGGATTAAGCGCTTACCACTAGGCCAAAAGCTATAGCTGTTAGCCAAGGTGCAACTTTATTTCCTTATAATGTGGCAGCACAGAGTGCACCTATTATGTGCGTTAGGGTTGGACTGTTAGGCCCATGAGTCCGGGGAGGTGCGTGTCTAACTGCTGGTGCTATCTCATTTTCTTTAGAGATCAGTCTTATCCTTTCCCCTACTGTCGGCCCTATCCCCAGCAGAGATAGTATTACCCGTTAAGATCTGACATCTACACTTTACAGTCCACATGACCAACCAGATCAAGCGGCGCAACGCCAGCAGCTTGACGTACGAGAACTTCCCAGGAGGTCACCCATCCCAGTACTGCTCTCACCCTTGCACGCTTAACTCAACACTATAGCTGTTAGCCAAGTTGCAACTTTATTTCCTTATAATGTGACAGCGCAGAGTGCACCTATTATGTGCGTTAGGGTTGGACTGTTAGGCCCATGAGTCCGGGGAGGTGTGTGTCTAACTGCTGGTGCTGTCTCATTTTATTTTGAGATCAGTCTTACCCTTTCCCCTACCGCCGGCCCTATCCCCAGCAGAGATAGTATTACCCATTAAGATCTGGCATCAATTTATATCCCACATCACCAACCAGATCAAGCGGCGCAACGTCAACAGCTTGACGTACGAGAACTTCCCAAGAGGTCACCCATCCCAGTACTGTTCTCACACATGTACACTTAACTCAACACCCCAAACACTCACCCCTTACTTCTCCCACCCAGATAAAAATGAAGATCATGTTGAAGAGGACGAACAAGAGATGTTCTGGGGTTGGTGAAGACTTAGTATTGGTTAATGTGAATTTCTCTTCCCCAAACTTTGATTTTCATTTGTAAAGATGAATATGTAATAGACTGGTTTTGAGCTGCACTATGAGACTTGATGTTTTGTAATGAATAATTATTAAACATCGTCGATGTTCACGTCCATGCCTGTTCTCGGGCGTGACACCAAGTAAATGTATGGTGGTGAAAATTATCCATCTTGTGTCAAAGTCACAAGTAAAGTGCCATCGTACTTTCCTTACTACCATATACCTACGGATCACAATTTTACTCGCAGGTTTGTGGACCCACGAGAAAACTGTTAGAGTATGTGCCCAACTAGCCAACTTGTGGTGTGTGGGTTCTTGTTGACTTTATGTAAAACGATCTTTATTTATGAAATTCGTATTCTTTTATGGCATTCTTTATCGTCATTATTTTTTTATAATGTTAACAATTGTGTTGGATAAGTACCTAGAATGCACCATAGTGTATGTTAGATGTGATAGTAGATATGATGGCTATCATGAGACACATCTAATAGTCATTGTGTATTCTAAACTTGTTCCTTGTCGATTGGGCCGTCAAAATGAGGATAAGACCGCCCGAGTTTGAGACTAGCATCTGCGATGTGAAGTACCACGTTTCATTGGTAGGGAACATAGTGATGTTCTGAGCATGCAGATGGATAGTGACCTGGTGATCTATCGAACTACCCTCGTTCGGACTTTCCAAGTGGTTACCATTTGTCGAGTGGATTAAGTTTGAGGTCTTGGTTGTACAGATTAGCCCTCATTACTCGAAATTTCATTGAGGCTCTACATGATAGGTGTGTCACTTTGACCCGTTTATCGACTCAGTTGGGATCATCAGGTGGCGGGGTTGGATGAGGTCCCGATGCATGTAGGAGTCGATGCTTCGTTGTCGAGGATTCACCGCTTGCCTTTGTGCATGGATATCCTATGCTATCTGAGGAGATAATGGTGTGATAAATCTCTGGCCAGAGTACTAGATGTGTTTTAGGTAAATGGGTTTACCTAGTAACACATGCGATGTCACTATTTGATCTCCAAGATGTATGCATGGTTATTGGATCTCTAGCGACTCTCGATTTACCAATGGTCGTTGGTCTGATCGGGATATTTGTGTTGAAAAGACCGTACTGTACGCTAACCATGACTGACAGGTTCTTACAAGCACTATCTGTGATACCTAGGGGATCATGGGGCGATGTTGCTAGACGCTTTACCATGATCCGATGGGTTAGTCCGAAAAATGTGATTTCGGAGTCACAAATGTTGTGAGTCCACGACTAGCTGTATCCCTGAACCATTGAGGGTCACACAAGTACGGGTTTCTCAATTTCTGTATGGAAATCAAGCTCAATTTGTTGAGTATAGGAGGAGGAAGGATGGAAGTGCGACTTCCTAAAATTAAATAGGGTCAAAATGCAATTTCCCTAAACTTGGACTAGTTTGACTATCCTTAAAGTTTACAGGGGCCGAACTGCTATTTTTGATTAGGTGATCCGAAAAATTTTTTTCACATCATAATGTTCAGTTTTGTAAACTATGTAGATCGGTCCGATCTTATCGTCGACCGGGATTATGATGGAGCCACAGTGATGGACTGAAACCAATGTGCGCCCTGGGCCTGGGCCCGACTCAAACCCATTAACATGGTTCAAGCCCATGAAAAATCTATAAATAGGGGCCCTGGGGTATCATTTGAAACACACCAAAAGCTCATCAGCTTATAAATTTCTCCCTTCCTCTCTTCTCCTCCCCGCCGCCGTCGTCGTCTTCGTCCCCGCCATCGGAATTTGTTCCAACCGTTCCGGCGAGGAGATTCCGTCCGTGAAACTTTCGTCGGTTTTCTAGTGCAAACCGATGAAGGAATTGAGATTCCAATCATGGATCGGATTAGGAGGCCGAAATCGATCAACCGTTGAAGTGCCAATTTCCTCGTGAAATTGGTCGGAGCCAGACGCCAGCAAGGTACTTTTCTGAACATTCTATGAATGTTTTTATTCAATTGTATAGGTGTATTGACCGTTCTCGGGCTCCAAATTTTAATTCTTCCGCTGCGCCATGGGAGCGGGATCCGGATCCGCCGCTGCGCCAACAGTGGTATCAAAGCTTTGGCTCGGATATGTCAATACACTATTCTGCCTGAAATTGGCATCCAAATCTCGTTTAAAAAAAAAAAATTTTCCGGCCGCATGCCGTCGCGCCGCCGCAGCCTGCCGCTGCTCGCATGTCGCGGACGACATGCGCACCCGCCGCATGCAAATCGCAGCGGGGATCGTGGAATTGTGCGTGCATCCCGCACGCACATCACGACGGGCGTTGCGCGCCTGTCGCGCACGCCCTGTTCGCAAAGCCCGGCGGGCGTTGCGCCCGCTGGCCGGTAATCGTGCGCGCACTTCGGGCACGGTGGTGCGTGCACATGCCGGCCCAACTGCACGAGCTGGTCGCCCCCCGTGCGCACAGGGGCGCGCACGCGTGCAGGCGGCGTGCGCACATCCTCCGTCCCACCTGCACGAACTGGTCGCGCATGTGGCCGCCCCCGTGCGCACGCGTGCGGGCGGCGGGGCACCGCCCTTGCGGCGGTTCCGGGGCGAAGATACAGCGGCGGTTTTTGAATTCTAAGTTTTTTTCGGGCTTGTCCCGTGTTGCCCGAGGTGTTTTTGGGCCAATACTTGATATTAAGGTTTTTGGTCGGACAAAATTAATTTTTGAAAATTTTTGAAATATTGGACCTAAAATTGTTTTGAACCCAAAATTGATGCAATTAAAATAACAAAATAAGATATTATTTATAAAATATGATTTAATATTTAAAATGCGATTTTGTTGGATAATATCAAATTTGATTTGATTATTTTATTTATGTCAATTAATTGAGATAATTGAATAGATAATGTTTGAGATGATCGAGAGCCGTGCCCAATGTGTTAGGTATATGCTAGGTTTTACAATTCTTGGTTGTAATATTGTTGAATCCATTCCTGGTTTATGGCTTGTTCCCACCCCTTTAAAATTGTATCCCTATTTTTCATGGTTATTTAAATGTAAATATTAGACTTAGTGAGAGGATAATTTTGAAGATGGTAGATGATGATCAAAGATATTGAAGATCGAAAACTTGTAAAACTGGAAGCTTATGTAATAGGATTGCATTTGCATACTGTATGTCACATAGGATTTGGCCTAGATCCGTGCTTGGAAACCACGGATCGCATAGCTCTCGCTTATCGATCATCTAAATTATATATGTGATATATATATCTGTTGAATCCGTAATTTTAAATTTGATTTAAAATTATTGAGACCAAATTTCAAAATTAAAATCCCTCATTTTAAATTTGATTTAAAATTTATATCAAGATTAAAAGTTTCATGATTAAATTGAAGAAACTTAGTTTGTTGATAACTATGAATAAATGCGATAAAACGTTATCCAAGGAGTCCTTTATTGACTGGCTTAAAGACGGCTTGTATCGGCTAAGTCTCCCTGAAGGGCGTTGCTTTGTTTAAAGAGGTTGGTTTTTAAGTGGGCCTTAGCCCCTCCAATCACCTGGAAGCACTCTTAGATAATGTTAGTCCATGACTTCTTAATTGATCATAAAACAAAAGTTTATTCGATGAGATCATGAAGCTAAGGGAATTTAAAAATTATTTAAAATGTTCTACCTTCCATCAACAATGGTTGTACGTCGATGCTACCCGCATACATAGCCCGACTCATATTATTGGGGGGGTTCTGTGTGCCGGAAAGCTGTACACGTCATTGACACTTGCTGTGAGTTGGTTGGAACTCCCTTTAACGTTGGCTGATATTATTGGGGACGTTAAGGGGACCGTCCATCACGACTCAACATTGATGGGTCATCTTGACACGTGATAGTAATCAGCGTCATATTATTGGACCCTTACTGGACGTGAGGTAAATACATAGAGGTTGCACCTGTTGCAATTGGGATCTACCTTTTGAGGATCATGGTTGGCTGATATTATTCGGGATCATGATTTCTTGATTGGACTCTGTGTACCCACTAAGGAAACTTGCTTTCTCGATTTTATTAGAGAGTGGTGAAATCGTTAAAATAGTGGGAGGGTAATTCATAAAACTTAATGACCAATGAATGTCTGTTTTTCTTCAGTATAAACTTCTTTCATTATGTCTTCGATAAAAAATCCACTTGCTGCTATACTGGATAGCAACAAGGTCACTGGCTTAAACTACCAAGATTGGCTTAGAAACCTCAAGATTGTCTTGGCTTCGGAGAAACTTCTCTAAACGCTAGAGAAGGCCCCTCCGAAGGAAGCCCTTGCCAATTCCAGTCCCTAGGAGCTGGCAAAGCTGGATAAATGGTGGGATGATGACCTGAAGGCATGGTGCTATATGAAAGCATCTATGTCCAACGAAATGCAGCGATGTTTTGAGAAGACAGTGTATGCTGCTGACATACACCTTCATCTCAAGGAGCTGTATGGGGAGAACTCTCGGAATGAGAGGTTCACTACTGTCAAGGAGCTCATGACGAGCCACATGCGCGAGGGGACTTTGGTCCGCGAGCATGGGGTCCGCATGATTGGGCTCATTGAGAAGCTAGTGGGCTTTGATATCATGCTTCCACATGAGCTGTCTGTGGATCTGCTTCTCCTCTCCCTCCCTGCCGCGTTCGACCCCTTTGTGGTCAACTTTAACATGAACAAGCTGGAAGCTACCCTTGAAAAGGTGGTAAACATACTTGTCGTGTTCGAGGGGACCATGGGGAGAACTCTCGGAATGAGAGGTTCACTACTGTCAAGGAGCTCATGACGAGCCACATGCGCGAGGGGACTTTGGTCCGCGAGCATGGGGTCCGCATGATTGGGCTCATTGAGAAGCTAGTGGGCTTTGATATCATGCTTCCACATGAGCTGTCTGTGGATCTGCTTCTCCTCTCCCTCCCTGCCGCGTTCGACCCCTTTGTGGTCAACTTTAACATGAACAAGCTGGAAGCTACCCTTGAAAAGGTGGTAAACATACTTGTCGTGTTCGAGGGGACCATAAAAAAGGACAAGCCCGTCCTCCTTGTGGGCTCTTCTTCCTTTGCGAAAAAGGGGCCCAAAAGCAAGGGTAAGAAGCTTCTGCCCCTGCGAAGGAGGGAAAGCCCACAAAGAAGCCTAAGGCTAGAGCCTCAAAGCCGAACAAATCTGAGGATGTTTGCCACCACTACCAAAAGACTGGGCACTGGAGGAGGAACTGTAAGGATTACTTCGAGCAGATGCGAACTGCAAAAGGTATGTTCTACATTGAAATAAATATGTAACTCGACTTCTTGGGTACTTGATATCGGATGTGGATCTCATATCTGCAATTACTTGCAGGTAATGACAAGAAGGCGGCGTCTTAGAGAGGGCGAGACCCACTTGAGGCTTGGCAACAGAGCAAGGGTTGCGGCCGAAGCTATAGGAGATGTTTATTTATTTCTGTCTTCAAATTTTAAGTTGTTGTTGAGAAACGTTTTATTTGTTCCTGAATTAATAAAGAACACCATTTCCGTTTCTATGCTTGATAATGATGGATATTCTTGTCATTTTGCCAATTCGATTTGCAATATTTACAAGAATGATGTTGAATTGGAATTGGGGAACGCGAAAATGATCTATACGCCTTAAAATTAAGAGAAGTTCCAACTCGCGATGTGGAAACACACACAACAGTAAAAAGGAAAACCGATAGTTTGAACCCGGCACAACTTTGGCACGCTAGGCTATGTCATGTTTCCTTAAATAGGATGAACAAGTTGATCAGGAGTGACATGTTTAATATGTCTGATATTAACTCCCTGTGCCAACTTGTGAATCCTGTCTCAAGGGAAAAATGACAAAATTGCCCTTCACGGGCAAACCTGAACGTGCTCAAGGACTATTGGATTTGATTCACATTCTTAGCATTGATACTAAGTCCGGTCACACCTACTTCATCACCTTTACCGATGATCACTCTAGGTATGGGTACTTGTACTTAATGAATCACAAGTCTGAATCCTTTGAAAAGTTCAAAGAATTCATGGATGAAGGAGAAAATCAATTGGGAAAAAGTATTAAAACACTTCGATCCGATCGAGGTGGAGAATATTTGAGTGTCGAATTTCAAGAATATCTTAAAGAGAATGAGATTCTCTCACAGTGGACCTCTCCGACCACACCACAGCTCAATGGTGTAGCGGAGCGTCGTAATCGAACCTTGATGGACATGGTTTGATCTATGATGAGTTTCACTGAACTTCTTACCTTGTTTTGGGGCTATGCACTCTAGACGGTGATAATGTTGTTGAACAATGTCCAAAATAAGACAGTGGATAAAACTTCATATGAGATATGGATGGGCAAGCCACCCCAGTACTCATACTTGAGGATTTGGGAATGTCCTGATTACGTGAAGCAGACAGTGTGAGATAAGCTGGATAATAGATCCATCTTATGTTAATTCATTGGGTATCCTAAGAATTCTATTGGATACTACTTCTACTATCTCAATGAAAAAAATGTGTTTGTTTCTAGAAATGCCACCTTTCTGGAAAGAGAATTTTTACTTGATAGAAAAGGCAAGATAGTAGAACTCGAAGAGGTCGTGAATCAACTGAAGTACCAAGTGAATCTCCCACACCTCAAGAGTCAATCCTTGATATGGACACACCTAGGATATCTGAAAGGGTTCCTAGGGCTCCTGTTAGATATGGTTTCCTCCTTGAAGATAATCAAAGTGATCAAACCATTGGGATGTGATCCAAGAACCTTCAAGGAGGCAGTTTCCGATGCTGATTCTAATTTGTGGCTTGAATCAATGCAATATGAGATTGACTCAATGCATTCAAACCAAGTTTGGACTTTTGTGAATCCTCCGAAGGAATAGTTCATATTGGGTGTAAATGGATATACAAAAGAAAACTTGGGCCTAATGGTAAGGTACTGACCTACAAGGCGCGACTGGTCGCGAAAGGTTACACTCAAAGACAAGGTGTTGACTATGATGAAACCTTCTAACCAATCGCAATGTTCAAGTCAATTAGAATCCTACTAGCCATAGCCGCATGGTACGACTATGAGATATGGCAAATGGATGTGAAAATTGCGTTCCTTAATGGAAACATTAAGGAAGAGTTCTATATGACGCAGCTTGAGAGTTTCACATCTGTAGGAAGTGAGCATAAAGTATGCAAACTTCAGAGATCGATCTACGGTCTCAAGCAAGCATCGAGAAGTTGGAACCTGAGAGTTGATGAAACAATTAAAAAATTTGATTTCATCAAGAATCCTGAGGAGCCATGTGTGTATAAGAAGGTAGTTAAAGAAATGCTGTGAGTTTGTGACATTCCTTGTACTTTATGTTGATGACATTATACTCATTGGGAATGATGTAGGAATGTTGCAGTCAACTAAAGTATGGTTGTCTAGTAGATTCTCGATGAAGGACATGGGTGAAGCATCCTATATTCTAGGAATACAGATCTATAGAGATAGATCGAAAAGGATGCTTGGACTCACCCAAGCAACCTACATGGATACCATACTTAAGTGGTTCTCTATGGAAGAGTCCAAGAGAGGACACCTACCTATGTGCCACGGGGTCACTCTATCTAAGTATATGTGTCCAATGACTGATGAAGAGATAGAGAGCATGACACATGTGCCATATGCCTCGGCAATAGATAGTATTATGTATGGTATGATCTCAACTAGACCAGATGTCGCATATGCTCAGAGTGTCACGAGCCGCTACCAAGCCAACCCCGGCCAAATGCGTTGGAAGGCTGTGAAAGATATTCTTAAGTACTTACAAAGGACTAAAAATATGTTCATGATCTATGGGGTGGTGATCTGAAATTGGAAGACTACACTGATTCTAGCTTTCAATGCGATGTGGATGATTCGAAGTCAACCTTTGGATTTGTATTCATGCTCAATGGTGGTGCTGTCTCTTGGAAGAGTTCCAAGTAAGACACCATCGCGGATTCAACCACTATGGCTGAGTACATCGCAGCATCAGCTGCTACTAAAGAGGCTGTTTGGATGAGGAATTTCGTCCAAGAGTTGGGCGTAATCCCTGAAGGAGTTGGTCCAATCCCAGTGTACTGTGACAACACAGGTGTCGTTGCGCAAGCAAAGGAACCTAGGTCTCACCAAAGATCCAAACATATACTGAGGAAATACCACATAATCCGGGATATTGTGGCTAGAGGTGACATAGCAGTCGAGAGAGTCGCCTCTGCAGACAACATTGCTGATCCACTTACGAAACCCTTGCCAGGACCGTTGTTTGAAAAACATCGCGAAACAATGGGACTACGTTTGATGAGTAGTTGACTTTAGGGCAAGTGAGAGATTGTTAGAGTAGGTGCCCAACTATCCAACTTGTGGCGTGTGAGTTCTTGTTGACTCTATGTAAAGCGATATTTATTTATGTTCGTATTCTTTTATGGCATTCTTTATCGTCATTATTTTTTATAATGTTAACAATTGTGTTGGATAAAGACCTAGAATGCACCATAGTGTATGTTAGATGTGATAGTGATATGATGGCTATCATGAGACACATCTAATAGTCATTGTGTATTCTAAACTTGTTCCTAGTCGATTGGGCCGTAAAAATGAGGATAAGGCCGTCCGAGTTTGAGACTAGCATCGTGCGTTAGTCATTGTGTATTCGTAAACTTGTTCCTAGTCGATTGGGCCGTAAAAATGAGGATAAGGCGCCCGAGTTTGAGACTAGCATCTGCGATATGATGTACTACGTTTCATTGGTAGGGAACATTGTGATGTTCTGAGCATGTAGATGGATAGTGACCTGGTGATCTATCGAACTACCCTCGTTCGGACTTTCCAAGTGGTTACCATTTGTCGAGTGGATTAAGTCCGAGGTCTTGGTTGTACAGATTAGTCCTTATTACTCGAAATGTCATTGATACTCTACATGATAGGTGCCTCACTTTTTGACCCGTTTACCGACTCAGTTGGGGTCATCAGGTGACGGGGTTGGGTGAGGTCCCGATGCATGTAGGAGTCGATGCTTCGTTGTCGATGATTCATCGCTCGCCCTTGTGCATGGATATCCTATGCTGTCTGAGGAGATAATAGTGTGACAAATCTCTGGCCAGAGTACTAGATGTGTTTTAATTAAATGGGTTTACCTAGTAACACATGCGATGTCACTATTTGATCTCCAAGATGTATGCATGGTTATTGGATCTCGCTGACTCTCGATTGACCAATGGTCGTTGATCTGATCAGGATATTTGTGTTGAAAGGATCGTACTGTACTCTAATCATGACCGACTGGTTCTTGCAGGCACTATCAGTGATACCTAGGGAATCATGGGACGATGTTGCTAGACGCTTTACCATGATCCGATGTGTTAGTCCCAAAAATATGGTTTCGGAGTCACAAATGTTGTGAGCCCACAGCTAGCTGTATCCTTGAACCATTAGGGTCACACAAGTACTGGTTGCTCAATTCTCGTATGGAAATCAAGCTCAATTTGTTGAGTATAGGAGGAGGAAGGATGAAAGTGTGACTTCCTAAATTAAATAGGGTCAAAATGCAATTTCCCTAAGTTTGGACTAGTTTGACTATCCTTAAAGCTTACAGGGCCAAACTGATATTTTGGATTAGGTGGTCCGAAAAATTATTTTCACATCATAATGCTCAGTTTTGTAAAATGTATAGATCGGTCCGATCTGATCGTCGATCGGGATTATGATGGAGCCACAGGATGGACTTGAAACCAATATGCGCCCTGGGCCTGGGCCCGACCCAAGCCCATTAACTTGGTTCAAGCCCATTAAAAATCTATAAATAGGGGCCCTGGGGTATTAATTTGAAACACACCAAAAGCTCATTAGCTTATAAATTTCTCCCTTCCTCTCTTCTCCTCCCCCATGCCGCTGACGCCGCCGCCATCGGAATTTGTTCCGACCGTTCCGATTCTGTCCGTGAAACTTTTGTCGATTTTCTAGTACAAACCGACGAAGGAATTGAGATTCCGGTCGTGGACCGGATTAGGAGGCCGAAATCGATCAACCGTTGAAGTGCCAATTTCCTCGTGAAATTGGTCGGAGCCAGGCGCCTAGATGCCAGCAAGGTACTTTTCTGAACATTCTATGAATGTTTTTATTCAATTGTATAGGTGTATTGACCGTACCCGGGAGCGGGATACGGATCCACCGCTGCGCCAAAAAAACCTGAGACAGGGCGGGTTTGGGGGAATTTTGAAATCCCCAAATTAGATGGGGATGGGTATAACCACTCCATCTCGAACCTGCATCGATAATATATATTTCTGTATGATAAAAATAATAATAGTTTTATTAATACATATTTATATAACTAAAAAACCTTCAAATCATAATAATTTAGTAATATATATATATAATTTGATTTATAATAATATACAATAAAAAATAATATATATAATTTGGTATATTGAAAGTGAGGATGGGATCCCCATACCCGAAGCGATGCCCCGGGAATGGAATGAAGATACCCGAATAATATGGGGGCGGGTTGGGAATAACCTGGCCTCACCCTGGCCCGTTGCTATCCTTACATGTACAATCAATGATTACAACATTTTTCATGCATCTATAGCCCCTTACACAAGCACCATAGTCTAGGAACATATACTGGGTTGACCCAAGCTCGACAACAAAACTCCACCCAGAGTCAAACCACTCTCGACACAAAACTCCACCTAAAGTCAAACCCCACTCTACCCATATCCACAACATGTGGTAGCACTAAAATATCATTAGGCCTCCTAACCTCATCTCTTGGTTGCAGATCCACGATACAAGTATGTGTACAGTTTCGAACTTCATACTCAAGACGGACTAATTCGAAAACTTATATCTCCGATCACCATTAAATCTTTCACGTACCCAATGGAAGGTGTAAAATTTGTTGTAGAGGCAATAGATACATTGCGATATCTCGCAAACCAAAATGTGATTAATTTTTGCAAGGATTGTAACAACGCAAAAATTGGAAGTTGTGTTACTTGCATATTCTTGCATTTATTGACTCTACCCCTATTTGTTGTCATGATGTATAATGAGATATTGGACTGTATGCTCAAGTCCATTGATGTAAAGAATGATTCTCCAAAAACTTTCCAACCTCGGGATATATATTCTTAAAATGTTGGTACTATGTGTCAAAGTCACTTTATTTATATTTTGGCTAAGCGCATAAACATTTCTCTGCAACCCTTCTTCTTACAACGAATTTTAATATTTTGTGATAAGTGTCATATACAGTGACCATGATATGCATTATTGTACACTTCAGAAACATCAACAATGATTCTTAGGATTTCTGTCCGATATTATCATCAACTTCTCCTCATCAGATACTACTTTCAGTATTTTCTCCCTTCCTCTCTTCTCCTCCCCCATGCCGCTGACGCCGCCGCCATCGGAATTTGTTCCGACCGTTCCGATTCTGTCCGTGAAACTTTTGTCGATTTTCAGTACAAACCGACGAAGGAATTGAGATTCCGGTCGTGGACCGGATTAGGAGGCCGAAATCGATCAACCGTTGAAGTGCCAATTTCCTCGTGAAATTGGTCGGAGCCAGGCGCCTAGATGCCAGCAAGGTACTTTTCTGAACATTCTATGAATGTTTTTATTCAATTGTATAGGTGTATTGACCGTACCCGGGAGCGGGATACGGATCCACCGCTGCGCCAAAAAAACCTGAGACAGGGCGGGTTTGGGGGAATTTTGAAATCCCCAAATTATATGGGGATGGGTATAACCACTCCATCTCGAACCTGCATCGATAATATATATTTCTGTATGATAAAAATAATAATAGTGTTATTAATACATATTTATATAACTAAAAAACCTTCAAATCATAATAATTTAGTAATATATATTTATATATATATATATATATAATTTGATTTATAATAATATACAATAAAAAATAATATATATAATTTGGTATATTGAAAGTGAGGATGGGATCCCCATACCCGAAGCGATCGCCCCGGGAATGGAATGAAGATACCCGAATAATAGTGGGGGCGGGTTGGGAATAACCTGGCCTCACCTGGCCCGTTGCTATCCTTACATGTACAATCAATGATTACAACATTTTTCATGCATCTATAGCCCCTTACACAAGCACCATAGTCTAGGAACATATACTGGGTTCTATGACAGTGTCTCACATATGGTAGATAGTTTAATCTCAATCGTTTTGTGCCAACTAAACCCATAATCTTGTATATTTCAGTTCGTAAATATTCAACCGAACAAATTTCACAATCAACAGGCTTTGCTGCCCATTTACCACTAGACCGTGGACACCAATTAAATACATATATATCATCCTCGTTACTTTTCATTCACCATCATACATAAAAAACGACTGTCGGCATAACAAAAATATATAAAATATATTAAATGACAAGATTTAGCAAAATAGCATCAAAATATTAACTCAACACAAAAACTCGACATAGAAATTAATGAACTCAACCCAAAATCATCGAACTTGACCCACAAATTATCAAACTCAACCCAAAGTAATCAAATCCGACCCAGATATATCAATGAATTTGACCCAGAAATCAATGAACTAGACCCATACCCATCGACAAAAAACTCGACAGCCAGAGTTGACACTCGAACCAACAAATGATGTGACTCGACCAGCTAAATATGGAATGCGACCCAGTTAAAGATGGAAATCGATCCAAACTCGCCCCAAAAACATGAAAAGAGACCAAAGACTCAACCCACATTATCAACGACCCAACATGAGAAAACTCCTGCCCATATGCTTTTCAATACTACTTACTCCGTCTTTTTATTTTTTTTGTCAATATTTCTTTGGGTTCTTTCGAGGTAAAAAAAAGAACAAAAAAGAACCCACCACAACAACAAAAGCAATAATCTGTCGGAAAAGATTGGACACTGCCTTCTTCTGTCATGTTTGGTTAACGACGGTTGGTGGTTGTTGTAGTTGGTGGAGATATCATAAATTAACCAATAAAAAGTAAATGTTTAAATAGTATATTTTTTAACCAATTTATCTGTTTTCTTAATAAATCAAATCCCTTTCTTTTAAAAACGAAAAGCCAACTCCCTCCCTTTAAAATAAAACTGAATCGGGTCATAGTTTTCAAAAGACCTCAACAACCTTAGGCTTCTGCTTATTAAACCAAGAAAACATGGAGGAAGAATTAAGGCAATACCTTAGGCAAAGGCAAGAAGCATGAACCAGTGCAGAGTTTCACATAATTTTGTGAAGGAGGAGGCGGAGGCGGGGAATTGGAGAAATCTATGAAGGAGGAGGGGTTGTTGAAGAAAAGGTGTGAGACTGACCTATTGTTAGCTGGAGTACGAGGAAAAATGATCAATTCAAAAATAATACCAGAAAGGTGTGAGAGTAACCTCGGATTAGCTGGAGGTCAAGAAAAAAAAAAGTAATACTTCATCTGGTATCCATTAACCCGATTTTAATCTGTATTTTTTTCCCTAAAAATATCAAATAACATCATCTAATTGTTTTGAGAAAAGTATACTTTAAAAACAAATTGTCAAAAGAAGAAATGCAGTGGCTTTCGTTATAGCATGATCCTGGTCAATGATGATAACATTTAGTGCACCATTAGACATACATTTAATAAGCTTGTTAAACAACCAAACAAAGAACTCAGTTTTCTCATCGCTCAAAAATCCACAACCGAAAACAATGGTTTGATGATGATGATTGACTCCAACAAATGGTGCAAAAAAAACAATCATCCCATATTTTTTGGTGTTATAAGTCGTATCAAATATAACTACGACATCAGAAACACTGTATGCCCCCTTGATACATGTTGAGCCCAAAAACACCTGCAAAATCTTCCATCTAAATCAATTTCGTCATTAAAGAAAAACTCGACATTCTTCTCATTCTTAGAATCAAAGAACTTAATCGAAGTTTCAGCATCAAAACCTTTTTGTTCATCCCTTTGCGCTTTCTCGAAGTTCCTAATGTCTCTTTCTGTGCAATCTACATGCTCAGGTCCTCCATATTCTATTTCCAACAACCGCATTTGATAAGTCGGAACATTGAATTCTGCTGTTGAGTTAATTTTTTCATTGCTGTCGATACAGTTCGATGTGAAAGTAAAACATATACATTTGAAGGAGTTGATAGTTGATGATTATGGTTTTCAATAAAGGTATTAATAATCGAATTAGTTCAACTTTATCCTTTCATAATTGTAAGTTTTGACTTACAACTAGTTCTTACACCACCATGTGACCTTTCCCTTATAGGTTGTTCATATATTAACTTTTTACTTGACCGTATTTCATCTGTATATCCGTCTTTGTAATATACAAATTATTTCCAAACAACTTCACTTGTTATCTTATTTTTCTTACTATTATTTATTATCGCTGTAAATCCCACGATTTTAGATCCTGTATATTTTTAAATTTGTATAGGATAAATTTTGATCTATCAAGATATATGGATTTGAAACTCGTATATATATCAAGATGTATATTTTGAGAGATAAGATCAAGATAAAGATTTTAGATATAAACGAGATTGCGATTGTAATATATCAAATCAAACCGAATCAAGATTGCAATCTATCTTGAAATCATATCTTAAATATGAAGATATCAAGATCATCTCAACTCACCCATGCATCTATAAATAGGCCCTTAACCATTCAGAAAAACACACACCTAAAATACTACTCCAAACTCTTGAGTGTAGCCTATAGAAGTCTAGAGAGATACGCTGTTGAGATTCAAGAAGAGAGAGTGCTTAGAGGACTATTCTTGCCCACCCTTCTGATAAGGGTAAGTAGGCCCTTGCTTTGAAAATCTATGTATATGTTTTTTAAAAGATCCGATCATGCATGTTTCCTTTGATCTGTATTTTTATATAAGAAAATATTCCAAGCACTGTTATGATTCAAATTGGATATGGGATAAGAATTCTTGAACATGTATGGCCCCTACATGAACCGTTATATGGCCCCTACACGGTGGGTATAAAACCGTTATATGACCCCTACACGATGGGTATAAAATCGTTATATGGTCTCGCCCCCTTAGAGGAGTAAAAATTAGGGACTGATCAGTAAACCATGGAAAATAGGATGAAATATCAATGCTATATGTTATGTTATGTCTTGTCTTGTTATTTATGATGTTTTGAAAAATATACACTTGTATATATGCCGATCGTCCCCTACTTGCTGAGTGTTTCCACAAACACTCATCCCCCTCTATCTCCCTAGATAAAAATGAAGAGCAGGTTGAAGAGGACGAAAAAAATATGTTTTGGGACTGGTGAACAAGAGAATCTTTCGAAATTTATGTAATAAATTAGTTATTTTGGTTGTAAAACGCTTCCACATGTTTTATTAGATTTTTGCGATTTCGGCGATACAAAAACAAAATGAGGTACTTATGGTTTATTTTATGAAAATTACTGGTTTTGGTTTACACTGTACTACGAGGCTTGTTGTATTATGATTTTTTCATTGTACAACGCCGGTGTTCCGGGCTCGGGGCGTGACATTAAAGTGGTATCAGAGCCGCCAGGTTCATAATTCGGTTGGAAAATCATGACTTCGAGGATTTGATGAAGTCATAGCATGGAGAAAATTTTGGCTAAATCATACCTAGAACGATCCGACGAACGACAATCATCATGAAGTCCTATTGACAGAAGCCGTTTGAGCCAAATTTCTTTGTTTAAGGCCCCCGAAACCGATATCAAGCATCGAGAGGAAGAGAATAGACATAAGAGACCTTTCCAAAGTAACTCCTTGCAATCGGGCCAGCAATCCAAGTGGTTGCATTGGTCAGGATCTGCCTCGACAAAACCCTCAAGTACCCCACCATACCTCGAGGTAAAGCCTTGCTCCTCCTGAAACATACGACATACTGGAGAATGTCGTAGAAAGACAGGTATGTTTCAACTGTGGAAAGATGGGACAACAAATTGCTGGCTGCCCGTAACCTAAGGATATAAGGACGAGAACAAGCACGGGCACCATGGCGGTCAAGCCAAAGGAAAATAAGCCGAATGCCCGAGTATTCTCCTTGACTCAGGAGGAGGTGGACAAAGCAAAAGATGTCGTGGTAGTTACCATCCTAATCAACAAATTTCCTGCATATGTGTTGTTTGATTATGGTGCTACTCATTCCTTCATTTCTCAGAAATTCACTAGGAAATTAGGACTCACACTCGACACACTTAGTGAGACATATAGAGTTGTAACCCCGGCTAATGAGGCCATAGAAACACATAAAATACTTCGAGGATGCACTTTTGGCATTAAAAATCATGTCTTTCTTGCCGATCTACTTCAACTCAACATGATAGAGTTTGATATCATTCTTGGGATGGACTGGCTAGCCAAGAATCATACAAAAGTGGATTGTCATGGTAAAAGCGTTAGGCTTCATACCACTAACCAAGAGGAAATTACATACTACGGCAAGTCCAAGGAGCGGAAATCCCTCCTGTCAGCTGCCCAAACGTAGAAGCAATGAAGGCCGGTGAAACATTCTACCTAGCCATGGTGAGCAAGGTGCAGGGAAAAGTTGAGCTTAGACTGGAAGGCATCCCGATAGTTCAAGAATTTTCTGATGTCTTCCCAGAGGAATTATCGGGGATGGCTCCAAATCCTGAGGTGGAATTCGAGGTTAACCTAGCTCAGGGTGCTGAACCAATTTCAAAGGCGCCATATCGTATGGCCCCAGCAGAGCTCAAAGAACAGCTTCAAGGATTATTGGATAAAAAACAAATCAGACCAAGTGCATCCCCATGGGGAGCTCCAGTCTTGTTTGTTAAGAAGGATGAGAGTATGAGATTATGAATTGAATACATGGAATTGAATAAAATCACAATTAAGAATAAGTACCCTCTTCCAAGGGTGGACGACCTCTTGAACCAACTCAAACGAGCTAATGTCTTTTCCAAGCTCGATCTAAGATCAGGCTACCATCAACTCAAGTTTAAGGCTGAGGACATTCCAAAAACAGCCTTCAAGACAAGGTACGAGCATTATGAGTTTACAGTGATGACATTCGGAATAACGAATAATCTGATAGCATTCATGGACCTCATGAACCGAGTATTCAAACAATTCTTTGATAAGTTTGTGGTGGTATTTATAGACGATATCCTAGTATATTCACCAAATGAGGAGGACCACAAAGAACACCTACGCCTCACACTCCAGACATTGATGGAGAAAGAATTGTATGCCAAGTTTAAGAAGTGCGAGTTTTGGTTGAAAAGTGTGGCTTTCTTAGGTCATGTAATCTTTCTGTGGGCGTTTCTGTAGACCCCAAGAAAGTAGAGACGATCACTGAGTGGCTGAGACCCAGGTCGGTGACAGAAATTCACAGTTTATTGGGATTAGCGGGCTGTTACCGGAAATTTGTAGAAGGTTTTTCATCCATCGTCATACCACTGACAAGGATCACCCAAAAGAACACAAAATTTAACTGGACTGATGAGTGTGAGAAAAGCTTCAATACCCTAAAGGAAAATCTCGCAACAACGCCCATAATGGTTTTGCCTGAAGAGGGAAAGGATTTCGCCATTTATAGTGAGGCTTCCAAGGAAGGTCTAGGATGTGTGCTAATGCAAGATGGGAGGGTGATTGCATATGATTACAGAAAACTAAAACCATACGAGCAAGATTACCCAACCCATGACCTGGAACTCGTCGCAGTGGTATTCGCACTGAAAATATGGAGACACTATCTTTATGGTGCAAAATGCGAAGTATTTACTGACCATCAAAGCCTCAAGTACCTATTTACACAAAAAGAGTTAAACATGAGGCAAAAACGATGGATTGAGCTTCTGAAGGACTATGAATTAATGATAAGCTACCATCCAGGAAAAGAAAACAAGGTAGCTAATACTTTGAGTAGAAGGAGTAAGGGTATGTTGGATCGATTTAAGTGCAGACCCTCTATCTATGTGCAATGACTAGTTATTCGATCAATAATCAGTACTAGAGGGTGTAACCAGATCGAATGACAAGACGCAGGATTCAACCAGAAATTGAAGCTGGGTTCGCAAAGATCAAGCTGGTTTCAGCTTGAGTTGAAACCAGTCCGATACAAGGCGAGCGCTATGTTGGGTAGCCGTGGCGGATCCGGATCACGCCTCCCGGCGAGGCAGCGGAAGAACAAAATTGGGCCGGGAGACGATCAATACAATAAAATCAAACACAACATGAACCATTCATAGGGTGTTTAGTCAGTTACCTTGCTGGCGTCTAGGCGCCTGGCTCCGACCAGTTTCACGAGGAAACCGGCACTTCACGGTAGGCGGCGGTAGATTACGTCAATCAGGTCTACGACCGGAAGGGAGACTCCTTCGTCAGCCTGCACTAGAAATCCTGACGAGATCAGCGCGGACGAATTCTCCTCGTCAAGTTGGCCGGAACAAATTCCGGCGAAGCAAGGCGACGGCGACGGCGCAAGGCGGCGGTGGCGGCTTTTGAGGAGAGGAAGGGGGCGGCGCACTTAGATGCTAGGGTTAGGGTTTAATTGTAGTCTAGTATTAAGTTATGAAGTCTAGGATTAAGTCTATATTAAATAGACTTAATGATGGGTTTGGACCCGGCCCAACGGGCCCGGGTCCAACGGATGAACATTCGGTTCATCCCCATCACCGAGACTTCATCGTAACTCCGATCGCCGATCAGATCGTACCGATCGATTCAGTTTCCAAAACTGAATACTATGATCTGAAAAACCATTTTTCAGAACCCCAGTGCAAAATGACCGTTTTGCCCCTCAACAACGGGAAATCCCGATTTGACCCCTGTTGACTTTTAGGAAGTCACACTCCCCAAAATCCTCTTCTCATGCTCAACACATTGAGCTCAATATCCATGTGGGAATCTCGAATCCAGTACTTGTGTGACCCTCAATGGTTCAGGGATACAGCTAGCCGTGGGCCCACAACCATTGTGGCTCCGGAATCACAATTCCGGACTTGTCCAACGGATCATGGTAAGAGCGTCTAGCAACATCGCCCCATGATCCCCTAGGTATCACTGATAGTGTCTGCAAGAACCCATTGGTCGTGGTTAGCGTACAGTACGGTCCTTTCAATCCATATATCCCAATCTGATCAACGACCATTGGTAAATCGAGAGTCGCTAAAGATCCGATAGCTATGCGTACATCTTGGAGATCGAATAGTGACATCGCGAGTGTAACTAGGTAAAAACATTTACCTAAAACACTTCTAGTACTCTGGCCAGAGATTTATACACTATTATTCCCTCAGATAGCATAGGATATCCACGCATGTCTGCGAGCGGTGAATCCTCGACAACGATGCATCGACTCCTACATGCATAACATGGTACTTCGCATCGCAGATACTAGTCTCGAACTCGGGCGGCCTTATCCTCATTTTGACGGCCCAATCGCTAGGAACATGTTCAGAATACACAGTGACTATTAGATGTGTTTCATGATAGCCGTCATACCCACTATCACATCTAACATACACTTTAGTGTATTCTAGGTCTTTACTCAACGCAATTGTTAATCATTATACAACACAATGAAAGTAAAGAATGCCATATAAATAAATGCGAATATCATATATAAAGATTGTTTCATACAAGAGTCTATAAACCCACACGCCACAAGTTGGCTAGTTGGGCATCTACTCTAATAATCTCCCACTTGCCCTAAAGCCAACTACTCATCAGACGCAGTCCCATTGTTTCGCGATGTTTTTCAAACAAAGGTCCAGGCAAGGGCTTCGTAAGTGGATCAGCAACGTTGTCTGCAGAGGCGACTCTCTCAACTGCTATGTCATCCCTAGCCACAATATCCCGGATTATGTGGTATTTCCTCAGTATGTGTTTGGATCTTTGGTGAGACCTAGGCTCCTTTGCTTGCGCAACGGAACCCGTGTTGTTGCAGTACACCGAAACTGGACCAACTCCATTAGGAATGACGCCCAACTCTTGGACGAAATTCCTTATCCAAACGGCCTCCTTAGCAGCAGCTGATGCTGCGATGTACTCAGCCTCAGTGGTTGAATCCGCGATGGTGTCCTGCTTGGAACTTTTCCAAGAGACAGCACCACCATTGAGCATGAATACAAATCCAGAGGTTGATTTCGAATCATCCACGTCACACTGGAAGCTAGAATCAGTGTAGCCTTCCAGTTTTAGTTCACCGCCCCCATAGACCATGAACATATTCTTAGTCCTTCGCAAGTACTTAAGAATACCCTTCACGGCCTTCCAATGCAATTGGCCGGGGTTGGCCTGGTAGCGGCTCGTGACACTCAGAGCATACGCGACGTCCGGTCTAGTCGAGATCATGCCATACATAATACTACCTATTGCCGAGGCATATGGCACACATGTCATACTCTCTATCTCCTCATCAGTCTTTGGACACATAGACTTAGATAGAGTGACCCCGTGGCACATAGGTAGGTGTCCTCTCTTGGACTCTTCCATAGAGAACCTCTTAAGTATGGTATCGATGTAGGTAGCTTGGGTGAGTCCGAGCATCCGTTTCGTTCTATCCCGATAGATCTGTATTCCAAGAATATAGGATGCTTCACCCATGTCCTTCATCGAAAATCTACTAGAAAACCATACTTTAGTTGATTGCAGCATTCCTACATCATTTCCAATGAGTAGAATGTAGTCAACATAAAGTACGAGGAATGTCACAGCGCTTTTAACTACCTTCTTATAAACACATGGCTCCTCGGGATTCTTGATGAAACCAAATTCCTTAATTGTTTCATCGAATCTCAGGTTCCAACTTTGCGATGCATGTTTGAGACCGTAGATCGATCTCTGGAGCTTGCATACCTTATGCTCGCTTCCAACAGATGTGAAACCCTCAGGCTGCATCATATAGATCTCTTCCTTAATGTTTCCATTAAGGAACGCAGTTTTCACATCCATTTGCCATATCTCATAGTCGTACCATGCGGCTATGGCTAACAAGATTCTAATTGACTTGAACATTGCGACTGGCGAGAAGGTTTCATCATAGTCAACACCTTGCCTTTGAGTGTAACCTTTTGCGACCAGTCACGCCTTGTAGGTCATTACCTTACCATCAGGCCCAAGTTTCCTCTTGTATACCCATTTGCACCCAATAGGAACAATTCCTGGATTAACAAGAGTCCAAACTTGGTTAGCATGCATTGAGTCAAACTCAGACTGCATTGCTTCAAGCCATAAATTAGAATCAGCATCGGAAATTGCCTCCTTGAAAGTTCTTGGATCAGATCCAACAACTTGATCACCTTGATCATCTTCAAGGAGAAAACCATATCTTTCAGGAGCCCTAGGAACCCTTTCGGATCTCCTAGGTGCGACCATTTCTGGTATTGGCTCCGTAGGTGCGGGAGACTCACCTGGTACTTCGATTGGATCTCGAACCTCTTCGAGTTCTACTATTTTGCCCTTTCTATCAAGTAGAAATTCCCTTTCCATAAAGGTGGCATTCCTAGAAACAAACACTTTTGTTTCGCTCGGATAGTAGAAGTAGTATCCAATGGAATTATTTGGATATCCAATGAAGTAGCATAAGATGGATGTCGTATCCAGCTTATCTCCCACTGTCTGCTTCACGTAAGCAGGACATCCCCAAATCCTCATGAATGAGTATTTGGGTGGTTTGCCCATCCATATCTCATATGGGGTCTTATCCACTGACTTGGTGTGGACATTGTTCAACAACATTACCGCCGTTTCGAGCGCATAGCCCCAAAACGAGGTAGGAAGTTTAGTGAAGCTCATCATAGATCGAACCATGTCCAACAAGGTCCGATTACGACGCTCCGCTACACCATTGAGCTGTGGTGTGGCCGGAGGAGTCCACTGTGAGAGAATCCCATTCTCTTTCAGATAGTCTTGAAATTCAGCACTCAAGTATTCACCACCTCGATCAGATCGTAGTGCTTTAATAATTTTGCCTAATTGATTTTCTACTTCAGCCTTGAATTCTTTGAACCTTTCAAAGGATTCAGACTTGTACTTCATCAAGTACAAGTGCCCATACCTAGAGTAATCGTCGGTAAAGGTGATGAAGTATGTGTGACCGTATTTAGTACCAATACTAAACGGGCCGCACACATCAGTATGGATCAAATCCAATAGGCCTTGAGCACGCTCACCCTTGCCCTTGAAGGGTTGCTTAGTCATCTTTCCCTTTAGACAAGACTCACAGGTTGGTAGGGAGTTAATGTCTGACCGATCAAACATGTCACTCCTAACTAACTTGTTCATCCTACTTAGAGAAATGTGACCTAGCCTAGCGTGTCAAAGTTGTGCTGGGTTCAAGTTATCGTGTTTCCTTTTAATCGTTGTTGTATGTGCTTCGACATCACGAGTTGGAACGTCTTTTAATTTTAAGGTGTATAAATCGTTTTCGCGTTCCCCAATTCCAATTAAACATTCATTCTTGTAAATATTGCAAATCGAATTAACAAACATACAAGAATATTCATCACTATCAAGCATAGAAACAGAAATAATGTTCTTTATTAATTCTGGAACAAATAAAACGTTTCTCAACAATAACTTAAAATCAGAAGACAGAAATAAATAAACATCTCCTATAGCTACTGCAGCAACCCTTGCTCCATTGCCAAGCCTCAAGTGGGTCTCACCCTCTCTAAGACGTCGGCTTCTTGTCATCACCTGCAAATCATTGCAGATATGAGATCCACATCCGGTATCAAGTACCCATGAAGTCGAATTAAGAGACATATTTATTTCAATATAGAACATACATTTCACAGTTCGATCCGAGCCTTGGCTCTGATACCACTGTTGGGTAACCGTGGCGGAGATCACGCCTCCCGGCGAGGCAGCGGAAGAACAAAATTGGGCCGGGAGACGATCAATACAATAAAATCAAACACAACATGAACCATTCATAGGGTGTTTAGTCGGTTACCTTGCTGGCGTCTAGGCGCCTGGCTCCGACCAGTTTCACGAGGAAACCGGCACTTCACGGTAGGCGACGGTAGATTACGTCAATCAGGTCCATGACCGGAAGGGAGACTCCTTCGTCAGCCTGCACTAGAAGGCCTGACGAGATCAGCACGGATGGATTCTCCTCGTCAAGTTGGCCGGAACAAATTCCGACGAAGCAATGCGGAGGCGGCTCAAGGCGGCGGCGGCGGCTTTTGAGGAGAGGAAGGGGGCGGGGAACTTAGATGCTAGGGTTAGGGTTTAATTGTAGTCTAGTATTAAGTTATGAAGTCTAGGATTAAGTCTATATTAAATAGACTTAATGATGGGTTTGGATCCGGCCCAACGGGCCCGGGTCCAACGGATGAACATTCGGTTCATCCCCATCACCGAGACTTTATCGTAACTCCGATCGCCGATCAGATCGAATCGATCGATTCAGTTTCCAAAACTGAATACTATGATCTGAAAAACCATTTTTCAGAACCCCAGTGCAAAATGACCGTTTTGCCCCTCAACAGCGGGAAATCCCGATTTGACCCCTGTTGACTTTTAGGAAGTCACACTCCCCAAAATCCTCTTCTCATGCTCAACACATTGAGCTCAGTATCCATGCGGGAATCTCGAATCCAGTACTTGTATGACCCTCAATGGTTCAGGGATACAGCTAGCCGTGGGCCCACAACCATTGTGGCTCCGGAATCACTAATTCCGGACTTGCCCAATGGATCATGGTAAGAGCGTCTAGCAACATCGCCCCATGATCCCCTAGGTATCACTGATAGTGCCTGCAAGAACCAGTTGGTCGTGGTTAGCGTACAGTACGGTCCTTTCAATCCATATATCCCGATCAGATCAACGACCATTGGTAAATCGAGAGTCGCTACGATCCGATAGCTATGCATACATCTTGGAGATCGAATAGTGACATCGCGAGTGTAACTAGGTAAACCCATTTACCTAAAACACTTCTAGTACTCTGGCCAGAGATTTATACACTAT
>KQ988493.1:131874-155787 GCA_001598015.1 Dorcoceras hygrometricum
GATCACCAGGTCACTATCTATCTGCATGCTCAGAACATCACAATGTTCCCTACCAATGAAACATGGTACTTTGCATCGCAGATACTAGTCTCGAACTCGGGCGGCCTTATCCTCATTTTGACGGCCCAATCGACTAGGAACATGTTCAGAATACACAGTGACTATTAGAAGTGTTTCATGATAGCCGTCATACCCACTATCACATCTAACATACAATTTAGTGTATTCTAGGTCTTTACTCAACGGAATTGTTAATCATTATACAACACAATGAAAGTAAAGAATGCCATATAAATAAATGCGAATATCATATATATAGATTGTTTCATACAAGAGTCTATAAACCCACACGCCACAAGTTGGCTAGTTGGGCATCTACTCTAACACGCTAAACATGCCGATTCCAGCCGGAAGGCCAAAACCAGCTCGACACTTCGGCCGAACGATCTGGTTAACTAAACTTGAGCTGCAATAGCTCATTGTTCTTGAATGCTTTGTGCACCGAGATACAGATTGAGTAATGTAAATAAAACATGCGAAAATAACTCAAACTGCACTCTATCGTTCGAAGCCCAATTAAACAGTTTAAAGCGTCTAAACAAATATGTGATGCTTATGAGTGTAAATACTGAACACAGTAAAGAAAGATACGCTGAATTTTTTTCTGGAAGTTCGGAGCTCAATCTCGTACATCTCCCTTTCTTCCTCCACGGGAAGGATCCACTAGAAGACTTTGATTACAACGACCCTCGCTGCAACCCACTCTCTACGACCAGCAGCCGCAAGAACTCCTAGCTTCTACCCATTGCACACCAGCCCGCAAGCTGTGTGACTAACTTCACTTCTTTTACGCCTCAGTGAGAAAGGCTACACACACTTTTTTAACGTCTCAGTGTGAAAGACAACTAGACTTGTTTAACGTCTATGTCCAAAGACTACAATGGAGAGTATTTGAATCACATTCACTCTTTATCTATTTCGTTCAACTCTCGAATATGAGTGAATGTGTGTGTGTGAGATTTACAGTGTAAGCACCATCTCTCAATGAATTAAACCTCACACACTCTGGGAAGTGCTCCTTGTTCGAGCTGATTTTCTGCTATCTTCCCAGGTTCAGTGTTGTGCGTTTATTTGATTTTCTGTTTAGACTTCGCACAACTACTCTCACTGTTTTGCGCATATCTTCAATCTGTTTCATTGCGCCTCTTTATAAAGCCGCTGCTTGGATATATCCGTTGGACACAAAGATGTAGCCGTTCTGAAAAGTCTTCTGACGTATATGTACTTTGTGTCATTTGGCATTTAATTCTTTGCAGGATTTATGTGACTCGAACTCTGTTCATCGGCGATTCTGCAGCCTTTGGTCACTTCGAGCTCTGTTTGCTTGTACCTGATGTGGACAAGGCAATGCAAATTAGTTTGAACCAATTAAGTTGGTCTTTGTGGCTTGTTCAAACTGATTTGCTTGACCAGATTGATTTGTCTGGAGCTGGTATTTCAGCTGGTTTATTCTTCAAGCTGGTTGCTCTGCATCATTAATCTATCTTTGAGCAACTTCTGCATCCGTGCCTCTTTTTGTCTGCAGCTGAGCTCATTCTGTTCTTTCCTGCTCTTCGAGATGCTTCGAGGCTCCATCTTTGCTCCATTCCCAGCTGGTCGCCAACCAGCTGGTTGATGTATCTGTGAGATCAAGCTTCTCACAGATGTCATACGTCCAGCTGGTTTGTCTGCTCCTGGCTGGTCTTCTTAACTTCAAGCTGGTTTGAACCTTAACCAGCTGCGCTCTATTCTTCTCGTCAAGAACCCTAGTTTTGCTTGCTTGTCCACTTGGTCCATTTAGACACCTCATACAAATTATCAGCAAGCAAACTGTTAATCAGTTCTAACTCAGTCTTCCCAAGGATTGAGATCCCTATGATGAACTGATCATTTCCGTGCTCAATGATCAAGCGTGCACTTGATCACTGCTCTTGTATACGGCTTCGCACTCAATCACTGCTCTTGTACACTGCACTTGATCTGCGCTTGAGCTGTTCTGTACTTGAGCATTCTGACTCTGCACTTCAACTCTGCTCTTGATTCTGCGCTTGAACTGCTCTTCAAACTCTGCGCTTGATCTTCGTGCTGCTCCAACATCCAGCTGATGAACCAGTCTAATGTTCTCTGCACTTCTAGAAGTAAACTTCCAAACCAGTTTGGGCATCCCCTTAATTTTTCAGCTAGATATCTTCGACCAGTCCAGCTCAGGCGTCCCTTCACTGTCCTAGCTTGCATATCTTCACGTCTACTCCAGTCTAAGCAAGCTGCGCATGTCAAGTAGAGCGTAGTACAATAGAAGCAGATTTTGTGTGAATCAAAACTTAGATTCTAATCTGTAAAAAACAGATCCAACAATCTCCCCCTTTATGATTAACACAAAATCTGGATAAACATATGCATGTATGTTTATGCTGAAAATATTTTTCCCCCTTAAAGTTTAAACAAAACTCCCCCTCAACAAAACATGGGGTAATTTTATTTTCGAAATAAAAATTATTTTATGCACTGGAAGACAGTTTGTCGAAAGCTTTGTGTATGCATGAGATTTTGAAAACAAAGTCTATGCTACTCGAAATTTCTCATACATATAGACCATAGGAGCATCAAGAAGTATTCCTCCCCTTATCTATATGCTGAGGTTTGAAAACTTAAAAAGTTTGTAGCACAGACAGGCTTACGAACGGATATCAGAGTGTAAACTGTTTAACAACATTTTTCGAAGAAAATGCACTATTCAAGAACAACCTGCTCTGATACCACTTATTGGATCGATTTAAGTGCAGACCCTCTATCTATGTGCAATGACTAGTTATTCGATCAATAACTAGTGCTAGAGGGTGTAACCAGATCGAATGACAAGACGCAGGATTCAACCAGAAATTGAAGCCGGGTTCGCAAAGATCAAGCTGGTTTCATCTTGAGTTGAAACCAGCCCGATACAAGGCGAGCGCTAAATATGCCGATTCCAGCCGAAAGGACAAAACCAGCTCGACACTTTGGCCGAACGATCTGGTTAACTAAACTTGAGCTGCAATAGCTCATTGTTCTTGAATGCTTTGTGCACCGAGATACAGATTGAGTAATGTAAATAAAACATGCAGAAATAACTCAAACTGCACTCTATCGTTCGAAGCCCAATTAAACAGTTTAAAGCGTCTAAACAAATATGTGATGCTTATGAGTGTAAATACTGAACACAGTAAAGAAAGATACGCTGAATTTTTTTCTGGAAGTTCGGAGCTCAATCTCGTACATCTCCCCTTCTTTCGCCATGGGAAGGATCCACTATAAGACTTTGATTACAACGACCCTCGCTGCAACCCACTCTCTACGACCAGCAGCCGCAAGAACTTCTAGCTTCTACCCATTGCACACCAGCCCGCAAGCTGTGTGACTAACTTCACTTCTTTTACGCCTCAGTGAGAAAGGCTACACACACTTCTTTAACGTCTCAGTGCGAAAGACAACTAGACTTGTTTAACGTCTCTGTTCAAAGACTACAATGGAGAGTATTTGAATCACATTCACTCTTTATCTATTTCGTCCAACTCTCGAATATGAGTGAATGTGTGTCTGTGAGATTTACAGTGTAAGCACCATCTCTCAATGAATTAAACCTCACACACTCTGGGAAGTGCTCCTTGTTCGAGCTGATTTTCTGCTATCTTTCTAGGTTCAGTGTTGTGCGTTTATTTGATTTTCTGTTTAGACTTCGCACAACTACTCTCACTGTTTTGCGCATATCTTCAATCTGTTTCATTGCGCCTCTTTATAAAGCCGCTTCTTGGATATATCCGTTGGACACAAAGATGTAGCCGTTCTGAAAAGTCTTCTGACGTATATGTACTTTGTGTCCTTTGGCATTTAATGCTTTGCAGGCTTTATGTGACTCGAACTCTGTTCATCGGTGATTCTGCAGCCTTTGGTCACTTCGAGCTCTGTTTGCCAATGAATATAAAACTCGATTAGTAGTTCTGTTTCCCAATTTATTTTGGTCAAAACTTCTTTTTACTATCGTCAACCTTATTTTTGTTAAGGTATCCAAGATTTATTTCAAGGAACGAGCTTTTGAAGAATTAAAAATTCTGCTTTTTAATTTCCTCAATATGCAATGATTCATCAATAATGAATGAGAATGAAATGTTGAATCCAATAATAAATGCTATAATCCCATTCAAAGAAGTATAAGAATAAAATGAACACAATCTCTAATTAATTTTTCCACATTTAAATTACCTATAAAGCTTTTCTTGATAAATTTCATATAATGTTGTACTTCGTAAATCTCCAATATACAAGGAATCTCATCGTTTCAATCCAAAAAAATGATAAACTTTACGAACTAGGGCCAAAATAGACAAAATACCAAAGAAAAGTCCAAGCGTATCGAATTAGATTTTTTAGACAATTCAAATTTTCTTACCATCATTATATATCATTAACTCCCACAACCATTACAAAAATTTCACCAGATGTGAAACATAGGACACAGAACTCAAGGAATCTTTTGATTCTAAGAATCCCAATTCACTTTTCCTTTCTTGCCCTTGATTTACATTTCACACGTTACACCCTACTTGCTCCATACATCTATATAAATGGGAGAAACCCCACACACTCCATGCACATAAAGCACAAAACATTAGAAAGAGGTATACACAAACATAAATCTTTGTAATAAGTTTTTTTTTATATATATATATATATATATATTCGTTTTCTGGTATTAAAATGGGTAGAAATTTACAAAGAACATCGTAGAAGGCTCGGGATCGATTTATATTCCAAAAACCATATCACAAATCCTTATAGATGTTTCAATGATAGGTGATTTTTCAAAGAAAGTGATGGTCCTGGAATTTCACATCCAGGCACTAGAGGAAGAAGTAAGGCATAGTAGCGCTTCAAAGCATCCACTTTATTACTCGATTCACTTCTTAGAAGATGGTTAGTTACAAAATTTTGATTGGGATGTCGTATCATATTTTAAATTTTTTTAGTTGCGAGTGCCAGTGGATGTCTCGTGTCATTCTATTTTCGTTTTTATTATCTCAAAAGAATAAAATTCCATGGATTGTTTTTTTTTAAAAAAAACATAAAATAATTTATGATATTTATTTAAATATTAGGGTTTTTTGTTTAATGATCGGTGATTGGCAGCAATTGAGATATTGAAGAAAGAGATCATAAGGTGCAAGAGAAGCGGGGGAGATTCAGCCGTGGAGGAATTAATGCCAACGAAGAGTAGTTCAGAAGGGTGTTCGAGGGCTAAAGATCGATCGGAAATCGGCGAAAAGAAGGAGTGGATGAGTAAAGTTCAGCTATGGTCCACGTTTGTTCAATACAACAATAACTTTGACACAAACAATGAAGACCCGCTATTGCATAATAAATCAGTAAGTTTGTTTATTTCTTGTATACAATAGACATGAATATAAAAGTCCATTAATTTATTGTTAATTTCTAAATAAAATTACATGTTTTTCTTATGCATAAAACATAAGACTTAATTTGTTTGTTAGGTTTGAAATTACAAAAATCCGACGCATTGTATAGGTCCTACATGAATTCAATATCGCATGTTCTTATTTTAAACTAGCAAAAATTCGACATTTCATGGGTGCTTGTGACCTCTAGAAAAAAGTAATGTGAAATCGCCAACACTCACGAGAGTCAATGCTTAAAATTTGGTTACGTTCCCTTTTTTTTTTTTAACTTTAAGACAAGAAAGAACAAAATAATAAAATGTATTAAACATGGAACGGAGTGTTTTGCTACTTTACGAACTACCGTAGTATGTGGTGACATAAATCTTAAACCGTACAATATTTCATGAGGGATTTTTCGATCTATCTCCAATGACTAGCATCTACTATCTACTAGCAATCATCTTTCTGATTTATACTAACTAATTGATTAAAACATAGTGATTGTAATGGTGATATCTGTTATAGTATTAAGTACTTGCCGCCATACACATAACTAGTATGTAATACTAGTTTAACTCAAAGAACGAGCTTTTGAAGATTGGTAAGACTTGAGGTGATGTGTGAATAACTTCCCCGGCTTCACGGGTTCGATTATCGTGTGAAGCATATGCCTCACTGAAATATTGTGGGGATATACTTTGAGAATTAGTTCGTTATATGGGTCCTCTCCCTCGGGCCCCTGCCTACTCGTGCATATCCCTCGATTTATCAACCTGTATAGGCCGAGGCCCACCTATACAGGGGTTTTTAAAAAAAATTAACAATTGAGCATTTATGTGACATTTCAACCGCTCTTTCCCAAAAATGATTATTACCCTCCAAAACAAACTTTGCATTTTACCATTGATGATACCTCTTCCATGATCAAACTTTGGCACATGTTTATACATCAACTCTAAAATAAAAATCAACACCTCGGTGAGGTCACATCAAAGCAACTTTGAAAAAGTTAAAACACAAAGATATGTACTGGATTAAGACTAAAATAAAAATCATAATCAAATGTTAAAACCAAATTACAATTTTTCCTTCTTTTCCAGAGTTACGGAGGGTATGAAGCAAGTAGCAGTGGGGGTAATTTCAATCATAAGGATGGGGCATTTATACCATTTCTGAGTGCCACCATGAAAAACAAAGGAGTTGATGGGTTTTCATCCCTAGCCGTTGAGTCTGAGGTAGAACCGACCGATTCGAATGAAAAAAGGAAGGCTCCTCAGCTGCCGGAACCGCACCCGCAGCCACTGCAGAAGAAACAGAGACGATGTTGGTCACCTGAGTTGCATCAGCAGTTTGTTGCTGCATTGCAGCGGCTTGGAGGAATAGAGAGTACGTAAAATATCTTCTGCTCTATTATTCTTTTATTACAAATATGCCGTATCCCATCTTGTTTTAAATATTATTAATATATATGATTTCTAAAAAAAAAAAATGAACTTGTCGGCGATACTAAACCTAAATCTCTTAATTTTCAATGTACAGGGATTGAGTTTTTTAGTGCAGAGTAGTTGTTTTTTGAGAAATAAATTATCTTTCGTGATAAATGAATGGGGCCTTTTAATGCATTTGAAATAATTTATTTGCTCATTCTGCAGTGGCAACACCGAAGCAAATTAGGGATGTTATGAATGTTGAAGGCCTTACGAACGATGAAGTCAAAAGCCATTTGCAGGTTCAGTTAAACAATATTTTATATAATTTTGTCATAGCTTTTATTAATATATATGATTCTAAGAGAACAATTCTTCGCTGTTGGTATCAGTATTATGACAGAATATTTCATTTCTTTGTTTTCCAGAAATATAGGCATTACATCCGAAAGCTTCCATCTTCCGCAAGAAACTGAGTTACTAGTGGTGGTGCACAAATGCCACCGGGTGCATCTCCGATATTTGAACCTAGCTTGCTGAAGAATGGTTTCGAAGGGGGTTGAAACGACGTTGGACTCTGCGGATACAACATTCTTATTATCAAATAATACATTAGTCGGTGCTTATATATATATATATATATGCATGCGGAAATTTTTTATCAAAAGTTTCATGAAACATTTTTGGTCATGTCTACGCACCCTGCTGGGAGATGTTTTATTCTGTGCTGCAGATTTTTCTTATGAATTGTAAAGGTCTAATGTCTGTTGGTTTGAAGAATGGAAATAATTTACGGTAGTTGGGAATGTTATGTTATTTTATAATATAACTAGTAGTTAATAAATAAAGAGAAGACATGTTGCTGGATATCTTGCTGCAGCTAGCCCTAATTCAGTGTTTATCTTCTGAAAATATGGTCATATATATATATCTGTATAATATTAGGCGTGTGAATGAACCTAACCTCTCACGAGCCATCCGCTGATCCGCAGATTGATTCGATAAAACCTCGTTTGAGATTGTTCAATGAGGGTCATCAAGAAAAAAAGAATCAAACTCAAGGGTTACTATATTTGTCTTGTTAGCTAGTGAACAAGTTTGATAATAGGCTCGTGAACAATTTTTAGATAAAAATTAATGTTTTAAAATTTTGATTTATAGATTTTATGTTTTTACTTACACCAACTATAGAAAATCGTGAAACTTATTTATTAGAATATGAACTAAAATAAATATATTTTTCTACATTTATAATTAGGTTTTCAATTTAGATATTGTTTCATATCAGTTATATCAAATCCTTCGAAGTTGTATATATGGGTTTGGACAACCCTCCCCTTGAGCTAGCTTTTGGGGTTGAGTTAGGTCCAACCCATGATTTTAACATTCAATGAGTTTATTTAAATTTCTATTTTATTTTATAACACTCTTTTAGGCTCAATACAAGCTCGAATAAGCTCGTGAACTTGAATAGATTAGGTAAATAAAAGATCGAGCTTGGATTGATTGTAAACAAGCCAAACTCAAGCATTGAGGAGCTCGGCTCGGCTCGATTACATCCCTATATAATATGCCTCTGACTTAAAAATATGTCGTGAGAGAATAACATATATTACTTGGAAAAGGTGTTTTTTTTTTTTGTTTTTTGTGTGAATCTTTGAATTTTATATCTCCACATGTAATATCAAATATCAAATGATATTTGATATTGTGGGGATATGCTCTGGGAATTAGTCCGTTATATGGGTCCTCTCCCTCGGGCCACTGCCTTCTCGTGCATATCCCTCGATTTATCACATGTATGGGCAAGGGGCCTCTGACCTATACAGTAGGTTAGCCCATTAATGAGTTAACTTTTTAAAGAAATATCAAATGAAACCCATCTTCTTTCTTTCTTCAGTTTTAGTCCTCTTTCCACGTGACATTTACCTGACTTTGATGTTTCAAGTAACATGTAAAACACTTCCATGAAATCAGGACTAAATTGTAGTCATTAACAAAATTCCGAAAAGACTATAAAGTGTGCATGTGATCTTCAAAATTCAAGTGTGATTTGCTATATATTTTCCAAATAAAGCGTGTCCACATGCAACCTTCTAGAAATTTAAAATAAAATAATCCCAACTAGTTCAAATGATTCCCGTGTTTGAACCAGGGATGGGATCGGGTAGGGTCCCGTCCCGTAATCCACTTCCTGATTCCCATCCCGAAAAGAATTGAGATTCTATTTTATAACCCGATCCCGTAAAAGAAAGTGTCGGGACTCGAATATTCGGGAACCCGTAGGTTCGAGAAGGGGTATATATTGGATCTTTGTTTACAGATCAGAATCTAAATTTTGATTAACACAAAATCTATTATTATTCTAATAACGGTTTACGTGCAATGTGAATTGCACTTGTTTAAGAAGATAGGGAGATATCCAGACTGGAACAGTAAGGGGATGCCCAAACTGGAACAGTTGAAGATGTCTACGCTGGAACAGTGAGGGACGCCCGAGCTGGTAAAGCAGGAAGACTTCCAGAGTGCAGGGAACACCAAGCTGGTGAACCAGCTTGGTACAAGAGAGAACTGTTCAAGCGAAGATCAAGTGCAGCGTACAAGTCCATTGTTCAAGTGCCGATGAATATACAAGCGCAGTGATCAAGTGCAGGGCAGATCACTAAGCGCAAACTATAATCAGTTCATCATAGAGACTCAGTCCTTGGGAAGACTGAATTAGAACTGATTATAATATCCCAAATAAGTTGGGATATAATCGATGGTGCTGAATTGTAGTTCTACGAGGATAAGATTTAAAGTATCCTCGAAGAACTGGCTCAATAAATCAGTGAAAGAAAGGTGTGCTTGCTGATGGTTTGGATGAGGTGTCTGAATGGACAAAGAGAACAAGCAACACAGTGGCTCTTGACGAGAAGAATAGAGCCAAGATGGTTAAGGACAAGCCAGCTCGAACTGAAAAAGACCATCTCGAAGAAGAGAAAACCAGATCGAGAGATCTGATCAAGCTGGATGCTTATGAGAGAGATGGACGCGAGAGTCTGTGATCGTGAACAATGTCGACGTCTATGATGACGTGAATATCACATGCCGTCCGATATCAAAGGAATCGTGGAGGAAGATTCCTTTGGTGAAAGAAATAACCAGCTGAAAAACAAGCTCAGAGCCCAGCAGATGTTCAAGTGCAGGGACAAATAGAACAAGAGCAGCTGTGTACAAGAGCAGATGACAAAAGCAAATTAGAAATCAGCTCAAGAGTAGTTTCGAACAAGAGCAGTAGAGTTGAAGAAGCAACCATCTCGAAGAAAAGATCAGCTCAGTGCAAACCAGAACGGAGATAAGCTGACAAGCTAGTTAAGATCGAACTAGCTCAGATAGCATATCAGCAGATGCGATCAAATCTACGAACAAAAGTGATCTGAATACAAGTACAGTGCTCATGTTCTTAAAGTGAAGAAAAGCATGTGACACATTAAAAGACAAAGGACGCAAAGTACAACAGTGTCAGAAGACTTTTCAACGGCTACAACTTTGTGTCCAACGAATAAATCTGCGCAGGGGATATATATAACAAGTGAAGAGCACAAGCAGAAAGGCGCGCATGAGCAAACACAGAAAATATATGAGAGCAAGACGGAGAGAGTGTTGTGCAAGTGCATAATGAAAAACAGAGATGTGCACAACACATAGTGGTGCTAGTCGCAAGTTTGCACACTATGTGACAGTTGGTGTGCAAGCTGGTTCAGTGCTTAGGTGTGAGCTAATGAACTGATGGAAAATATTAAAGAACAATCAAGTCGACATCACAAGCTCTGGGAAGACATTATGAAACCATCTCGGACAGGAGCACTTCCCAGTGTGTGATATTTTATCTTTGAGAGATTGAGTGTACACTGTAAATCTCATACACGATTCACTCATATATATTTGAGAGTTGAGCGAAACATAAATTGAGTGAATCAAACAAAAACTCTCTTTGTAGTCTTTGGACAGAGACGTTAAACAAGTCTATGTAGTCTTTCTCACTGAGACGTTAAATAAGTGTTGTTAGACACACAACTTGCGGGCTGGTATGCATAGGTACTAGGAGTTCTTGCAGCCGAGGACTGTCGGATTGGGTTGTAGGGTGGGTCGCTGTAATCAAATTCTTCTAGTGGATCCTTTCCATTATGGAAGAAGGGGAGACGTAGGAGATTCAGCTCCGAACTTCCATAAATAAATTGCAGCGTCTCTATTTACAGCTTTCTGCATTTAACATACAAGCATTGTATATTTCGAAACTGCATATGTTTAAAACCTTTGACAATCTTTCGATTTCAGAGTTCAGTTTGAGTTGTTTCCGCATGATTTATCTCATAACTCAATTTGTATCTCGATGCACAAACATTTCAAGAACACTGAGCTATTACAGCTCAAGATTGTAATAACCAGATCGCACTGTCTTTCTCCATGCTGGTTTAGCATTGTGCTGGAACCAGCTTGACGTGATCCGGTTTCTCGGTACGTGCTGGTATTTGCGAAACGAAATTTTAAAATGCACGTAATTTGAGGGTTTTCGATCCTAACAATATCCCAAACAAGGACAAGTACAAGCGCATGCGAGATGATATATAAGCATCGAAAATTAAAATATTAATACTTGAAACAAATGATATGATTTCTTGGTTAATCCACTAAACAATTAAATCCAAAACAAAAATAATATATGATATTGTATCATTAAACCATAACATCAAATATTTAACTACCACGGGGAGGTCTTTGGAGCTTGCACATGAGGAGATGTATTAACTTTTCTTGTGCACGTGGGTACTTGTGACCAACATATGTTATAAATAATTTACATAAATAAAATCTAAAATATATACAAAACACCAATTTACCATTATATAAACTTAAAAAATATCAAGCATTGTTGCACCAACTTACCCAAATCATAAATTACTGAACTATATTCCTTTTCATGAACATCAATGACTAAATAAAATATATGCATTTCTATTAAAATAAATCATATGTTGTAGAAACTAACTTATTTCGATACAAAATGTGTTAGGATCGAAAAACAAGCTCAGGAGTTCAGAGGGGGGGGGTAGGTGAATGAACTCCTTTGCTAATTTTTGTTTTAAAGCTTGTTTCAAAGGATTTTATTGCTCGACGCAAACCTCCAGCCGAGTTACTAGCTTGAAGGATTCTCAGTGATTGCTGTTTGTCTCGTGTAATAAACTAATTTATGCGGAAAGAACACGATTCCAATAGTGAACAATTTAGACAAATGCGAGAAAGTAAAAGATAAGGAGTCGAGAGTTTGTTTCTGGAAGTTCGGAGCAATATCATCTACGTATCCTTTCTTCCTCAATGGGAAGGATATCCACTAGAAGATTTGATTTATACAACCCTTTGTACAAACCCGATCTCGCAACCAGCAGCTACGAGAACTCCTAGCACTCACCCACGAACACAGACCCGCGATCTGGTTCGAAAATACACTGAAACAACACTGAGCTTTTTTTGCTACTCTAGCACTCTACACTCTCTGTTTATTATTTACAATGATCGCTCAACACTACAGCGTGTGTTTATAGAAGAGTGTGTGACACAAGAATTGAATATGGCTATCTGTGCGTGTGTCACTTGCTGTGAGCTAGTTCAATATGAACTCTGCTTTTGCTTGTGAAGGGCTGGTTAACTTGTGTGTTCATCTCGTTGTAGTTCGTCACTGTGTGTTTCGTCACTCTTCTCAGCTGCTATTATCTTCTATTTATGCTCTTTGGATACAACGCTAATAAATGTACCCATTAGACACGTTGTATGCATTCAATTTAATTTCCTGCGACGCCTTAAATGCTTGTACGATGAAAGTACAGCTCCATTAAATGCATTCATATCGGAATGGTCGAATCAGCTTAAAGTCAAACTAGAGTAGTCAGAACAGATTAAAGCAGTTTCAAACGCTCAACTCAGTTCATAACAGAACATAATGGGTCGATCAGACCACAACGATAGGTGATATCAGAGCAAATGTAATAGGTTGGACCACATTAGAACAAGTAAACCAGATCAGGTCATAAAAGTTAAACTCAAATCAGATCAGAACAATCAAAGGAGCTCAGAACAAAAAGCGTCGGATCGTATCAGAACAGTCAAATTAGCCCAGATCAATCAAAGCAGCTCACAATAGAACATAATGATGTCGGGTCGTATCAAAATAGTCAAATCATCTCAGAAAAAAACATGAAAAGTCGGATCAGACAGTTCATTTTAGCTTAGAACGGGTTGCTAGATTGGAATGGAGTTCCAATCAGCCCAGCACTTCCTATCAGATCATAAAAGAGTTCCCATTAGACTTGCATGCCTGTTCGATTAGAACATAGTTCAAATCCGACCAGCATGGCGTATCAGATCATAATAGAGTTCCAATTCCAACTAGTGCATCTTAGAAGGTCGGAACAGAGTCCAAATCCGACTATCATGGCTTATCAGATCAGAACGGAGTCCACGTTCGATTAAGGCGGCTTTTCAAACTAGAACAGAACATACTGCCACTTTGCTTCGCATTACAATTTGTTTTATAACAAATTGCTCGGACCTAGAACCCTAACCGCCTCTCAAGTATTATTCTTGTGTGTTCAGTGTGTAGGGTTTGGGGGAGTGCTCTATATAAAAGCCTTAATTTAAAAAGTGCTACACCAAAAATAATGAGATTAAAAGTGCCAATACCTAAACTTAAAACCCTGAAGAATCAAAATATTTCCTTACCAAAATTTTCCATCTTCTCCTTAACTAGGGTTTTTAGTTTAATTGTCGGTGGCTCACAATTGAGATATAAAGTAAAAGGTGCTAAGAGAAGGGGAAAATATCCCCAAGTAGAGGAATTACTGCCAGTGAAGGGCGTTTGAAGCTAAAGAGCCGAACACATCAACGAGAAGAGGGAACATATTGGTTCAATTAAACCATGGACCATGGACTATGTTTGTTCGATATCACAATAACTATGACACCAATTAACAATCTATTATCCATCAGAGGAAGTATATATTCCGTCCAACTACAGTACATCAGCCATAGCTTTTGCAGGTACCAAAAATGAAGCAGAAGTAGTAGGAGGTCTCTTGCCTGCTACACACTGGGGATATTTTGAAACTGGTTGTGATGTCAATCCAACCCAAAGAGACTGAATGAAATATCAGTTTTTTTAGGATTAATCACAAATTTTGGAAAAAAAAAATAGTAGTGAAATCAACAAATTCTAGCATATATCAAAAACAGCTGCGACAAAGTTAATAGCAAAAAATTCATCTAACAACTCAGATTTGTCTAATGAAATGGAATTTTCTATAATTACCTATAATTTCAACCAGAATTGTATTTGATTAGAACTGACACCAACTTCATAATTCAGTAGTTCAATATATCACAACAAGACAACCAACACCAAGTTTTTTGGAGGAAGTACAAAGACGCTGAATTTCTTTCTGAGAGATAACCAAAGGATACTGATGCCCCACATTACCACCTCAGAACCCGAGGACCGAGCTCTATGCACAAGATACCGAACTGCACCAATAGCTCGAGGCCTTTACCTGAGGACTCGCGTTAAGCTCGGGAGTGTTTCCCGAGGAGAATATCATGCCTCCAAGAGTCCAACCAGTATATGCCTCTCCCTCTTTGAACTATGAGATCATCGAGAATAGCGGAGAAAATCTCGCTCAAGATACTCATCAATCTAGGCGTAATCTCCGTCAGGATAAGTGCCCTAGCGCATCACGCGTCGAGCGAAGAGTCCAACGCTGAGTAAAGCGCTCATCTCCACCACCTAGCCCTCTGTAAATACCCAAGTACACTCCCTAATTATAAGATACACACATTCATTTGCTCTCAATTTACATATAGCCTTTTGCTCTCGCATCCTTCCTGAATTAACCATTGGTGGGGCTACACCAGACACACTTCCGGCGTCCTCTGACCAGTTACCTGTGGCTGTAGGTGCGAAGAATTCGACCACCCCTCACCAACCAATAGACCCGACGTCCCAACGTCTCGATCTCCTGAGGTGGTATCAGCTCGTCGGCTGAGAGAATTCAATTATATCAATTGGCGGCCATCTGTGGGAAAGAAGAAGAAGAACAAGATGTCACCGAAAAAAAGGAGTAGACTTCAGGGAACAGGAGAAATCAGCAACACGGAGAGTCTGTCTCAAGGGTCGAAGAACCCCAACCTCATTGCAACCCAGATAGCTCAACTGATGGTAGCTATAGTGGAACAGATACTGGCGAGTCGGCCTGAGTCACACCCGCCGCCTGATCTACAAGTCGAGGAGATCAGGAAACTACACGAGGAGGTTGCTCGGTTGAGGGAATAAAGAAGCTCGGTGCCTCCACCCCTCCCGACTCAGGAGGTACCTTTTTCAGCTGAAGTACTGGCCGCTGAGTTACCCCAGCACTTCAAGTTCCCGAACGTCGGAGAGTATGATAGGATGGGAGATCCCGAGGAGCATCTATCTCGATTTGAAAACACCGCCCTCCTACACCAATATGCCGACCCCATCAACTCCAGAGGTTTTCTGACTACTCTGGTTCGCTCGGCACAGCAGTGGTTTAACCTCTTACCAACTGGGAGTATCAAGAGCTTTCAGGACTTCAGCCAGACGTTCCTGCATCAGTTCACTAGTAGCAAGAAGCAACCGATGACAACGCTGAACTTATTTACTGTAAAACAGAAGGAGCGGAAGAGTCTTCGGGAGTATATACAGCATTTCAACAGGACTATTATTGAAGTACCATCTGCTACACCAGATCTGTTAATCGGGGCATTCAATCAAGGCTGCAAGGGGACAATTTCTTCAAGTCCCTGGTTAAAAAGCCTCCGAAGACGTTTGGGGAACTCCTCACCAAATCAGAGAAATATGTCAATGTGGAGGAGATCTAGTCCTCGAGAAGGAACGAACATAAAGCACCACCTTGGCCGGGTAGAGAATTTCGGGCAAAAAGAGCTCCACCGAGGCCAACTAGACATGAACCTCCTTTGATTTTAGGGCAGTTTGTCGCTCGGACGTCACTGAAAGTAAGCAAGGCTCGGGCTCTGGAGATTTGTGATGAGCGGAAGGTAGTGCAGCGACCTTGGGGAAGTGACGGGGCCCCGATGAATCCAAGGTCAGATAAATTTCGTGATTTTCACCGGGAATACGATCACACCACCTCGAAGTGCCGACACTTGGACAATGAGTTGGAGCGCATTATACAGAGCAATTCTGAAATGCGAACAATGCTAGTAAGGGATGGATAGCCTCGGAAGGAGAGGAGGATCCGTGGAGTAGAGAGTTGGCGGCAGGATAAAAGGCCATCGGGGCGAGATAGAACACCCAGGAATCAGGATCGGGACCCTTCCCAAGGAGAACAATGATCACCCCAGCCTCAGGGCATCATCAAGATGATATCAGGAGGACCTATTGACGGGGACTCTAATCGGGCAAGGAAGGCGCGGTGTCGTCGAATTCAAGCCATGGAGGTGGAGAGGAAGCGCTGGGGCACACAATCTCATTCGTCCTTGGCCCCGAGGACTTACCAGCGAATGTCAAAACACACAATAATGCTCTGGTTATTCGGGCGATGATTGCAAATTATGAAGTAGCTCGCATCTTTGTGGATTCTGGAAGTTTGATCAATGTATTTTTCAAAGAGGCTATGGACCAAATGGATCTCGGGGAGTATCGCATGGAGCCAATGCAAACACCGTTGTTCGGATTCAAAGGTCACTCCTTGCAACCAGTGTGGGTCATTTAGGTACCTCTTTCACTTGGATAGGGAAAGCACAGGAAGACCAAGGTCGTCTAGTTTACTGTGGTAGATGCACCATCTTTCTACAATGTTATATTGGGAAGGCTAGCCATGGTCGCCTTCATGACCGTGGCCTCGACCTTCCATCAAAAGATCAAATTTTCGGTGGGAGATGAAGTAGGTGAAGTGCTTGGATATCGGAAGGTGGCGAGGAAGTGTTATGTGGAGGAAGTGAGGGTTGAGCAGAAGGCAGCTAAGGCCCGGGCCCAAGACTATCCAAAGGCTCGGGAGGACAGGGATGTGCATATGGTCGAAGAGGATTTTCAGTTGATGACCGAGTATGGGGAGGAGGAATTAGTTCTCATTCCCCCAGCCGGGGTCAGGAAGATAGCCAAAACTCTCTTAGAAGGAGTGCGGGCACAACTGATCCAGTGCTTGGAGAGAAAAAGGGATATATTCGCCTGGTCCCCGTTCGACCTGACGAGGGTAATGCGCGAAGATATGGAGCATAGGTTGAATGTCTCCTCGAACACCCGACCAGTTATTCAGAAGAGGAGGCACTTTGGTCCTGAGAAAGATGCAGTGATTAGGAGTCAGGTCGGGGACCTACTGCAGGCTGGGCACGTAAGATAGGTACACATTCCTACTTGGTTATCTAATGTTGTTCTAGTACCTAAGACTACATGAAAGTGGCGGATGTGTGTGGACTTCCGAGATTTAAACAAGGCCTGCCCGAAGGACTGCTATCCACTCCCCATGATTGATCAACTCGTCGACACCTCGGGTCATGAGCTGCTCAGTTTCCTGGATGCCTATCAAGGGTATCATCAGATTTCATTGGCTGATCCTTACGGTAGATGAGACATTCTGCTATGTCGGCATGCCCTTCGGGCTTAAAAATGCAGGGGCAACTTTTCAGAGGCTGATAGACAAGGTGTTCAAAAACCAGATCGGAATGAATGTTGAGGTGTACGTCGATGATATCTTGGTGAAGTCTCGGGTGGACGAGAATTTTATATCCGATGTGGAAGAAACTTTCAGCACGCTTCGGGACTATCAGATCAAGTTAAACCCCGGTAAATGTGTGTTTGGAGCTTGGACAGGGAAATTCCTAGGATATATGGTCACTCGTCGGGGAATTGAAGCCAACCCAGAGAAGGTGCAAGCTCTTGCTTCGATGTGCCCTCCTCGGAACATTCAGGAAGTCCAGAGATTGACAGGGAGGATCGCTGCTCAGTCTCGATTTATTTCCAGATCGGCTGACCAAAGTCTCCCTTTCTTCAAGATACTCCACAAGGCCAAGGATTTCAAATGGAATGAACATAGTGAGAAGGGTTTTCAGGAGCTGAAAGAATATCTGAAAAGGTTTCCGGTTCTTAATAAGCCAGAGCTTGGGGAACCACTGTTTGTGTATCTCGCCATCACCCCTCAAGCCGCCAGTTCAGTTCTAGCTCGGGAAGAATGGCAGAAGCACCAGCCTGTGTATTTTGTGAGCCACGCTTTTAAGGGGGCCTAATTGAATTATAATACCCAGGAGAAGATGGCTCTGGCCTTGGTTATTACAGCTTCGCGTCTCATGCCTTACTTCTTATCTCATCCAATTACAGTGCTTACCAACAGTGCACTAGGACAGATCGTCTCTCACCCTGATACTTCAAGAATACTTGTTAAGTGGGTCACAGAGCTTAGTGAGTATGATGTACAGTTCAAGACTCGGGCAGAGATAAAATCACAAGCTTTAGTAGACTTCTTGGCGGAGACAGTGCGCCTCGAGCAAGAAGAAAGGTGGAAGGTTTATGTACAGGGGTCTTCTTGTTCGTCTGGAAGTGTCTTCGAAGTAGTAATGGTGTCCCCTTGGGGGAAGAAACCGTCTGGCTGTCTCTCTTGATTTCAAGGCCTCTAATAACGAAGAAGAGTATGAGGCCCTGATCATCGGGCTCCGAGCAGCAAAGAATATGGACATAGCTCGGGTAGTGCTCTACTCATATTCACAGTTGGTAGTTCAGCAGAGCAGTGAAAAGTTTGAGATAAAGAACGAAAAAATTACGAAGTATGCGGAGGCTTTGAGCAGACTAACAGAAACCTTTTCTGAAGTTATTCTGGAGCAGATACCTCAGGAAAGTAATGAAAAGGCTGACAGACTTGCGCCTATGGATAGCTCTCTTGCTCCGCACTCGGGAGAAGAAGTGCAGGGGAAGGAACTAATATCACAGGTATATCAGGTCGGGCAGAATCACGAGGGAGTTCCTACCTCAGACTGATGACATGATATCTCTGAATACATCCTTCGAAGTGTCATGCCTAATGACCCTCGACGAACTCTGGAAATCAAGCATCGAGCCCTGTGTTTCATGATGTCGGATGGGAAGCTATATAAGAGATCTTTCTCACAGCCGCTATTGAAATGTTTGGGTCCCGACAAGGCCAGGTATGTCTTGAGGGAAATTCACGAAGGGTGCTACGGAATCACTTCGGTGCAATAGCTTTGGCTCAGAAATCTCTACTCGTAGGTTTCTTCTGGCCTACTATGCAGCAGGATTCTACCACTCTCGTCCGATCTTGACAAGGCTGCCACAAACATGCCAAATTACAAAAGCAGCCCGTCGAGCCCTTGAAGATTGTCATCTCCTCGTGCCCCTTTGATCAATGGGGTATGGACATAGTTGGACATTTCCCGTCGGCAGGAGGGCAGAGGAAGTTTTTATTGGTTGCTGTGGATTACTTTTCCAAGTGGGTGGAGGCAGAACCCTTAGCGAAGATATCCGAGGCTGAGGTGATGAAGTTCCTATGGAAGAATTATGACACCCACGCCCATGGGAGCCAACGGATTGTATAAAAAGAAATAAAGAGAAATGGAAGGGCTGAAATTGATATGCATCAAGCTGTATTGCCTTGCTAAAAGAAAATTCAAACAGTTGGCGCCAAAATTTAAAACAGCTTCCAATATAAAATTCTAAATACAAAATGCAATTGCGAGATTACAACTTTCGGAATTTTTTCTGAATCCACTATTATTGTAATGGATCTTAATACAGATTGGCAAAAGATCAAAAACATCAACAATAAAATGAACGTCGCGGAACCACTGGCCTTCGATAAACACCCACACACCACAGCTGGATCAGCTCCCGCCTCCCGCCTGCCCCAGATCTGACTCACCTGCACCAAGAAAACTAGTGATCCTAGGGGCTCAGCAAGCAAAACTGATAATAACAAGAGCACAATATGCAGGCAAGCACAATACGTAAGATATCATAGTTTAAAGGAAGTCATTTAAACATAATTCAATCGTAAACATCTGCTCTGGGAGAACTCAGATCTCAACATTATTTTCTTTAGACTTATGGCTCAGACGTTCTCCTTAGGTCCCGTTGCACTTGATCAAGTTACTTCTAATTCAGTTACTATATGGCGAATTTCGCCCTGTGCGAAGGGGCAACTGTCACGCTCGACTGCTGCTCACCCTTCCTATATGGACCGTTTGTTATCTTTGCCATAAATCTTAAAATATGATCATTTTCTCCTTTAAACAACATCTGGATGAAATCAGATTCAACATCGGGGTTCACTTCATTTTAAAACTCATTTTCTCACAAAATAACATTTTCACTGAGCAGCCAGCTAGGACTAGGGAGAACAGATGTCTGAATGAAACAGTGTCTGGGTACGGGATAAAATTCAGATGTTAGAGGCAGCTGTGACTCTGGGAACACTATCGCTAACAGGAAGTTCAGATGTTAGAGTGTAAATGCTGTCGCTATCCAGGAATTCAGATGTCGCCAGAGGATAGCGTTTAGAAACTGTTTATGAAATAATAATGTATAGATGTAACAACAGATTTTGGCCTCGGTCAACTCAAATGTCAAAGAATTGGGTTGGTCAACTCTGATGTCAACGAAGACAACACTATACACAAGGTCGTTCATATGTCAATACAACTGGATTGATCAACTCAGATGTCAACACAAAGGTAAAATGGTCGATATCATGAAATCTGAACAAACTTGGATATGAAGCAAAACTGGAAAATGGTATAAAAACATGTGTTACTGTGAAATCTGGTTGCTAATCTACGAAACAAAAATCTGTCTATGGAACTAGTGCTGCAGTATTTACGAACGACAACCAGAGATACCAGTTCTGCTTATCAAACCAGAACAACATCCCGATTCGACCAGCATCACCGATTACCTGGAGTCAAGTTGAAACACTGCCAATCACCAGAAGAAGAACTTTGTGAATGTACATTGAACTGGAATATGTGATGCTCAGCAATGTAAACAACATATTTGCGTAAAACATCATTTGAGTTTCCGACGGAAACTAACTGTGAACCCGAAACAACATACATATTTTTCAAAACCAACAGAGGCATGAACAATAACTGAAACTGAACATAACTCAGGCAAGCAATCGCAGGACTGAAAGGAATCAACATATGATTTCATGGGGTAGCAAGAATCAGATTTACTTACCTTAATACTGGGAACACAGAGCACAGCAGGTCACCACAGCAAGTCTCCTCAAGCACAACGACGAGCTCCACTGGTTTTAGATGAAAATGAAAGTTTCTTGCAAATAATTGAACTTATAGTTCATAAGAACAATAGGCATTGGAGTTGGTAGGTGTCAGGGGAAAAACACTCGAGTAGGCATGGTGTACCATGCTTACTTCTCAAAATTTTGTTAAAAGTCCCTTGTCACTATTTTAGTTTGTAAAAGCGTTACTCAAGTCGGGAAAGAGCCATCTCCCATCCAAAATCATTTTATTTGCAAAATCTGAAAAAAAAATCTCTCGGTTTGTGCTCGGGGCGACACCTGCTCAGACCTCTGCCTTCTGTCAGAAATTTGAAAATAAGAAACCAGCTTACAAACAAACGAACAAGCTGAAGTCTGAAATTTCAAAAAGGGTCCTTAAATTAAAAAGGACTAGAAATTGTGGTCCTACAGATTTTGGGGCGCTACAACTCTACCCACCTTATAAAAATTTCGTCCTCGAAATTTACTTACCAAACAAATCTGGTTAACGACTATGCATATCAGCTTCTGTTTCCCACGTAGCTTCTCGTTCGGTTTGGTTAGACCACTGAACTATAACCATAGTAATACTACGGTTCCTCAGCTTCCTAGTTTCCCTAAGAAGAATCTTCTCGGGCCTTTCTTCATAACTCAAATCTGGTGCTAAGTGAATTGGCTCAGCGCTCAATATATGCGACGGGTGGGGAACATACTTCCTCAATGCTGAAACATGGAATACATTACGCACTAAAGACAGATGTGGGGGCAATGCTAATCGATAAGCCAACGTTCCTACTTTGTCCAGAATCTCATAAGGGCCAATATACCTGGGACTCAGTTTTCCATAATTACCAAAACGCATCACTCCCTTCATTGGGGCTACTTTCAAAAAGACGTGATCCCCAACATCAAAACTCAGTGTTGGTCCCTTTTTTTCGAAGGAAATTAGCAGCCGCTGATTTAAAATGAGCGATTAAAAATTTTCGTGCTGCTTGGAGCTGCAATAGCTCATGGTTCTTGAACATTTAAAATCACAGAGCACCGAAGACAGATCTGGTATGATTTAAAAATCATGCGGAAAATACCAGAACTGAATCCTATATTTTAAAACAACTCAAACAGATTTATGTACAACATAAATCTGTTCGAGACTTGTGCAAGTGCTGAACTGAGTGCGTGAAAGTTGAACGTGCAAGTGTGTTAACTGTATGCGATTCTAAGTATAAAATGCAAGTGCTGAATTGTAAACGTGTGTTATGCGTGCTAAAATAATGCGAGTGCTGAAAGCTTAAAGAGGACGATACACAATATTTGTTTCTGGAAGTTCGGACCTCAATGTCCTACATCTCCCCTTCTTCCACCTCGGAAGGATCCACTAGAAGATTTGATCTTACAACTCGTGTACAGACCCGATCCCACAACCAGCAGCTGTGAGAACTCCTAGACTCCACAAATTCACACCAGCCGCAACTGTGTGACTAACTACATACACATGAGTTTTACGTCATCGTGCTTGGACGGGATCTGTGTTGGAAAGGTTTTGAGATTCATTCACTATACAATGAATGTGAATGAATCTGTGTGTGTGAGAATTACAGTGTACGCACAACTCTCAAAATATACATCTCACACACTAGGGAAATGCTCCTAAACGAGCTAATACAGATTCAGCAGTCGACACAATAAGCTCCTCTCAAGAATGATTGTCGACTGCTTCATCTTCCTGTGTTCTTCCCTTTCGTTGTTGTCTCCTTTTGATTTTCTCTTTTCTGTGCAACAACAACTTTCAACAGTCTTCTTTTTCACACTCGTCTACCTTCTTCCTTCAAAACTTCTCCCTTAAATAGCCTCTGTTTGAATATAGCCGTTAGATAAATTCCAAATCTCTTCTGCGCTTGTCAAGGCTAATTCATCGTCTTCTTTCCATATCCGTGCAAACTTCCTCTGTAAATTGTACTATTTCCCAGAATAGTACAAATCTTGTTCCCTTGAATTGAGGCAATTGCACGACTCCATTTCAGCCATTGATTCATTCCATCTTGAGCGTTGATTGCGTTGAATGGCTTGCAGCTGGGTGTCCAGTCGTTGGTCGAGAAATGCTTGCGACTGGATTCATAGCGCTGAAGCTTGCTTGCTACTGGTACAACATCTTGCGACCGAATGCATATCAATAGCTGATTCATTGAAGCTCTCGACTGGATGAGCTGTTGCTTTCGTCTGGATGTACTGCCGCTACCAACTGCTGAGTAACATTTGATTTGCACTCCAACTGGTCATCATTTGATTTAAACCAGCTGGTTGTGTCATCGCAAACCATCTGCTGAATCTTAGCGCGAAGGCAAAACGCTGTCGTACCAACTTATGTAAACGACATCGTTTTGCTATCGCTAACTTGAGTCCCCTCGACTGGTTGCACTGTAGCTGCCTGTTGGTCATTCTTAGAAGAAGTACCTGCTGGATCTTTGTAAGTCCAAGACGCCATCGTTTCTCTTAAATCAAGCGCTGTCGTTTTGCAATCCTTAGCAAAACACGCTATCCACCAAATGCTTGCGCCTGCTGGTCATGCCATCGCAAAGTCTTCCTGCTGATTCTTATCGCGAATGCAAAACGCTGTCGTTCCAACTTATTCGAACGACATCGTTTTGCTATCGCTAATTTGAGTCCTCTCGACTGGTTGCATTGTAACTGCCTGCTGGTCATTCTTAGAAGAAGTACCTGCTGGTT
>KQ988493.1:156392-178627 GCA_001598015.1 Dorcoceras hygrometricum
GCGACTGTCAACAGATTACGTCAACAGAATTATAAATCGCGACTGCTAACAGATTCGTCAACAGTAATATGAATCGCGACTGCTAACAGATTCGTCAACAGTAATATGAATCACGACTGCTAACAGATTTGTCAACAGTAATATGAATCGCGACGTTTTTAACAGATTCGTTAACAGTAATATGAATGGCAACTGCCGACAGCTTCGTGAATAGTAACTGACAACAGCTTCTTCAACAGTAACTTGCGACTGGAATCTTCTTCTACGACGTCGCTTTATCTCTTGCGCTTGCAGCTGGTCTTCTCATCGTTCCAGCTGATTCACTTCGTTCCAGCTGGTTCAAATTGGCCTCCGCCTGATTACGAACAACTGATTCAACTTTGGACGTCTCCATTGCTAATCCAGCTGCCGTCTAAATGTATGCATCAAAACAACTGCTGAACTTTAACTTGAACCATCGACTGGACAGATTCTGCTATTGTTCATCTTCTTCTTCGTTCCTAAAACCTGTACACTTAAGTAGAATTGTTAGAAACACAATAACAGGTTTTGTGTAATTCAAAACTTAATCAGGATCTGTCAAATCAGATCCATCACTCAGCTCCCGTCGTCTATTATCTGCATAACTTTTCTGTCTTCTTTGAGCAGCTTTCATTCTTTCTTTAATCTTTCTAACAGATTCCACTGTCTGCTCTACCAAGTCTGGTCCTAAACCATCTCGTTCTCCTTCTTCATCCCAATGAAGAGGTGTTCTACATTTGCGCCCATAAAGAGCTTCGTATGGAGCCATCTGTATCGACGCTTGGAAACTGTTGTTATATGCGAATTCTACCAACGGTAGCTTCAGATCCCAACTTTTTGAGAAGTCTATAATACAGGCTCTGAGTAAATCTTCTAGGACCTGGATCACCCTTCTCTGATTGTCCATCTGTCTGGGGGTAAAAAGTTGTGCTAAAGGTCAACTTAGTACCTAAAGCTCTATGCAAACTCTTCCAGAAAGCCGACGTAAACTTGGGATCTCTATCTGATACTATTGAAATGGGAACGCCATGAAGTCTTACTATCTCCTTCACATATAACTCTGCATATCTACTCACATCGTATGTTGTCTTTACTGGAAAAAAGTGAGCAGATTTTGTGAGTCTATCTACTATAACCCAAACAGAATTGTATCATTGGGTAGTCCTGGGTAATCCAATCACAAAATCCATAGCTATACACTTCCATTTCCACTCTGGAATAGGCAACGGCTTCAACATTCCTGCTGGTCTTTGGTATTCAGCTTTCACCAATTGGCACGTTAAGCACTCTGAGACAAATATGGCAATGTCTCTCTTCATTCCTGGACACCAATATAACTTCTGGAGGTCTTTATACATCTTAGTACTTCCGGGATGTACGGCGTATGGGGTTGTATGGGCTTTTGTCATCAAATATGATCTCAGGGTGTCTACTTAAGGCACCCACATCCGGCCATGAAATCTAACTACTCCTTCTTCTGAAAAATATAGGTTGTTGCCTCTCTCTCTGTCTTGTTTCACCCACTTATGAAGTTGCTCATCCTTCAGTTGTCCCTCTCGAATTTGTTCTATCATATTCGAGTGAATGGTGAGATCTGCCAGCATCATAGCGCTGGCTTTGGGCACTAATTACAACTCAAACTTCTCAATCTCCTGAGCCAATGGTCTATGGACAGATAGCTGGGCTAATCCAACAGATTTTCTACTTAAAGCACCTGCTACTACGTTGGCCTTTCCTGGGTGATAGCTGATGGTGCAATCGTAATCCTTTAATAATTCTAGCCATCTCCTCTGCCTCATATTTAGTTCCTTTTGGGTGAAAAAGTATTTGAGGCTCATATGATCCGTAAATATCTCACACTTTTCCCCGTAAAGGTAATGTCTCCAGATCTTCAAGGCAAACACTACTGCTGCCAGTTCTAAATCATGGGTGGGATAATTCTTCTCGTGGTTCTTCAACTGTCTGGAGGCATAGGAAATTACTCTTTGGTCCTTCATCAGTACAACACCTAAACCCAACTTGGACGCATCTGTGTAGATAACAAACTTCCCTTGATCAGATGGCATGGTTAGCACAGGGGCTTCAATCAGCGCTTGTTTCAACTTCTCAAAGCTGAGTTGACATTACGGAGTCCATTCAAACTTAATCTGCTTCCTAGTCAGCGTGGTCAAGGGAACAACTATCTTCGAAAATCCTTTAATGAAACGCCTATAGTATCCTGCTAAACCCAGAAAACTCCTAACTTCTGAAACCGATTTGGGAACTGGCCATTCTCGCACAGCTTCCACATTTGCTGGGTCTACCTCCAATCCATCCTTAGATATGATATGTCCTAGAAAAACCACTTTCTCCAACCAAAAATCACATTTACTGAACTTGGAAAACAACCGCTTATCCTTCAGAACTTGAAGCACTGTCCTCAGATGGTTTACATGCTCAAATCTAGTCTTGGAATACACTAAGATATCGTCGATGAACACGACTACAAACTGATCCAAAAAAGGTTGAAAAACTCTATTCATCAAATCCATAAAGCTGAGGGGGCATTAGTAATTCCAAAGGGCATTACTAAAAACTCATAGTGGCCATAGCGTGTTCGAAAGGCAGTCTTATAGATATCTGCTGGTTTAATCTTCAGTTGGTGGTAACCAGATCTCAAGTCGATCTTAGAAAAGACTACTGATCCCTTCAACTGATCAAACAGATCTTCAATCCTAGGAAGGGGATATTTATTCTTAATGGTCAACTTATTCAGCTCCCTATAATTTATACACAACCTCAAACTCCCATATTTCTTCTTAACGAACAAAACAGGGGCTCCCCACGCATGTACTTGGTCTGATAAATCCTTTATCCAACTGATCTTGTATCTGTTCCTTTAACTCTTTCATTTCTGATGGAGCAAGGCGGTAGGGTGGTCTAGAAACTGGTGCTGCTCCGGGTACTAAATCGATTGTAAATTCCAGCTCTCTATCTGGCGGTAGTCCATGTATATCCTCTGGGAATACCTCAGAAAATTCGTTTACTACCTCCACATCTGAAAGTTGGGGATTAGTACTCGATGCTAAAGTCGACAGGCTTGCCAAATATCCTACCCCACCTTTCCTCAAACAACCTTGAGCTTTAAGTGCTGAAATAATGCGAGGAATCTTACAAATCTGATTGGCCTCAAACGTAAACCAGTCTCCTCTTGGAGGTTTTACCACTACGGTTCTAAGCTTGAAATCTATCACTACTCCATATCGGGTTAACCAATCTATACCCAAAATCATATCGAACTCAGGCATAGGTAAAACAATCAAATTGGCAGTAATCAAATGCCCTTGAAGCCTAAGTTCTAAATCGCAAAACAGGTCATGAGATACTAACTCTTCTCCTGAGGGCACCGTCACACAAAACCCCATTGCTACTTGGTCAGGTCTGGTAGGTAACTTCTTAGAAAACTCGGCTGATATAAAGGAATGAGTTGCACCTGAATCTATCAAGGCCAAAGAGGGCAAACCAGCGATCAAAATCTTACCCGTAAACACCGTAGAATCTGGGTTTACTTGCTCAGCTGTCATGACGTAAGCTCTACTGGTCACCATCTGTTTCGTCTGTGGGCAGTTCCTTATAATGTGGCCCGACAACCCACATTTTTAACAAACATTCTGTCCAACTCTACAAGGACCAGGGTGGTTCTTCTGACACGTAGGACACACTGGCCTAATGCTAGCAGCAGAAACTGCGCTAATAGGTTGAACAGCTAGAGGCTTCTGCTTTTGGGGTCGCTGCTGATTCTTGTATGGTTTCTTGGGTGGCCTCTGGTCCTTCTGCTGGAAGACCTGCCTCTTCAGCTGTCGCTCCTCCATTACAGCCTTCCAATCTTGATCAGCTCTGAGAGCTTTGTCCACCGCGCTCCTATAATCCTTGGGTTCCACCAGCCTAACATCATGTCTGAGCGCAGGCTTCAATCCATCGACAAAATATCGCAACTTCTCTCTGGGATCTGCTCCAATCAATGGCACAAAATAACACCCTCTCTCAAACTTCCGAACATACTCTTGGACAGACATGTCCCCTTGCTTTATCATTAAAAATTCTCTTTTCAGCTCCGACCGCTTGTCCTCGGTAAAATACTGCTCATAGAACACTCTCTTGAATTCTCCCAAGGAAGGTTCGTTACATCAATTGTAAGCCTAGCTCCTTCCCAACAGAGCATAGCATCATCCCTTAACATATAAATCGCACATCTAGCCCTCTCTAAATCCGGCATCTGAAGGTATTCAAATATCACTTCCATCGACTTTATCCAACTCTCTGCGACAACGGGTCTGTTGAGCAGCTGAATTATCTTGGCTTCTGTCTTCGAAATCTTTCCTGAGGGTCATCATGACTCAGTCCTCTGCTACTCGATGATTGGCCATTGCCTTTGCCCGATTTCTCTACCAACAACCTAAGGAGTTGGGCAATAATAGCGTTACTATCAGGGCCGGATTCATCTATCGGGGTGTTTCCTCTTCCTCTTTCTCGTCCAAACATCTTAATCTGTAGCCCGCAATCCACCACACAGGAACATCAGAACATGCTAAAATCAAGAAGATACATGCTTTAAACATAAAATAAAACTCACATCTTTGGAGAAACGGTTGACGAAATCTGTCCCAACTGAAATGTGTGTGTTTATCTCTGGACCATGCTCTGATACCAAGTTGTGACACCCACGCCCATGGGAGCCAACGGATTGTATAAAAAGAAACAAAAGAGAAATGGAAGGGCTGAAATTTATATGCAGCAAGTTTTATTGCCTTGATAAACGAAAATTCGAAGAATAAACAGTTGGCGCCAAAATTTAAAACAGCTTCCAACAAAATTATAAATGCAAATGCAATTGCGAGATTACAACTTTCGGAATTCTTTCTGAATCCACTATTGTTGTAATGGATCTTAATACAGATTGGCAAAAGATCAAAAACAACAACAATAAAATGAACGTCACGGAACCACTGGCCTTAGATAAACACCCACACACCACAGCTGGATCAGCTCCCGCCTCCCGCCTGCCCCAGATCTGACTCACCTGCACCAAGAAAGCTAGTGAGCCTAGGGGCTCAGCAAGAAAAAGAATAACAAGAGCGCAATATGCAGACAGGCACAATACGTAAGATATCATAGTTTAAAGGAAGTCATTTAAACATTAATCAATCATAAACATCTGCTCTGGGAGAACTCAAATCTCAACATTATTTTCTTTAGACTTATGGCTCAGAAGCTCTCCTTAGGTACCGTTGCACTTGATCAAGTTACTTCTAATTCAGTTACTATATGGCAAATTTCGCCCTGTGTGAAGGGGCAACTGTCACGCTCGACAGCTGCTCACCCTTCCTATATGGACCGTCTGTTATCTTTGCCATAAATCTTAAAATCTGAACATTTTCTTCCTTTAAACAACATCTGGATGAAATCAGATTAAACATCGGGGTTCACTTCATTTTAAAACTCATTTTCTCACAAAATAACATTTTGTCTGAGCAGCCAGCTAGGACTAGGGAGAACAGATGTCTGAATGAAACAGTGTCTGGGTACGGGATACAATTCAGATGTTAGAGACAGCTGTGACTCTGGGAACACTATCGCTAACAGGAAGTTCAGATGTTAGAGTGTAAATGCTGTCGCTAGCCAGGAATTCAGATGTCGCCAGAGGATAGCGTTTAGAAACTGTTTATGAAATAATAATGTATAGATGTAACAACAGAGTTTGGCCTCGGTCAACTCAGATGTCAACGAATTGGGTTGGTCAACTCAGATTTCAACGAAGAAAACACTATACACAAGGTCGTTCAGATGTCAATACAACTGGAATGGTCAACTCAGATGTCAACACAAAGGTAAAATGGTCGATAACATGAAATCGAACAAACTTGGATATGAAGCAAAACTGGAAAATGGTATAAAAACATGTGTTACTGTGAAATCTGGTTGCTAATCTATGAAACAAAAATCTGGCTATGGAACTAGTGCTGCAGTATTTACGAACGACAACCAGAGATACCAGTTCTGCTTATCAAACCAGAACAACATCCCGATTCGACCAGCATCACCGATTATCTGGAGTCAAGTTGAAACACTGCCATTCACCAGAAGAAGAACTTTGTGACTGTACATTGAACTGGAATCTATCATGCTCAGCAATGTAAACAACATATTTTGCGTAAAACATCATTTGAGTTTTCGACGGAAACTAACTGTGAACCCGAAACAACATACATATTTTTCAAAACCAACAGAGGCATGAACAATAACTGAAACTGAACATAACTCAGGCAAGCAAACACAGGACTGAAAGGAATCAATATATGCTTTCATGGCGTAGCAAGAATCAGATTTACTTGCCTTAATACTGGGAACACAGAGCACAGCAGGTCACCACAGCAAGTCTCCTCAAGCACAACGACGAGCTCCACTGGTTTTAGATGAAAATGAAAGTTTCTTGCAAATAATGGAACTTATAGTTCATAAGGAAAATAGGCATGGGAGTTGGTGGGTGTCAGGGGAAAAACACTCGAGTAGGCATGGTGTACCATGCTTACTTCTCAAAATTTTGTTAAAAGTCCCCCGTCACTATTTTAGTTTGTAAAAGCGTTACTCAAGTCGGGAAAGAGCCATCTCCCATCCAAAATCATTTTATTTGCAAAATCTGAAAAAAATCTCTCTGTTTGTGCTCGGGGCGACACCTGCTCAGACATCTGCCTCCTGTCAGAAATTTGAAAATAAGAAACCAGCTTACAAGCAAACGAACAAGCTGAAGTCTGAAATTTCGAAAACGGTCCTTAAATTAAAAAGGACTAGGAATTGTGGTCCTACGGATTTTGGGGAGATACAAGAATATTGTTTTCTATTTCGGCATACCCCTAAAGCTCATCTCGGACAATGGGAGACAGTTTTGGGGAGCGAGTTCTGGCCTGGTGTCAAGAGATGAAAATTGAGCAAGTCTTCACCTCGATGACTTATCCTTAGAGCGATGGGTAAGTAGAAGTCGCTAACCGGAAAATCGTGCAAGCCCTCAAGGCGCGGTTGGACTCGGCCAGAGGGAGATGGGAGGATGAATTACCAAGTGTGCTCTGGGCGTATCGGACGACGACTCGAGCAGCTACGGGTGAAACACCTTATTGCATGGTTTATGGAGCTAAAGAACTTTTACCAGCGGAGATCGGCCAAGATAACCTCAGGGTGACGGAATATGCAGAGGATAATGATGAGATACAGGGTCTCGACTTGGATCATCTCAAGGAAAGGAGAGCCCGAACTACACTACGCCTCTCGGCGTATCAAAGCAGAATGACACAGGCCTATGACAGGAGGGTTCGGCCTCGGAAGTATGAAATTGGAGATCTTGTCTGGAGAAGGATACAATATCAGGGAGACAGAGGAAAGCTGGATCCGAAGTATGAAGGGCCATATAAAGTGGTCGTGAGAGCTGGAGTCACGGCCTACTATCTAGAAGACGCGCAAGGGAATAGGGGTCGTCGGCCTTTGAATATCATTCATATTTGAAAGTATTATGCCTAGATTTCATCTCTTTGTTGTTTGAAAGTAGTACGCCTAGGCTTTCCTATATTACCGCTTGTAAATATTATCTTATGGATTGAAATATCTTTTTCTCACAAATCATTGTTCCTACTAACAACCTCCTCGGGTGACAGTCCCACCTGAGCACATAAGCCCAACCAGCTCGATTACTTAAAGCCCAATTCTCATTGGCACCTACTCGAGTGGCAGCTCCACCTGAGCAAATAAGCCCGACCAGCTCGACAACTTAAAGTTCAATTCTCATTGGCACATTCTCGGATGGCATCCCCACCTGAGCACATAAGCCCGACCAGCTCGGAAAATTAAAGCCCAATTATTATTGGCACCTCCTCGGATGGCAGCCCCACCTGAGAACATAAGTACGATCCATTTGGCAACTTAAGTCCAATTCTCATTAGTAACTCCTAGGGCGACAACCCTGCTCGAGCACAATCACCGAGCGCAGAGCCCTGCTAGCTCGGCAACCTCATATGCCCAACTCTCGTTGGCTCAAACTCAGACCAGCTCGGGTAGTCGACCTACTCGGGAATGATTTGGTTTTTCTTAGGCATTGAGCCTGTTCGGACATCTCTGCGGGTAGAAGTTCTAACTTATTACGAGCGGGAGACAAAACTACTCGAGGACCTGCGCAGTTCGGGTATCGTCCTCTTATACTTGGTAATTTTCTGCGTCTTTCTTTTGGTGAAGCTTAAGTTTTTTTAGAATGCTACTCAAATCGGGTAGCCTTTACTGAATTAGCATAACATGATCATTTAACCTCGGGTTGCTCGGGTTACCCCGTTTTGTACTCGGTGATATGCGATCGTTTATCTTGGTTGCTCGGGTTACCCCTCGTATTCGGTTATGCGTGATCATTTATCTTGGTTGCTTGGGTTACCCCTCCTCGTATCCAGTTATGCGTGGTTATCTTGGTTTGCTCGGGTTATATCGCTCCATACTTAGTTAGACTGGGGAGGAATCTATGCTCAAGCCATGCACGTCGGTACTCAATGTAAGTAGATAGAAGTAAAGAGAAAATGAATTTCATTAAACATTAAAGTTTTACAGAACATCAAAAATTTTAAGTACAACTAGAGGACGGGGGAGTTCTGGGAGGAGGCCTCGTCTCCTGAGGAACCTTCATCGGCTTCCTCTTCATCATCTGGCAAGTCCTCCAGAGCCCGAGCCACGCTAAGGAACAGGGCCGGGTGTTCCTCCTCGGTGTAGCCATTCGCCCGGAACTGAGCCAAGCAGCTTTTGAAGCCACACTCGAAGTATTCCAGAGACTTCTGCGTGCACAGGTCATCAAACTCGGTGGACTTCAAGAACTCCTCCTTGCCGAGACCCCAGGTGTTCTCAGCCTCGCCCATCAAGCGCTCATTCTCGGAGCGAAGGCACTTTATCTCTTCCTCGGCTCGGGCCGTTGGGTCATCCAGATCAGCCGCCAGATATGCCTTCTCGGCCACGAGAGCTGCCTTCTTGGCCTCTAGAGCCTCCTTATCCGCAATCAGCGACTTCTTCTCGGCCTCCAGCGCCTCCCGCCGGGCCTCCTACGCCCTCCTCTCCTCAACCCTTATGGCCTCCAGCTCCTCAAGCTGCTTCTACAGCTCGTTGTGGTGATTGAGCACCTCGTACAGAGACTGACGGGATGAGGTCACCTCTCGGCGAGCCCGGGTGAGGCGGTTGATCACCTCACCGCCCCAAACCATTGTCTGCATAAGAATCAAAGATCATAAGGCAAATACAAGTATGGAGTTAGAGCTCGAGCAGATAGGAGACATACCTCAGCGAATCTAACTACGAAAGAGCCCAGGACCTCGAGGCCGGGAGCATTCTGCACCAGGTCGAGGTCCCTGTCGGGGACCATGTTGCAGAGAAGCCCCGTCGCATCAGATCGAGACGGGGAGACAACAAAGGAATCTTCAAAAATCTTGAGGGCGCTGGCTCGGGCCGGACCAGCCCCCATCCTCGCTCCCACCTCGGTCGAGGGACCCTCGAGGTTGACCACGGGGCGGGCCTCAGTCGTCGTAGTGGGGGCATCGGGGTGGGGCGCTTCTCGATTGTGGGGGCGAATTGCGTCTCGAAAGTGGAAGTCCCCTTTTTCTTCGGGCGTCGGGCCTCTTTCTCGGTAGACAGGGGTAGCCTTCCTCTTCCCATTCTTCAGGCTCAAAGGTGCGACCGCCCCCGAGAAGCCTTCTTTCGGACGTCCCTTCAGGGCCTTGAGCATAGAAGTCTTGCCCATCCTATCAGCTGCAAAGAAGAGATAAGTTAGATAGTTGCTCAGATTCAGTAAGGGATGACACTGCTAAGGGAAGACGCGGAAATACCTAAGTCCCCGACCAGCCGAACCCCTTATCTTCTAAACCCGAAGTGGCACGGAGGTCATCCTTTACCAGCTCAGGAGCATTGTAGCACTTATCGCTCATGGTGGTGGGAAGGTGGTCAGGTCGGGGCTTGGTCGGGATTCGAGGGTGACAGGGGTATATACATTATCTCTCCAGGTCATGTCACACCTCCACGGGTTCCTCTTTCTCCCTACCCGCCTGACATAGAAAAAACCGGCTCATTCATCCCTTGTGAGAGCTCGGGTTCCCCCAATAAACCCGAGATCACTCTTATGGGAAAGATAGAACTTTCCCGGCCCAAGCCTTTTCACCTGAATCAGCTGCATTAGGACGTAAGAGGTAGCTGAGAAGGACAGCCAAGGACAGGAGGAAGCTATATGAGTTCGGGGCTAGCTGACTCGGGCTAACCTAAAGGTATTGTCACAGGATTTTAATGAACCTCTGGAGGGGGAACCTAAGGCCCACCTCTAACTGATTTATATAAAAGGAGTGGAAGCTGGGGGAGGACGATGGGCTCGCTTTTCGGGGCAAGGAAGTACCACCTCAAATTTATCTAAAATCCCCCCTTTATCCTTTATTAGGGGGATGTCTACTAGCCTAAGGTACGAGGATTTCTCCTCATACCAGAGTAATACCTAGGAGCCCAGCTTGGCCTGGTCGTGAAGCATGGGCTCCCTGGTTTCTGGACTTATGGGAACACTATCGACGAACTCAGCCACACTCCTAACTACGCTCTCGCTAGGGGAAGACATTGTAGAAGGAGGTAGAACTTACGAAGTTAAGAGGAGAAGATTGAGAAAGTAGCTCGGGATCGAGAGAGAATTTTGGCAGAGTTTCGTTGCGGTTGAAAATTAAAAGTGAAAAATGAAAGGAAATCTTAGCGTATTTGTAAGAATTCTGGACGAGCCAAGACCGTCCGATCTGATTAACGGTCCAGATCGTCTAGGGAACTCCAAGCATCGCCTCGATAGTCGGGGTTGCTTCATCCTGACCGTCCGATAATATCTTATCAACGGTGGAGACGCAGCGTCACGCGGATCGTGGTCTTCTTCAAAAGCACAAATCCGATGTCATCCTGACCGTCCATGTGTGATTTTATCAACGACTGAGATACGATGTCACGAGGATCGTTGTTTTCTGCAAAATCATGAATTTTAGCTCGGGTCCCGACCTCATTCTCACACAGTCCTACACTTCAATCCTTCGTCTAGGACTAACGGCGATACTCTTGATGCCCCTAATTACCACCTGGGACCCGAGGACCGAGCTCTATGCACCAGATGCCGAACTGCAACAATAGCTCGGGGCATTTACCCGAGGACTCGCGTTAAGCTCGAGAGTGTTTTCCGAGGAGAAGATCATGCCTCCAAGAGTCCAATCAGTATACGCATCTCCCTCTTTGAACTACAAGATCACCGAGAATCGTGGAGAGAATCTCGCTCAATATACTCATCAATCTAGGCGTAATCTCCACCGGGATAAGTGTCCTAGCGTATCACGCGTCAAGCAAAGAGTCCAGCACCGAGTAAAGCGCTCATCTCCACGTTCTAACCCCTCTATAAATACTCAGGTACGCTCCCTCATTATAATATACACACATTCATTTGCTCTCAATTTACATATAGCCTTTTGCTCTCCTACTGCTCTCGCATCCTACCTGACTTAAGCATCGAAGGGGTTTCGACGGACACACTTTCGATTTCGAAGACTTCGACCACCCCTCACCAACCAGCAGACTCGACGTCCCGACGTCTCGAGCTCCCGAGGTGGCATCAGCTCGTCGGCTGAGAGAATTCGGTTACATCAGATACACAATATTTCGCACTAGTATTGGTATCTAAAATTCTACGATATATATTTCAATTGTTTATGTCTAGTTCGTGATAACGGATTTGCAATTATTTACATAGTCTTTTTATTATGTCTTCCCACTTCATATTATTACTAATTTGAAAATATAAAGAGTTGACGTTGCTTTATATACATATTTAAATGTTTGTAGCCGCTAGTCCCTCCCAAGTCAATTAGGTTATTTTATTTTATATTTCTACGAAGTCATACTAGTGACGTACATACATATTTGTGCTATATGGAAAATGTTAGGATCGAAAATATATCATGTCTAAGCTGAAATAGCACATATCAGAGCTGCGCACAATCTGAACGAATGAAAACATGAGCTGTAATAGCTCTAGTGTGAGGTCTGACAGACTAGTGACCTGATTAAGGAGACTAATCGGGTTTAGCTTGGATCAGATCAGGCGTGAGCTGATCTGAGTGGAACAGATATGAGCTAAACTATTTTCGTTGGGCGTTTCGTTGATTTCGATCGCGAGCTGTTTCCGAGAAAAACAACATAGAAGCGATCGGCTCGGGGATTTTGCAAGCCCTCCCTACATGCCCTTTTTTGACATTGTTTATTTTTAAAAGAACCCGTGCCCCGTAACTAGTCAATTATTAAGTGTTAAATTAGTAATAAGTTTGAGATTCTTGATTATAATTCATAGAAAGTAATAAAAAATGTCCATTATACTAATAACCTAATTAAAAGCCTCATGGAATTTTTTTAAGATCTCAGGTGAAATTAATTAATATTTAACAAGCATAACAACGTAATAGTCGTAAAAACTATCATATAAAAGTCGATTGGCCATAACTTCTATTTCCGAAATTGTATTTTGGTCCAAACCTTGTTTTATCATCAAATATGCAATTTATTGAACATATCCACAATTTTATTTTTCGATGAATCTGCAATTGATTTGGAGGAATGAGACTTGTGAAATATGAAAAAATCTCATTCTATCTAAAGTTTTCCTGAATATGTAATGAATCATCATCAGTAAAATCATGGATGAGAACGAAAAATGTTAAAATCCAAGAATATTTGCTATAATCTCATTCAGCAGAGTGAGGATAAAATGGGCATATATAATCCCAAATGAAGTTTTCCTCTTTGAATGAGCTGTACTGATTATCTTGTGAAATTGATTTCATATAATATAGAGTTTCGTTAGAGGTAAACCTCCAAATACACGGAATCGCATCATGTTAATCCAAAAAAATATATATACTAATCCACCGGAGAAAGGGGCAAATAGACAAAAGTACCAAATAATATTCCATGCATATATTTCAAATTTTCTCACCATGATAACATGCCATTCCTCGTGTAATCTGCTTAAAAGCATTCACAATCACACAACTTCCGCGCACACACACACACACATATATATACATATATAAATATTCATACAATGTTTATATATATATATATCAAATTGAAATATTATTGGGGATATAATTTTTTATTATTTCAAAACCTTCTTAAAATTTGTGAATTGTCATGTGTTATATTTTTACTGTAACCTCTTAGGCTATATATAGCTGAAAACATTGTATGAAAAACTATATATAAAAACGGAATATTGATTAAATAATAAAATAATGCAAATGAAAAGACCTACCAAACCAAATAGGAGACAATAGTAGCTTACATCCCACTTACTAGAAATTTACTAAACAAGAATAGTGTTACTACAGACCCGTTTTTGCCCCTGATTTTTGAAATTTTACACGTGGCACCCTACTTGCTCCACGCCTCTATATAAATGGGGGAAACCCCACAGCCACCCCACCATGCATATTAAGCACAAAACATTAGATACACAAACCTACGTATATATTTGTATTAACATATAAGTCCATTTTTCTTTAATTACAAATGACTGAAACTTATAAAGAAGAACGAGAAAAGTTGGAATCAATTTATGTTCCAAAAACCATCGCACAAATCCTCACAGATGTCTCAACGATCGACGGTTTTTCAAGAAAATTAATGATCCTTGAATTTCACGTCCAGGCAATCGAGGAAGAATTGAGGCGTACTAGCGCCTCCAAGCATCCACGTTATTATTCCTTTCACTTCTTAAAAGATGGTTTGTTTCAGAACTTTTGACTAAGCGTTGTGAAATATCTATTTATTCCAGTGGCGATTGACTATTCAAAAGAAGGAATTATCTTAATTGGGTTTTCTGAGAAAATGAAAACACTTTATTTTCATTTTATTTTTTGTTTAATTAATATCGGTGATTTGCAGCGATTGAGATACTGAAGCAGGAGATCCTGATGTGGAAGAGAAGAGAAAAAAAACCAGTAGTGCAGCAGTTAATGCCAGTGGAGAATGGCTGTGGAGGTTGTTCGGGGACAAAAGAATCAGCGGACATCAATGATAAAAGGGAATGGATGAGTTCTGTTCGCCTTTGGACCATCCCTGTGCACCATAAATCAGTAAGTTTATTTTATTAAACGTAGTAGACATGAGCAAATAAGCACATTGATTTATTCAAATTTTTTTGATTAAAAAATATCTATATATAGACCTGTAGGTATATAAACACAATATTTAATAATTGGTTCGACAACGAATGACAACAAATCCTACATTTATGAGCCCAGACAAATCCAATATCAGACGTCAAGATCCTCATACATTGATTCGACAGTTCCAATCAATAAAAATTTATTACTGATAGGAAATTCCAAGATGGATGTCAGATCACACAAGTTCTGATAGTCCTTTATTGAAAATATTTCGTACCAATCACAGAATGTTCTTATATCAATAAGGATATTTAAGGATCCAATAATCGGATCAGATTGTGCCAATGCAGGGGGACAATACGGAGGATGACAGTGCATATTTTAAAAATAGTTTAAAACAAAACAGCACGTACTGTCGACCGTGATCTCAAATCAGTTTGGAGATACAATAGCTCATGTTCGAGTAAATCAGGTCTGCTATGAAAAATATGTGAAACTAACTCAAAATACACTCTGAAAATTGAAACCTGATTAAAACAGTTTAGAAACATGAATGCAGAAAGCAGTAAATCAGTATGCGTTGGATTTGTTTATGGAAATTCGAATGCAGCACCTTCTACGTCTCTCTTTCTTCCAAACTGAAAGGATTTACTCTAGAAGGCTTTGAGTTATATAATCATTTGGACAAACCCGCTCAGCTGGGACTTACCACAATGCACAAGCTGAATCCTAGACTCAACTCTGTTGCAGATGTTTAATGTCTCTCTATGAAGACTACATACAATAAGTTTTACGTCTTTATGTAATACAGAACTGATTTGCATTTGTGTTTGTGATTCACTCATCTAATATGTTTTGCTTATATCTCAAATATGTAAGTGAATCTATGTGTGTAAGAAATATTCTCTTACAGCGTATTCTCTCAATTGTATTCTTAAACACCGTCATCTTCTTCGTTGATCTTCAACTCATATCGACGACATCTGTTGGTGGTGCACAACTTGATATTCTGCTCTTGTCCGAACAGGCACTCTGTGCAAAACCATGCAGCTTGAGAGTCTCTCACCCTCTCGTTCGACTCTCGTCTTCAGTTCAGCTTGTATATATTGTCTCTGATCTGATATGGACGTTGGACACAATCTTATCGTTTGAAAATGCGTTTGTAAAGTTCTGACATTGTGTGCTTGTTGTTCTTTTTTCGTGAAGACTATTCTGAACCGATCTGTTCTATTATGCTCTGTTCTGTTTTGTTCTTATTTGATCAATTCTGCTCTACATCTAACTATACGTTGTTCTGAGCTGGACTGTTCTGTTCGACTGCTTTGATCTTTTTATGTTCTACTTATATCTGAACTGGTCTGAACCTATCCACTACTCTGATATGATCTGTTCACTTCTCAGCTGACATCACCTGAACTGCAGTTCTCGAATCTGAACTGATCTGCACTTCTTCTCAACTGAGCTAAGTTCTTCGTTAATACTGTACAGTTATTCAGCCGATCTACTCGGCTCTAATCTGATCTGTACCAGCTTGGCCTGCACAGTCACGTAAACTGTTAGAAACATAATAACAAGTTTTGTGTTCATCAAAATTAAGATACGATGTATTTCCGGATCCAATAATTACTCAATCACGAAATCTAAAAAGTAGATTCTTTAAAAAAAATAAACAAAACATATAAACTTTGTAATCTAGCGTTTTGTAGCTTTACCAATCACTATTTCAAGGCGTATTTTTCAACATATCTGTCATTACAAGTATCTAATATCTCCACGTACACCAACAATCTTTCGAATAATTATACTAATTTGTAATTGATTAGAAACGACTAGTCGATTTTCATTGTGATATCAATTACAGTATCCTGCGCTTGACGTTTATAAATAGCTGGTAAGTATCTAAACAACTCAAGTTTATGTAATCATGGAGCATCTTATGTGACACATTTCACCACTCTTTCCCCAAAAATGGTTATTTCTAAAGAGTAAAAAGTTTACATTTTACCTTTGACAACACTCTTCTATAATCCAACAGTGATCAAACATCCATTCACAATTGCATATATTAATTGAAACACTACAAGTGCAACACTGAAGCCGGAATATTGCGAGAAACACGAAGAGATAGCTAAACAAATTGACAATGTAGAGATAAAATAAAATACCATTTTCCCATCTTTTGCAGAGTCACGGAGGATACCAAGCTGGTAGCAGTGGAGGTGATTTCAATCATAAGGTTGAGGGTGCCACAATGAAAAACAAAGGGGTTGATCCGGTGTCATCCTCAACTGCGGAGTCTGAGGTCGCACCAATCGATTTGAATGTGAAACGGAAGGATCCACAGCGAAAGAAACAAAGACGTTCTTGGTGTCCAGAGCTGCATAACCAGTTTGTCGATGCGTTGCAGCACCTTGGAGGAGTAGAAGGTCTGAAAACTAATCAGTCGTACTAAAATTCTTTTCGCATTTTGTTTTGATGATGAGATCTAAGTTGGGTCTTCCTATCAGATATATTCTTTTCAAGAAAAAAAATTTGAATCTAGTTCTTCTTTTGTAAGGTACGAAGATTGAAAGTTGTATGAAGAAGCAGGGAATTTGAATTTAGAAAATAATAAGTATATATATTGAATTGAAATCAAATTGATTTGTTCATTTTACAGCTGCAAAGCCAAAGCAGATTAGGGAGGTGATGAACGTTAATGGTCTTACCAACGATGAGATAAAGAGCCATTTACAGGTATCTAAGAACATTATTACATGAACAAGCTAGAAATTATAATAATATACCACAGAATATTATATTTGCCTAGTTTTATTTTGTGAAAATTTTTATAAATATTGGTCGCGCGCTATGAGTGCATATGTTTGATTCTATGGGGTCAATTCATTTGCTCGTCGATTTAGCATTGTGATGATATAATACATTTCTTTGTTTTCAGAAGTACAGACATCAATTCAAAATCTTCCAACCCCGGCAAGACAATTGAGTAACTCATGGCCGACCCGAGAAAGCCAACGTAGTGGTGCACCCAACCGGAGGAGGGGTGGTCGGAGCGATGTGGTTCAAGCACTTAAAGATCGAAGGATTAAGGGAAACGTCCATAGGTGATCTCACTTATGATTTTTCGGATGCGATTTCTCGAGTATCAGAATAGTACATTTGTGGTTATGTATGCTTGACGAGTTTGTGACATTTCATTGTCATGTCTAGCCACTTTACAGAGGTTTTACGTTGTTGAAGTTTTTTTTTTTTCGTAGAATTATTAATTTCTAGTGTTGGTTCGACGATCTGAAATCATTAGTCATCAAATTTTAAGAAAAAAAATTATAGTGGTCAGGAATGTTAGTTATTATGGTTATTAAATAAAGAGAAACAGCTGGATTTACGTGTTACGGTTGCTGCATCTTGCCCTAATTTACTGCATCGATTGAAAAAATAATTCCACATGAATTTTTTTTGATACAGGAAAGTGAGGGGAAACTAGTAGGCCCTAAACTCCGAAAAATGCTACTACTTTTGACAATGTATTGGTTCTTTATGTTGTTTTCTTACTATTTTATTCTATAGATTATTGTTGAGAAAAATATTGAAAGTTTTAGTAAAAACAAAATCTGCTCAATAAAAAGAAATCAGCTCGAAGCTTAATTGGATTCAGATTACGGTCGGCGCTACGTGCTGTTTCGTTTAAAACTGCTTTTAAAACACGCATTGTCCTGCTCCGTGCTGTCCCCTCAACACGAGCGCGATCTAATCTGTTTTGGTCTTGACAATTTTTCATCAAGCAGTATCAGAGCATTTGTGATATAGTATCGGACCCTATGATCTTAACAATTATCAAATATGTTTTGGCATGCTATCTCTTCTTTATTTCATTCTTAGAATGATCAAATAAGAATTACATACATGCTTCTGATGTGATATTAACGTGTCAAGTGATATGTGAGCACAAAACTTCCTGGAAAAATAAAAGAAAATTTGTTACTTGATCATATATGTTTTCTTGTTCGCGATTATGGTTTTTCTTTTATCTTATCGAATTTCAATTTAGTATTATATTATCAAAATTTTGGAGATTTTAATGATTTTTCATTTGAATTATGGATATGATACTGCACTCATCAAATCTTAAATTGAGAATGACTGAAATTTCCAAAAAAACTAAAAAAAAAAAAACAAACAAAAGCAGATTAAGACTGAAATCTGAAATTTATCTGACCAAAATCCAAGGTACAGATCTAATCACTCAATTATTACAATATTCCGCATCTGTAACATATGGAAAACTAAAAAGTAATTTCCCCTATTTACTTGGTGATAGATTAACGATAATTCCACAATACATAAATGGATTTGTTCATCATACCCTTTGGTTACTACCCCAACCTAGAATGGCTCAATCAAAGAGCTACAGATATGCCACAAATTTTTTTCCATGTAATGTTATGTATAAAACCATATGAAGAACACGTTTCCCCCTTATAGATCTTAGAATATTGGGTAGTTTACTATTAGGAAGGATAAGAAACGGAGACGATGGGATGAAATGGGATGGGACAGGGACAACGACTCCCCGTCCAACGATGCTTATATGAGACTTACTAGCAAGTCACATATGTGTCATAATGGTCGTCTGTTACACAGCTCACTAACTCTACCTAAGGTACCTATCATTCGTCTAAGACATTGTTTAAATGGAAACTTATTAGGAAGTTGCATGTGTACGTGTCAAATGTGAAGATATTGTTTCTCCATTGCATGGGTACAAAGCTTGTGTTTTAGTGAAAAATTCTTGGTCGATCTTTGAGAAAGAAAATATGACTTGTTGCAAGAAATGAATGTGGCTTCTGAATTTAGAAAACATATAGGTATTGACTAGGCACTATTCCTTTGTTCATTTTACAGCGACAACATCAGTAATTTACACTGCACACACACAAGAAAAAAACATAAGTGGGAGACTTTGGTTTGCAGTAAGATTTCTGTACCTCGAGAATGCATGCGCATGGTGGGCGAGATGCATGCGCATGGTGGGCGATAGCTCGCGCGAGGCAAGCATGCGCGAGTGGCGATGGGCGCACACAATGTCAGGTGAGCGCGTGCGGCGATCGCGCGCGTGTTAGATCTAGTTTTACATATCAGAATCTAAGTTTTCATTAACACAAAATCTGCTATTATCTTTATTAACGGTCTTAGATTCCATGTGCAGTGCTAGACTGGAGCGATCTAGAAGATATCCAGACTGGAACAGTGAGAGGACACTTAAGCTGGTTCGGTTGACGATATCTACGCTGGAACAGTGAGGGGACATCCGAGCTAGTACAACAGAAGAGATCCAGAGTGCAGGGAATATCAAGCTGGTTCACCAGCTTAGTGCAAGTGCAGTCCAACAATCAAGAGCAGGTGTAGAGCAGCAATTGAAGTGCAGAACAGAGGTTCAAGTGCAGATCAAGTGCAGCGTATAAGTGCAGTTGAAGAAGCAACTAGCTCGAAGTATCGAGGAGTTCAGTACAAACCAGAACAAAGACAAGATGGCAAGCTGTTTAAGGTCAAACCAGCCCAGACAGCATAACAGCAGATGCCATCAAATCTACGAGCTGGTGCACAGAACCGAGCTGGTTAAGGTCAAACCAGCTCAGTGAGCAGAACAGATGATGTCCGAAGATAAAATCAGAAATGGAAAAAACGGCAAGCAAAACGATCTGAACATAAGACTATACGGAGATTGATTTTCAATATTCAAATCGATTTGCTTGTGGTGTCTTCTCAAAGACTGTGCTCACGTGCTACAAGTGATAAAGCATGCAGAAACATTAAATGACAAAGGACGCAAAGTACAACAGTATCAAAAGATTTTTCAACGGCTGCAACTTTGTGTCCAATGAGTAAATCTGCGCAGAGGCTATATATATCAAGAGCAGAGCACAAGAAGAGCATGATGCGAAAAAAGGAGAAAGAGTTGTGCAAGTGCAGGACTGAAAACAAAGAAATGCACAACACATAGCAGTGCTTGTCGCAAGTTTGCACATTATGTGGCAGTTGGTGTGCAAGCTGGTTCAGTGCTTAGGTGTGAGCTAATGCACTGATGGGAAGCTTCAAAGGACAATCAAGTCGACAACACAAGATCTGGGAAGACATTGGCAAACCAGCTTCGAGAGCAACTTCCCAGTGTGTGAGATTTTATCTTCGAGAGATTGAGCGTACACTGTAAATCTCACACATGATTCACTCATATATATTTGAGAGTTGAACGAAATAGAAATTGAGTGAATCAAACAAAACTCTCCTTGTAGTCTTTAAACAGAGACGTTAAACAAGTATATGTAGTCACTGAGACGTTAAAGAAGTGTGTGTAGCCTTTCTCACTGAGGCGTAAAAGAAGTGTTATGTGACGCCCACGCCCATGGGCATCAACGGAGTTGGAATAATTTAAATAACAAAAGTAAAGGAAGGGCTGAAATGAAATATTGTAAGTTGTATTTCTTACAACATAAAAATTTTGAGACACAAACACACTTGGCGCCAAATAATAAATAGCAGAAACAGATCCGAACCACACGTTGATATAAAATGCAAAGTGCAATATTACAACATCTGAAATTCTATATGAATTCAATCATTTTTGTAATGGATCTAATACAGATTTGTCAAAAGATCAAAAACAACAACAGCTACGCGGAAAACATCGGCCATTGGTAAACAAATCACCACAGCTGGTTCAGCTCCCGCCGCACGCCCGCCCCAGATCTGTCTCACCTGCACCATTTAAAAGCTATTGAGCCTAGGGACTCAGCAAGTAAAATCCGAGGATAAAAAATTCACTTAATGCAGGCAGATATTTTACATCTTAACATAACTTAGTTTAAAGGAAGGCATTTAACTTAAAACATCTTTCGTAAAACAGATTCAGGACATAACCCAGATCTCATCATTATTTTCTTGTGATTTATGGATTAGAAGCTCTCCTTAGGTCTTTTGGCACTTGATCAAGTTACTTCTGAATTCAGTCTTTATGGCATGAAGCCCTATATGAAGGGGCAACCAACACGCTCGACGACTGCTCACCCTTCCTTTATGAAGGGGAAACTGGCTTGACAGCTGCTCACCCTTCCTTTATGATCGTCTGTTATCTACGCCATAAATCCTTTAAAACTAAACATTTCTTCCTTTAAACTCATATCTTGTTGAAATCAGATTTGAACATCATCGGGTTCACTACATTTTGAAACTCGTCTCTTTAAAATATCACTGAGCATCAGATTCGACTACTGGGGACTTATCGCTGAAGTGAAAACAGATTTGGCTAACGAAAATAGTATTCAGATGCAAAACAAATCTTAGTCGTAGAAACAGATTCGATTATGGTATCGTTAACGTTAAAACAGATGGAGCATAAAGGAACAATATTGTTAGCGTAAAACAGATTTGACTCTAGAAGTGCTATCGCTAGCGAGGAATTCAGATGTGACCATGGAAACACTATTGCTATCGAGTAAAACAGATTCCACAGAAGAAAAGATATATCACCACCTTTAAAGAAACAGACTTAACTAACGAAATGGTACTGCTGGCGTGAAAATTAGATTTGACTGCAGGAACAGTGTTTTAAGAGCAAAACAGATTCGACATCTGCAAGGCAGACTTTGTTGGGATCCGGATCACGCCCCCCGGCGAGGCAGCGGAAGAACAAAAACATGTGCCGGGAGACGATCAATACGATAATACAAAACAATTCTATGACATTCATAGGGTGTTTTAAAGGAATACCTTGCTGGCACTTGTGCCTGGCTCCAACCGGAATTGCAAGAACGCCGGCTTTTCACGGTAGGTGGCGGTAGATCCGTCAATCAGGTCCACGACCGGAATCGATCTCCCTCCAATCAGCCTGCACTAGAAGGCTGAAGGATTTTATCGCCAACGAATTCTTCTCGAAAAACTAGGCCGGAAACAATTTTCCGGCGAAAGGCGGCGGCGGGCGGCGAACGGGGGGGGGGGGGGGGG
>KQ988493.1:182482-227366 GCA_001598015.1 Dorcoceras hygrometricum
GGACGGATTCTCCTCGTCAAGTTGGCCGGGAACGATTTTCCGGCGAAGAGAGGCGACGGAGGCGGCTTTTGGAGAGGAGGAAGGGACGGCGCTTGCTTTAGGGTTATGTTGTGAGTGTTATGTTAAGTCTAGGTTTAAGTCTAATTAAATAGAATTAAGAATGGACTTGGACCGGCCCAACGGGCCCGGGTCCAACGGATGAACATTCAGTTCATCCCCATCACCGAGACTTCATTATAACTCCGATCGCCGATCAGATCGGACCGATCGACTCAGTTTCCAAAACTGAATACTATGATCTGAAAAACCATTTTCCAGAACCCAGTGCAAAATGATCGTTTTGCCCCTCAACAGCGGGAAACCCCGGTTTGACCCCTGTTGACTTTTAGGAAGTCGCATTCACCAAAATCCTCTTCTCGTGCTCAACACATTGAGCTGAGTATCCGTGCGGGAATCTCGAATCCAGTACTTGTGTGACCCTCAATGGTTCAGGGATACAGCTAGCCGTGGGCCCACAACCATTGTGGCTCCGGAATCATAATTCCGGACCTGCCCAATGGATCATGGTAAAAGCGTCTAGCAACATCTCCCCATTATCCCCTAGGTATCACTGATAGTGCCTGCAAGAACCAGTTGGTCGTGGTTAGCGTACAGTACGGTCCTTTCAATCCATATATCCCGATCAGATCAACGACCATTGGTAAATCGAGAGTCGCTATAGATCCGATAGCTATGCATAAATCTTGGAGATCGAATAGTGACATCACGAGTGTAACTAGGTAAACACATTTACCTAAAACACTTCTAGTACTCTGGCCAGATATTTATACACTATTATCCCCTAGCATAGGATATCCACGCATGTCTGCGAGCGGTGAATCCTTATTTTGACGGCCCCATCGACTAGGAACATGTTCAGAATACACAGCGACTATTAGATGTGTTTCATGATAGCCGTCATACCCACTATCACATCTAACATACGCTTTAGTGTAATCTAGGTCTTTACTCAACACAATTGTAAATCATTACACACATAATGAAAGTAAAGAATGCCATATAGAAGAATGCGAACATCATATATAATTATCGTTTGTACAAGAGTCAATGAAAACCCACATGCCACAAGTTGGCTAGTTGGGCATCTACTCTAACAATCTCCCACTTGCCCTAAAGCCAACTACTCATCAGACGTAGTCCCATTGTTTCGTGATGTTTTTCAAACAACGGTCCAGGCAAGGGCTTCGTAAGTGGATCAGCAACGTTGTCCGCAGAGGCGACTCTCTCAACTGCTATGTCACCTCTAGCCACAATATCCCGGATTATGTTGTATTTCCTCAGTATGTGTTTGGATCTTTGGTGAGACCTAGGCTCCTTTGCTTGCGCAACGGCACCCGTGTTGTCGCAGTACACCGGGATTGGACCAACTCCATTAGGAATGACGCCCAACTCTTGGACGAAATTCCTTATCCAAACGGCCTCCTTAGCAGCAGCTGATGCTGCAATGTATTCAGCCTCAGTGGTTGAATCCGCGATGGTGTCTTGCTTGGAACTCTTCCAAGAGACAGCACCACCATTGAGCATGAATGCAAATCCAGAGGTTGATTTCGAATCATCTACGTCACACTGGAAGCTAGAATCAGTGTAGCCTTCCAGTTTCAGTTAACCACCCCCATAGACCATGAACATATTCTTAGTCCTTCGCAAGTACTTAAGAATATCCTTCACAGCCTTCCAATGCAATTGGCCGGGGTTGGCCTGGTAGCGGCTCGTGACACTCAGAGCATACGCGACGTCCGGTCTAGTCGAGATCATGCCATACATAATACTACCTATTGCCGAGGCATATGGTACACGTAGGGGTGTCAAATTCTGACCCAACCCGAAAACCCAACCCGAACCCACCCGAAAAAAATCAGGTTCGGGTTGAGCCATTTCGGGTTGGTTCGGGTTCGGGTTGGGTTCGGGTTGGGTGTTTTTTAAAAAAATTTATTCAACCCGACCCGAACCCACCCGATCAACCCAAATTAACACTAAATTACACTCCAACCCGATAACCCAACCCGAACCCACCCGAAAAAAATCAGGTTCGGGTTGAGCCATTTCTGGTTGATTCGGGTTCGGGTTGGGAATTTTTTTTAACTTTTCACCCCAACCCGACCCGAACTCACCCGACCCACCCGAATTGACACCCCTAGGTACACGTGCCATATTCTCTATCTCCTCATCAGTCTTTGGACACATAGACTTGGATAGAGTGACCCCGTGGCACATAGGTAGGTGTCCTCACTTGGACTCTTCCATAGAGAACCTCCTAAGTATGGTATCGATGTAGGTAGCTTGGGTTCGAGTGCAGTCTAATCAGAGCAGCTTAGTTGAAAAGCAATCAGCTCAGAGCAAACTAGATTGGAGAAAAACTGGTCAAGGTCAAACCAGCTCAGATAGCATATCAGCAGATGCTATCAAATCTACGAGAAAAGCAATTTGAACTCTCGGTTTTACAAAGACTGTCTATTAGAGTTCAAATTGATTTTCTGTGTCGTCTACATCAAGTACAACACCTCACGTGCTTAAAGTCGAAAGCCAGCAGAATCATTAAATGCTAAAGGACGAAAGGAACAACCGTGTCAGAACTTTTTCAGAAGACTTCTCTAGGCTGGATTACTGTGTCCAACGGGAAGATTCTGCAGGTATATTTATACACGATACATAGATCCAGCTCGCAGTGTGAGACACAAAAAAGGCGTAAAGCCACATACATACAGAAGAGAGGCGCCAAAAAACATGAGATGAGCAGAGCATGAATGAAAAAGAAGAGAGCACGTGGATATGCGTGAGCTCACAGAAAGAAAAAGAGGCGTTATACAAGGGGATCGAAGGAAAATAAGAGTGGTAATTGCACTGGGTTATATAAGAGAGAAAAACGAAGTGCAAGTGCGAGTGCAAGTCGAGAGCTTGTACACTATGTGGCATCTGGTGTACAAGTTGTGCTGGTGTTCAGGTGTGAGCTGGTGCACCGTCGAAAGCTTACACGAAGAAATCTCATCCGTCTGCACAACCCTGGGAAGACATCGAGAGGCCAGCTGAAAGAGGAGCACTTCCTAGTGTGTGAGTGTACAATAGAGAGTGAGCAAACACTGTAAAACTCTCACACATGATTCACTCGCAGATTCCTATGATGATCTGGGTTAATCAAAACCACAATATATTCCTCTCCCTTGTAGTATTTGAACCGAGATGTTTAACAAGTTCATTGTAGTCTTTCTCACTGAGACGTAAAAGATGTGTTGTTAGACACACAGCCTGCGAGCTGATGTATAGGTGGCTAGAGTTGCAGCTGCGGGCTGTCGGATCGGGTTGCAGCAGAAGTTGCTGTAATCAAATCTTCTAGTGGATCCTTCCTGTGTGGAAGAAGAGGAGACGTAGGAGATTCAGTTTCGAACTTCCATAAATAAATTGCAGCGTATTTTCTTAGAGCTTTCTGCATACAGCATTCACATTAAAACTGGTTAAATAAGCTTTCGATTTTCAGAGAGTAGTTCAGGTTATTTCCGCATGATTTTATTTCATACCTAATCTATTTATCGGTGCACTAACCTTTCAAGAATACTGATCTATTACAGCTCAAGATTTAACAGACTAGATTTCATGCGATCTGGACCAGCTCGTAGAGCTGCTGGTCTAGCTCAGGCGCGATCCGGTTTCCCTAATGCGTGCTATTTTCAAAGTCAAAATTTTTATGTTGCACGTAATTTGGTCTTTTGATCTAAGATTAGGTACCTAAGCAGTGATGAGAGCTCAAGGAACATACAGTTTTCCGATCCTAACAATTGGTATCAGAGCAGATTGTTCTTGAAAGTGTATTTTAAATTGAAAATTTTTAATGGTTTTAAAATGATTTCTGCTCTGGTAGTCTTTTTTTGCGAAATCTTGTCTGTGCTAAAAAATATTTTTAAGATGTTAAAAATCACTCTAAAACGATAAGGGGAGTAATGATTTTTGAATAGCAGAGCACTGGACCAAGAGTGAAAGATGCAACAATATCTCTTCTGTCGAGATGACAGATTGCGCGAGATCTGTGGACGCCAAGACCTCTTACTTTGGATGTGCTGAAATAATAGCGCATATGACAAAGTTCGAGAGAAGAAGAAGAGATTCTGTGAATTCAATTAACATTTATCTTCCAATCTGTATAGATGAGCATTTTCCAGTAGCATAGAACTTGTGTTTTTAACTCATATCATGCATGATGCTTTTACAAAATTTCATCCCTTGTAAATTATTCATTTTTTAGAAAAATAAAATTACCCCGTGCTATGTTCAGGGGGAGTTTTGTTTTAAATATTAAGCGGGAGACAAAATTTCGAAACCTTTTTTGATTCCCACAAAAAGGGGGAGAAATATATCTAACCATAAACGTTCGTGCATATGTTAATTCAGGTTTTGTGTAAATCAAAAAGGGGAATATTGTTGGATCTATTTATACAGATCAAAGTATTAATTTTGATTAACACAAAGGCTGTTGATATCTTACTAATGATCTAAATGAATTGTGTCGCCCCCACTATACAAGACCAGAACAGCTGCAAACAGAAGAAGCTTAGGTGTCTAAGCTGTAACAGTGAGAGGACGCCCAAACTAAACCAGTAGACAACATCCAAGTTTATCCAGCTCAGAGCTTCTCAGGTGTCCAAACTGGAACAGTAAGAGGACGCTCGAACTGAACTATCAAACGACATCAAAGAGTAGCTGTACGAAGAGATCAGCTCAGGAAAAGACCAGTTGGATGATTGGGCGACCATCTTGGAGCAAGAGTAGTCCAGATCATGGCCGAGCTGATGATTGAAGGCCGTACAGATCGAACCGCAGATCAGTTCAAGATAGAACATATCAGATGGATCTTTGAGTTGGTTACTCAGATCAGCCGAGAAAATCGGGAGGAACTAGCCCAGAGAAACCAGCTGTGAAGACCAGCTCGGAAAAACTAGCTCTAGGAACTTAGCTGAAGAGCAAGCGCAGTTCAGAGCATGATCAAGCGCATTTAGAAGAGCAGCTCGAGTGCAGTCTAATCAGAGCAGCTTAGTTGAAAAGCAATCAGCTCAGAGCAAACTAGATTGGAGAAAAACTGGTCAAGGTCAAACCAGCTCAGATAGCATATCAGCAGATGCTATCAAATCTACGAGAAAAGCAATTTGAACTCTCGGTTTTACAAAGACTGTCTATTAGAGTTCAAATTGATTTTCTGTGTCGTCTACATCAAGTACAACACCTCACGTGCTTAAAGTCGAAAGCCAGCAGAATCATTAAATGCTAAAGGACGAAAGGAACAACCGTGTCAGAACTTTTTCAGAAGACTTCTCTAGGCTGGATTACTGTGTCCAACGGGAAGATTCTGCAGGTATATTTATACACGATACATAGATCCAGCTCGCAGTGTGAGACACAAAAAAGGCGTAAAGCCACATACATACAGAAGAGAGGCGCCAAAAAACATGAGATGAGCAGAGCATGAATGAAAAAGAAGAGAGCACGTGGATATGCGTGAGCTCACAGAAAGAAAAAGAGGCGTTATACAAGGGGATCGAAGGAAAATAAGAGTGGTAATTGCACTGGGTTATATAAGAGAGAAAAACGAAGTGCAAGTGCGAGTGCAAGTCGAGAGCTTGTACACTATGTGGCATCTGGTGTACAAGTTGTGCTGGTGTTCAGGTGTGAGCTGGTGCACCGTCGAAAGCTTACACGAAGAAATCTCATCCGTCTGCACAACCCTGGGAAGACATCGAGAGGCCAGCTGAAAGAGGAGCACTTCCTAGTGTGTGAGTGTACAATAGAGAGTGAGCAAACACTGTAAAACTCTCACACATGATTCACTCGCAGATTCCTATGATGATCTGGGTTAATCAAAACCACAATATATTCCTCTCCCTTGTAGTATTTGAACCGAGATGTTTAACAAGTTCATTGTAGTCTTTCTCACTGAGACGTAAAAGATGTGTTGTTAGACACACAGCCTGCGAGCTGATGTATAGGTGGCTAGAGTTGCAGCTGCGGGCTGTCGGATCGGGTTGCAGCAGAAGTTGCTGTAATCAAATCTTCTAGTGGATCCTTCCTGTGTGGAAGAAGAGGAGACGTAGGAGATTCAGTTTCGAACTTCCATAAATAAATTGCAGCGTATTTTCTTAGAGCTTTCTGCATACAGCATTCACATTAAAACTGGTTAAATAAGCTTTCGATTTTCAGAGAGTAGTTCAGGTTATTTCCGCATGATTTTATTTCATACCTAATCTATTTATCGGTGCACTAACCTTTCAAGAATACTGATCTATTACAGCTCAAGATTTAACAGACTAGATTTCATGCGATCTGGACCAGCTCGTAGAGCTGCTGGTCTAGCTCAGGCGCGATCCGGTTTCCCTAATGCGTGCTATTTTCAAAGTCAAAATTTTTATGTTGCACGTAATTTGGTCTTTTGATCTAAGATTAGGTACCTAAGCAGTGATGAGAGCTCAAGGAACATACAGTTTTCCGATCCTAACAATTGGTATCAGAGCAGATTGTTCTTGAAAGTGTATTTTAAATTGAAAATTTTTAATGGTTTTAAAATGATTTCTGCTCTGGTAGTCTTTTTTTGCGAAATCTTGTCTGTGCTAAAAAATATTTTTAAGATGTTAAAAATCACTCTAAAACGATAAGGGGAGTAATGATTTTTGAATAGCAGAGCACTGGACCAAGAGTGAAAGATGCAACAATATCTCTTCTGTCGAGATGACAGATTGCGCGAGATCTGTGGACGCCAAGACCTCTTACTTTGGATGTGCTGAAATAATAGCGCATATGACAAAGTTCGAGAGAAGAAGAAGAGATTCTGTGAATTCAATTAACATTTATCTTCCAATCTGTATAGATGAGCATTTTCCAGTAGCATAGAACTTGTGTTTTTAACTCATATCATGCATGATGCTTTTACAAAATTTCATCCCTTGTAAATTATTCATTTTTTAGAAAAATAAAATTACCCCGTGCTATGTTCAGGGGGAGTTTTGTTTTAAATATTAAGCGGGAGACAAAATTTCGAAACCTTTTTTGATTCCCACAAAAAGGGGGAGAAATATATCTAACCATAAACGTTCGTGCATATGTTAATTCAGGTTTTGTGTAAATCAAAAAGGGGAATATTGTTGGATCTATTTATACAGATCAAAGTATTAATTTTGATTAACACAAAGGCTGTTGATATCTTACTAATGATCTAAATGAATTGTGTCGCCCCCACTATACAAGACCAGAACAGCTGCAAACAGAAGAAGCTTAGGTGTCTAAGCTGTAACAGTGAGAGGACGCCCAAACTAAACCAGTAGACAACATCCAAGTTTATCCAGCTCAGAGCTTCTCAGGTGTCCAAACTGGAACAGTAAGAGGACGCTCGAACTGAACTATCAAACGACATCAAAGAGTAGCTGTACGAAGAGATCAGCTCAGGAAAAGACCAGTTGGATGATTGGGCGACCATCTTGGAGCAAGAGTAGTCCAGATCATGGCCGAGCTGATGATTGAAGGCCGTACAGATCGAACCGCAGATCAGTTCAAGATAGAACATATCAGATGGATCTTTGAGTTGGTTACTCAGATCAGCCGAGAAAATCGGGAGGAACTAGCCCAGAGAAACCAGCTGTGAAGACCAGCTCGGAAAAACTAGCTCTAGGAACTTAGCTGAAGAGCAAGCGCAGTTCAGAGCATGATCAAGCGCATTTAGAAGAGCAGCTCGAGTGCAGTCTAATCAGAGCAGCTTAGTTGAAAAGCAATCAGCTCAGAGCAAACTAGATTGGAGAAAAACTGGTCAAGGTCAAACCAGCTCAGATAGCATATCAGCAGATGCTATCAAATCTACGAGAAAAGCAATTTGAACTCTCGGTTTTACAAAGACTGTCTATTAGAGTTCAAATTGATTTTCTGTGTCGTCTACATCAAGTACAACACCTCACGTGCTTAAAGTCGAAAGCCAGCAGAATCATTAAATGCTAAAGGACGAAAGGAACAACCGTGTCAGAACTTTTTCAGAAGACTTCTCTAGGCTGGATTACTGTGTCCAACGGGAAGATTCTGCAGGTATATTTATACACGATACATAGATCCAGCTCGCAGTGTGAGACACAAAAAAGGCGTAAAGCCACATACATACAGAAGAGAGGCGCCAAAAAACATGAGATGAGCAGAGCATGAATGAAAAAGAAGAGAGCACGTGGATATGCGTGAGCTCACAGAAAGAAAAAGAGGCGTTATACAAGGGGATCGAAGGAAAATAAGAGTGGTAATTGCACTGGGTTATATAAGAGAGAAAAACGAAGTGCAAGTGCGAGTGCAAGTCGAGAGCTTGTACACTATGTGGCATCTGGTGTACAAGTTGTGCTGGTGTTCAGGTGTGAGCTGGTGCACCGTCGAAAGCTTACACGAAGAAATCTCATCCGTCTGCACAACCCTGGGAAGACATCGAGAGGCCAGCTGAAAGAGGAGCACTTCCTAGTGTGTGAGTGTACAATAGAGAGTGAGCAAACACTGTAAAACTCTCACACATGATTCACTCGCAGATTCCTATGATGATCTGGGTTAATCAAAACCACAATATATTCCTCTCCCTTGTAGTATTTGAACCGAGATGTTTAACAAGTTCATTGTAGTCTTTCTCACTGAGACGTAAAAGATGTGTTGTTAGACACACAGCCTGCGAGCTGATGTATAGGTGGCTAGAGTTGCAGCTGCGGGCTGTCGGATCGGGTTGCAGCAGAAGTTGCTGTAATCAAATCTTCTAGTGGATCCTTCCTGTGTGGAAGAAGAGGAGACGTAGGAGATTCAGTTTCGAACTTCCATAAATAAATTGCAGCGTATTTTCTTAGAGCTTTCTGCATACAGCATTCACATTAAAACTGGTTAAATAAGCTTTCGATTTTCAGAGAGTAGTTCAGGTTATTTCCGCATGATTTTATTTCATACCTAATCTATTTATCGGTGCACTAACCTTTCAAGAATACTGATCTATTACAGCTCAAGATTTAACAGACTAGATTTCATGCGATCTGGACCAGCTCGTAGAGCTGCTGGTCTAGCTCAGGCGCGATCCGGTTTCCCTAATGCGTGCTATTTTCAAAGTCAAAATTTTTATGTTGCACGTAATTTGGTCTTTTGATCTAAGATTAGGTACCTAAGCAGTGATGAGAGCTCAAGGAACATACAGTTTTCCGATCCTAACAATTGGTATCAGAGCAGATTGTTCTTGAAAGTGTATTTTAAATTGAAAATTTTTAATGGTTTTAAAATGATTTCTGCTCTGGTAGTCTTTTTTTGCGAAATCTTGTCTGTGCTAAAAAATATTTTTAAGATGTTAAAAATCACTCTAAAACGATAAGGGGAGTAATGATTTTTGAATAGCAGAGCACTGGACCAAGAGTGAAAGATGCAACAATATCTCTTCTGTCGAGATGACAGATTGCGCGAGATCTGTGGACGCCAAGACCTCTTACTTTGGATGTGCTGAAATAATAGCGCATATGACAAAGTTCGAGAGAAGAAGAAGAGATTCTGTGAATTCAATTAACATTTATCTTCCAATCTGTATAGATGAGCATTTTCCAGTAGCATAGAACTTGTGTTTTTAACTCATATCATGCATGATGCTTTTACAAAATTTCATCCCTTGTAAATTATTCATTTTTTAGAAAAATAAAATTACCCCGTGCTATGTTCAGGGGGAGTTTTGTTTTAAATATTAAGCGGGAGACAAAATTTCGAAACCTTTTTTGATTCCCACAAAAAGGGGGAGAAATATATCTAACCATAAACGTTCGTGCATATGTTAATTCAGGTTTTGTGTAAATCAAAAAGGGGAATATTGTTGGATCTATTTATACAGATCAAAGTATTAATTTTGATTAACACAAAGGCTGTTGATATCTTACTAATGATCTAAATGAATTGTGTCGCCCCCACTATACAAGACCAGAACAGCTGCAAACAGAAGAAGCTTAGGTGTCTAAGCTGTAACAGTGAGAGGACGCCCAAACTAAACCAGTAGACAACATCCAAGTTTATCCAGCTCAGAGCTTCTCAGGTGTCCAAACTGGAACAGTAAGAGGACGCTCGAACTGAACTATCAAACGACATCAAAGAGTAGCTGTACGAAGAGATCAGCTCAGGAAAAGACCAGTTGGATGATTGGGCGACCATCTTGGAGCAAGAGTAGTCCAGATCATGGCCGAGCTGATGATTGAAGGCCGTACAGATCGAACCGCAGATCAGTTCAAGATAGAACATATCAGATGGATCTTTGAGTTGGTTACTCAGATCAGCCGAGAAAATCGGGAGGAACTAGCCCAGAGAAACCAGCTGTGAAGACCAGCTCGGAAAAACTAGCTCTAGGAACTTAGCTGAAGAGCAAGCGCAGTTCAGAGCATGATCAAGCGCATTTAGAAGAGCAGCTCGAGTGCAGTCTAATCAGAGCAGCTTAGTTGAAAAGCAATCAGCTCAGAGCAAACTAGATTGGAGAAAAACTGGTCAAGGTCAAACCAGCTCAGATAGCATATCAGCAGATGCTATCAAATCTACGAGAAAAGCAATTTGAACTCTCGGTTTTACAAAGACTGTCTATTAGAGTTCAAATTGATTTTCTGTGTCGTCTACATCAAGTACAACACCTCACGTGCTTAAAGTCGAAAGCCAGCAGAATCATTAAATGCTAAAGGACGAAAGGAACAACCGTGTCAGAACTTTTTCAGAAGACTTCTCTAGGCTGGATTACTGTGTCCAACGGGAAGATTCTGCAGGTATATTTATACACGATACATAGATCCAGCTCGCAGTGTGAGACACAAAAAAGGCGTAAAGCCACATACATACAGAAGAGAGGCGCCAAAAAACATGAGATGAGCAGAGCATGAATGAAAAAGAAGAGAGCACGTGGATATGCGTGAGCTCACAGAAAGAAAAAGAGGCGTTATACAAGGGGATCGAAGGAAAATAAGAGTGGTAATTGCACTGGGTTATATAAGAGAGAAAAACGAAGTGCAAGTGCGAGTGCAAGTCGAGAGCTTGTACACTATGTGGCATCTGGTGTACAAGTTGTGCTGGTGTTCAGGTGTGAGCTGGTGCACCGTCGAAAGCTTACACGAAGAAATCTCATCCGTCTGCACAACCCTGGGAAGACATCGAGAGGCCAGCTGAAAGAGGAGCACTTCCTAGTGTGTGAGTGTACAATAGAGAGTGAGCAAACACTGTAAAACTCTCACACATGATTCACTCGCAGATTCCTATGATGATCTGGGTTAATCAAAACCACAATATATTCCTCTCCCTTGTAGTATTTGAACCGAGATGTTTAACAAGTTCATTGTAGTCTTTCTCACTGAGACGTAAAAGATGTGTTGTTAGACACACAGCCTGCGAGCTGATGTATAGGTGGCTAGAGTTGCAGCTGCGGGCTGTCGGATCGGGTTGCAGCAGAAGTTGCTGTAATCAAATCTTCTAGTGGATCCTTCCTGTGTGGAAGAAGAGGAGACGTAGGAGATTCAGTTTCGAACTTCCATAAATAAATTGCAGCGTATTTTCTTAGAGCTTTCTGCATACAGCATTCACATTAAAACTGGTTAAATAAGCTTTCGATTTTCAGAGAGTAGTTCAGGTTATTTCCGCATGATTTTATTTCATACCTAATCTATTTATCGGTGCACTAACCTTTCAAGAATACTGATCTATTACAGCTCAAGATTTAACAGACTAGATTTCATGCGATCTGGACCAGCTCGTAGAGCTGCTGGTCTAGCTCAGGCGCGATCCGGTTTCCCTAATGCGTGCTATTTTCAAAGTCAAAATTTTTATGTTGCACGTAATTTGGTCTTTTGATCTAAGATTAGGTACCTAAGCAGTGATGAGAGCTCAAGGAACATACAGTTTTCCGATCCTAACAATTGGTATCAGAGCAGATTGTTCTTGAAAGTGTATTTTAAATTGAAAATTTTTAATGGTTTTAAAATGATTTCTGCTCTGGTAGTCTTTTTTTGCGAAATCTTGTCTGTGCTAAAAAATATTTTTAAGATGTTAAAAATCACTCTAAAACGATAAGGGGAGTAATGATTTTTGAATAGCAGAGCACTGGACCAAGAGTGAAAGATGCAACAATATCTCTTCTGTCGAGATGACAGATTGCGCGAGATCTGTGGACGCCAAGACCTCTTACTTTGGATGTGCTGAAATAATAGCGCATATGACAAAGTTCGAGAGAAGAAGAAGAGATTCTGTGAATTCAATTAACATTTATCTTCCAATCTGTATAGATGAGCATTTTCCAGTAGCATAGAACTTGTGTTTTTAACTCATATCATGCATGATGCTTTTACAAAATTTCATCCCTTGTAAATTATTCATTTTTTAGAAAAATAAAATTACCCCGTGCTATGTTCAGGGGGAGTTTTGTTTTAAATATTAAGCGGGAGACAAAATTTCGAAACCTTTTTTGATTCCCACAAAAAGGGGGAGAAATATATCTAACCATAAACGTTCGTGCATATGTTAATTCAGGTTTTGTGTAAATCAAAAAGGGGAATATTGTTGGATCTATTTATACAGATCAAAGTATTAATTTTGATTAACACAAAGGCTGTTGATATCTTACTAATGATCTAAATGAATTGTGTCGCCCCCACTATACAAGACCAGAACAGCTGCAAACAGAAGAAGCTTAGGTGTCTAAGCTGTAACAGTGAGAGGACGCCCAAACTAAACCAGTAGACAACATCCAAGTTTATCCAGCTCAGAGCTTCTCAGGTGTCCAAACTGGAACAGTAAGAGGACGCTCGAACTGAACTATCAAACGACATCAAAGAGTAGCTGTACGAAGAGATCAGCTCAGGAAAAGACCAGTTGGATGATTGGGCGACCATCTTGGAGCAAGAGTAGTCCAGATCATGGCCGAGCTGATGATTGAAGGCCGTACAGATCGAACCGCAGATCAGTTCAAGATAGAACATATCAGATGGATCTTTGAGTTGGTTACTCAGATCAGCCGAGAAAATCGGGAGGAACTAGCCCAGAGAAACCAGCTGTGAAGACCAGCTCGGAAAAACTAGCTCTAGGAACTTAGCTGAAGAGCAAGCGCAGTTCAGAGCATGATCAAGCGCATTTAGAAGAGCAGCTCGAGTGCAGTCTAATCAGAGCAGCTTAGTTGAAAAGCAATCAGCTCAGAGCAAACTAGATTGGAGAAAAACTGGTCAAGGTCAAACCAGCTCAGATAGCATATCAGCAGATGCTATCAAATCTACGAGAAAAGCAATTTGAACTCTCGGTTTTACAAAGACTGTCTATTAGAGTTCAAATTGATTTTCTGTGTCGTCTACATCAAGTACAACACCTCACGTGCTTAAAGTCGAAAGCCAGCAGAATCATTAAATGCTAAAGGACGAAAGGAACAACCGTGTCAGAACTTTTTCAGAAGACTTCTCTAGGCTGGATTACTGTGTCCAACGGGAAGATTCTGCAGGTATATTTATACACGATACATAGATCCAGCTCGCAGTGTGAGACACAAAAAAGGCGTAAAGCCACATACATACAGAAGAGAGGCGCCAAAAAACATGAGATGAGCAGAGCATGAATGAAAAAGAAGAGAGCACGTGGATATGCGTGAGCTCACAGAAAGAAAAAGAGGCGTTATACAAGGGGATCGAAGGAAAATAAGAGTGGTAATTGCACTGGGTTATATAAGAGAGAAAAACGAAGTGCAAGTGCGAGTGCAAGTCGAGAGCTTGTACACTATGTGGCATCTGGTGTACAAGTTGTGCTGGTGTTCAGGTGTGAGCTGGTGCACCGTCGAAAGCTTACACGAAGAAATCTCATCCGTCTGCACAACCCTGGGAAGACATCGAGAGGCCAGCTGAAAGAGGAGCACTTCCTAGTGTGTGAGTGTACAATAGAGAGTGAGCAAACACTGTAAAACTCTCACACATGATTCACTCGCAGATTCCTATGATGATCTGGGTTAATCAAAACCACAATATATTCCTCTCCCTTGTAGTATTTGAACCGAGATGTTTAACAAGTTCATTGTAGTCTTTCTCACTGAGACGTAAAAGATGTGTTGTTAGACACACAGCCTGCGAGCTGATGTATAGGTGGCTAGAGTTGCAGCTGCGGGCTGTCGGATCGGGTTGCAGCAGAAGTTGCTGTAATCAAATCTTCTAGTGGATCCTTCCTGTGTGGAAGAAGAGGAGACGTAGGAGATTCAGTTTCGAACTTCCATAAATAAATTGCAGCGTATTTTCTTAGAGCTTTCTGCATACAGCATTCACATTAAAACTGGTTAAATAAGCTTTCGATTTTCAGAGAGTAGTTCAGGTTATTTCCGCATGATTTTATTTCATACCTAATCTATTTATCGGTGCACTAACCTTTCAAGAATACTGATCTATTACAGCTCAAGATTTAACAGACTAGATTTCATGCGATCTGGACCAGCTCGTAGAGCTGCTGGTCTAGCTCAGGCGCGATCCGGTTTCCCTAATGCGTGCTATTTTCAAAGTCAAAATTTTTATGTTGCACGTAATTTGGTCTTTTGATCTAAGATTAGGTACCTAAGCAGTGATGAGAGCTCAAGGAACATACAGTTTTCCGATCCTAACAATTGGTATCAGAGCAGATTGTTCTTGAAAGTGTATTTTAAATTGAAAATTTTTAATGGTTTTAAAATGATTTCTGCTCTGGTAGTCTTTTTTTGCGAAATCTTGTCTGTGCTAAAAAATATTTTTAAGATGTTAAAAATCACTCTAAAACGATAAGGGGAGTAATGATTTTTGAATAGCAGAGCACTGGACCAAGAGTGAAAGATGCAACAATATCTCTTCTGTCGAGATGACAGATTGCGCGAGATCTGTGGACGCCAAGACCTCTTACTTTGGATGTGCTGAAATAATAGCGCATATGACAAAGTTCGAGAGAAGAAGAAGAGATTCTGTGAATTCAATTAACATTTATCTTCCAATCTGTATAGATGAGCATTTTCCAGTAGCATAGAACTTGTGTTTTTAACTCATATCATGCATGATGCTTTTACAAAATTTCATCCCTTGTAAATTATTCATTTTTTAGAAAAATAAAATTACCCCGTGCTATGTTCAGGGGGAGTTTTGTTTTAAATATTAAGCGGGAGACAAAATTTCGAAACCTTTTTTGATTCCCACAAAAAGGGGGAGAAATATATCTAACCATAAACGTTCGTGCATATGTTAATTCAGGTTTTGTGTAAATCAAAAAGGGGAATATTGTTGGATCTATTTATACAGATCAAAGTATTAATTTTGATTAACACAAAGGCTGTTGATATCTTACTAATGATCTAAATGAATTGTGTCGCCCCCACTATACAAGACCAGAACAGCTGCAAACAGAAGAAGCTTAGGTGTCTAAGCTGTAACAGTGAGAGGACGCCCAAACTAAACCAGTAGACAACATCCAAGTTTATCCAGCTCAGAGCTTCTCAGGTGTCCAAACTGGAACAGTAAGAGGACGCTCGAACTGAACTATCAAACGACATCAAAGAGTAGCTGTACGAAGAGATCAGCTCAGGAAAAGACCAGTTGGATGATTGGGCGACCATCTTGGAGCAAGAGTAGTCCAGATCATGGCCGAGCTGATGATTGAAGGCCGTACAGATCGAACCGCAGATCAGTTCAAGATAGAACATATCAGATGGATCTTTGAGTTGGTTACTCAGATCAGCCGAGAAAATCGGGAGGAACTAGCCCAGAGAAACCAGCTGTGAAGACCAGCTCGGAAAAACTAGCTCTAGGAACTTAGCTGAAGAGCAAGCGCAGTTCAGAGCATGATCAAGCGCATTTAGAAGAGCAGCTCGAGTGCAGTCTAATCAGAGCAGCTTAGTTGAAAAGCAATCAGCTCAGAGCAAACTAGATTGGAGAAAAACTGGTCAAGGTCAAACCAGCTCAGATAGCATATCAGCAGATGCTATCAAATCTACGAGAAAAGCAATTTGAACTCTCGGTTTTACAAAGACTGTCTATTAGAGTTCAAATTGATTTTCTGTGTCGTCTACATCAAGTACAACACCTCACGTGCTTAAAGTCGAAAGCCAGCAGAATCATTAAATGCTAAAGGACGAAAGGAACAACCGTGTCAGAACTTTTTCAGAAGACTTCTCTAGGCTGGATTACTGTGTCCAACGGGAAGATTCTGCAGGTATATTTATACACGATACATAGATCCAGCTCGCAGTGTGAGACACAAAAAAGGCGTAAAGCCACATACATACAGAAGAGAGGCGCCAAAAAACATGAGATGAGCAGAGCATGAATGAAAAAGAAGAGAGCACGTGGATATGCGTGAGCTCACAGAAAGAAAAAGAGGCGTTATACAAGGGGATCGAAGGAAAATAAGAGTGGTAATTGCACTGGGTTATATAAGAGAGAAAAACGAAGTGCAAGTGCGAGTGCAAGTCGAGAGCTTGTACACTATGTGGCATCTGGTGTACAAGTTGTGCTGGTGTTCAGGTGTGAGCTGGTGCACCGTCGAAAGCTTACACGAAGAAATCTCATCCGTCTGCACAACCCTGGGAAGACATCGAGAGGCCAGCTGAAAGAGGAGCACTTCCTAGTGTGTGAGTGTACAATAGAGAGTGAGCAAACACTGTAAAACTCTCACACATGATTCACTCGCAGATTCCTATGATGATCTGGGTTAATCAAAACCACAATATATTCCTCTCCCTTGTAGTATTTGAACCGAGATGTTTAACAAGTTCATTGTAGTCTTTCTCACTGAGACGTAAAAGATGTGTTGTTAGACACACAGCCTGCGAGCTGATGTATAGGTGGCTAGAGTTGCAGCTGCGGGCTGTCGGATCGGGTTGCAGCAGAAGTTGCTGTAATCAAATCTTCTAGTGGATCCTTCCTGTGTGGAAGAAGAGGAGACGTAGGAGATTCAGTTTCGAACTTCCATAAATAAATTGCAGCGTATTTTCTTAGAGCTTTCTGCATACAGCATTCACATTAAAACTGGTTAAATAAGCTTTCGATTTTCAGAGAGTAGTTCAGGTTATTTCCGCATGATTTTATTTCATACCTAATCTATTTATCGGTGCACTAACCTTTCAAGAATACTGATCTATTACAGCTCAAGATTTAACAGACTAGATTTCATGCGATCTGGACCAGCTCGTAGAGCTGCTGGTCTAGCTCAGGCGCGATCCGGTTTCCCTAATGCGTGCTATTTTCAAAGTCAAAATTTTTATGTTGCACGTAATTTGGTCTTTTGATCTAAGATTAGGTACCTAAGCAGTGATGAGAGCTCAAGGAACATACAGTTTTCCGATCCTAACAATTGGTATCAGAGCAGATTGTTCTTGAAAGTGTATTTTAAATTGAAAATTTTTAATGGTTTTAAAATGATTTCTGCTCTGGTAGTCTTTTTTTGCGAAATCTTGTCTGTGCTAAAAAATATTTTTAAGATGTTAAAAATCACTCTAAAACGATAAGGGGAGTAATGATTTTTGAATAGCAGAGCACTGGACCAAGAGTGAAAGATGCAACAATATCTCTTCTGTCGAGATGACAGATTGCGCGAGATCTGTGGACGCCAAGACCTCTTACTTTGGATGTGCTGAAATAATAGCGCATATGACAAAGTTCGAGAGAAGAAGAAGAGATTCTGTGAATTCAATTAACATTTATCTTCCAATCTGTATAGATGAGCATTTTCCAGTAGCATAGAACTTGTGTTTTTAACTCATATCATGCATGATGCTTTTACAAAATTTCATCCCTTGTAAATTATTCATTTTTTAGAAAAATAAAATTACCCCGTGCTATGTTCAGGGGGAGTTTTGTTTTAAATATTAAGCGGGAGACAAAATTTCGAAACCTTTTTTGATTCCCACAAAAAGGGGGAGAAATATATCTAACCATAAACGTTCGTGCATATGTTAATTCAGGTTTTGTGTAAATCAAAAAGGGGAATATTGTTGGATCTATTTATACAGATCAAAGTATTAATTTTGATTAACACAAAGGCTGTTGATATCTTACTAATGATCTAAATGAATTGTGTCGCCCCCACTATACAAGACCAGAACAGCTGCAAACAGAAGAAGCTTAGGTGTCTAAGCTGTAACAGTGAGAGGACGCCCAAACTAAACCAGTAGACAACATCCAAGTTTATCCAGCTCAGAGCTTCTCAGGTGTCCAAACTGGAACAGTAAGAGGACGCTCGAACTGAACTATCAAACGACATCAAAGAGTAGCTGTACGAAGAGATCAGCTCAGGAAAAGACCAGTTGGATGATTGGGCGACCATCTTGGAGCAAGAGTAGTCCAGATCATGGCCGAGCTGATGATTGAAGGCCGTACAGATCGAACCGCAGATCAGTTCAAGATAGAACATATCAGATGGATCTTTGAGTTGGTTACTCAGATCAGCCGAGAAAATCGGGAGGAACTAGCCCAGAGAAACCAGCTGTGAAGACCAGCTCGGAAAAACTAGCTCTAGGAACTTAGCTGAAGAGCAAGCGCAGTTCAGAGCATGATCAAGCGCATTTAGAAGAGCAGCTCGAGTGCAGTCTAATCAGAGCAGCTTAGTTGAAAAGCAATCAGCTCAGAGCAAACTAGATTGGAGAAAAACTGGTCAAGGTCAAACCAGCTCAGATAGCATATCAGCAGATGCTATCAAATCTACGAGAAAAGCAATTTGAACTCTCGGTTTTACAAAGACTGTCTATTAGAGTTCAAATTGATTTTCTGTGTCGTCTACATCAAGTACAACACCTCACGTGCTTAAAGTCGAAAGCCAGCAGAATCATTAAATGCTAAAGGACGAAAGGAACAACCGTGTCAGAACTTTTTCAGAAGACTTCTCTAGGCTGGATTACTGTGTCCAACGGGAAGATTCTGCAGGTATATTTATACACGATACATAGATCCAGCTCGCAGTGTGAGACACAAAAAAGGCGTAAAGCCACATACATACAGAAGAGAGGCGCCAAAAAACATGAGATGAGCAGAGCATGAATGAAAAAGAAGAGAGCACGTGGATATGCGTGAGCTCACAGAAAGAAAAAGAGGCGTTATACAAGGGGATCGAAGGAAAATAAGAGTGGTAATTGCACTGGGTTATATAAGAGAGAAAAACGAAGTGCAAGTGCGAGTGCAAGTCGAGAGCTTGTACACTATGTGGCATCTGGTGTACAAGTTGTGCTGGTGTTCAGGTGTGAGCTGGTGCACCGTCGAAAGCTTACACGAAGAAATCTCATCCGTCTGCACAACCCTGGGAAGACATCGAGAGGCCAGCTGAAAGAGGAGCACTTCCTAGTGTGTGAGTGTACAATAGAGAGTGAGCAAACACTGTAAAACTCTCACACATGATTCACTCGCAGATTCCTATGATGATCTGGGTTAATCAAAACCACAATATATTCCTCTCCCTTGTAGTATTTGAACCGAGATGTTTAACAAGTTCATTGTAGTCTTTCTCACTGAGACGTAAAAGATGTGTTGTTAGACACACAGCCTGCGAGCTGATGTATAGGTGGCTAGAGTTGCAGCTGCGGGCTGTCGGATCGGGTTGCAGCAGAAGTTGCTGTAATCAAATCTTCTAGTGGATCCTTCCTGTGTGGAAGAAGAGGAGACGTAGGAGATTCAGTTTCGAACTTCCATAAATAAATTGCAGCGTATTTTCTTAGAGCTTTCTGCATACAGCATTCACATTAAAACTGGTTAAATAAGCTTTCGATTTTCAGAGAGTAGTTCAGGTTATTTCCGCATGATTTTATTTCATACCTAATCTATTTATCGGTGCACTAACCTTTCAAGAATACTGATCTATTACAGCTCAAGATTTAACAGACTAGATTTCATGCGATCTGGACCAGCTCGTAGAGCTGCTGGTCTAGCTCAGGCGCGATCCGGTTTCCCTAATGCGTGCTATTTTCAAAGTCAAAATTTTTATGTTGCACGTAATTTGGTCTTTTGATCTAAGATTAGGTACCTAAGCAGTGATGAGAGCTCAAGGAACATACAGTTTTCCGATCCTAACAATTGGTATCAGAGCAGATTGTTCTTGAAAGTGTATTTTAAATTGAAAATTTTTAATGGTTTTAAAATGATTTCTGCTCTGGTAGTCTTTTTTTGCGAAATCTTGTCTGTGCTAAAAAATATTTTTAAGATGTTAAAAATCACTCTAAAACGATAAGGGGAGTAATGATTTTTGAATAGCAGAGCACTGGACCAAGAGTGAAAGATGCAACAATATCTCTTCTGTCGAGATGACAGATTGCGCGAGATCTGTGGACGCCAAGACCTCTTACTTTGGATGTGCTGAAATAATAGCGCATATGACAAAGTTCGAGAGAAGAAGAAGAGATTCTGTGAATTCAATTAACATTTATCTTCCAATCTGTATAGATGAGCATTTTCCAGTAGCATAGAACTTGTGTTTTTAACTCATATCATGCATGATGCTTTTACAAAATTTCATCCCTTGTAAATTATTCATTTTTTAGAAAAATAAAATTACCCCGTGCTATGTTCAGGGGGAGTTTTGTTTTAAATATTAAGCGGGAGACAAAATTTCGAAACCTTTTTTGATTCCCACAAAAAGGGGGAGAAATATATCTAACCATAAACGTTCGTGCATATGTTAATTCAGGTTTTGTGTAAATCAAAAAGGGGAATATTGTTGGATCTATTTATACAGATCAAAGTATTAATTTTGATTAACACAAAGGCTGTTGATATCTTACTAATGATCTAAATGAATTGTGTCGCCCCCACTATACAAGACCAGAACAGCTGCAAACAGAAGAAGCTTAGGTGTCTAAGCTGTAACAGTGAGAGGACGCCCAAACTAAACCAGTAGACAACATCCAAGTTTATCCAGCTCAGAGCTTCTCAGGTGTCCAAACTGGAACAGTAAGAGGACGCTCGAACTGAACTATCAAACGACATCAAAGAGTAGCTGTACGAAGAGATCAGCTCAGGAAAAGACCAGTTGGATGATTGGGCGACCATCTTGGAGCAAGAGTAGTCCAGATCATGGCCGAGCTGATGATTGAAGGCCGTACAGATCGAACCGCAGATCAGTTCAAGATAGAACATATCAGATGGATCTTTGAGTTGGTTACTCAGATCAGCCGAGAAAATCGGGAGGAACTAGCCCAGAGAAACCAGCTGTGAAGACCAGCTCGGAAAAACTAGCTCTAGGAACTTAGCTGAAGAGCAAGCGCAGTTCAGAGCATGATCAAGCGCATTTAGAAGAGCAGCTCGAGTGCAGTCTAATCAGAGCAGCTTAGTTGAAAAGCAATCAGCTCAGAGCAAACTAGATTGGAGAAAAACTGGTCAAGGTCAAACCAGCTCAGATAGCATATCAGCAGATGCTATCAAATCTACGAGAAAAGCAATTTGAACTCTCGGTTTTACAAAGACTGTCTATTAGAGTTCAAATTGATTTTCTGTGTCGTCTACATCAAGTACAACACCTCACGTGCTTAAAGTCGAAAGCCAGCAGAATCATTAAATGCTAAAGGACGAAAGGAACAACCGTGTCAGAACTTTTTCAGAAGACTTCTCTAGGCTGGATTACTGTGTCCAACGGGAAGATTCTGCAGGTATATTTATACACGATACATAGATCCAGCTCGCAGTGTGAGACACAAAAAAGGCGTAAAGCCACATACATACAGAAGAGAGGCGCCAAAAAACATGAGATGAGCAGAGCATGAATGAAAAAGAAGAGAGCACGTGGATATGCGTGAGCTCACAGAAAGAAAAAGAGGCGTTATACAAGGGGATCGAAGGAAAATAAGAGTGGTAATTGCACTGGGTTATATAAGAGAGAAAAACGAAGTGCAAGTGCGAGTGCAAGTCGAGAGCTTGTACACTATGTGGCATCTGGTGTACAAGTTGTGCTGGTGTTCAGGTGTGAGCTGGTGCACCGTCGAAAGCTTACACGAAGAAATCTCATCCGTCTGCACAACCCTGGGAAGACATCGAGAGGCCAGCTGAAAGAGGAGCACTTCCTAGTGTGTGAGTGTACAATAGAGAGTGAGCAAACACTGTAAAACTCTCACACATGATTCACTCGCAGATTCCTATGATGATCTGGGTTAATCAAAACCACAATATATTCCTCTCCCTTGTAGTATTTGAACCGAGATGTTTAACAAGTTCATTGTAGTCTTTCTCACTGAGACGTAAAAGATGTGTTGTTAGACACACAGCCTGCGAGCTGATGTATAGGTGGCTAGAGTTGCAGCTGCGGGCTGTCGGATCGGGTTGCAGCAGAAGTTGCTGTAATCAAATCTTCTAGTGGATCCTTCCTGTGTGGAAGAAGAGGAGACGTAGGAGATTCAGTTTCGAACTTCCATAAATAAATTGCAGCGTATTTTCTTAGAGCTTTCTGCATACAGCATTCACATTAAAACTGGTTAAATAAGCTTTCGATTTTCAGAGAGTAGTTCAGGTTATTTCCGCATGATTTTATTTCATACCTAATCTATTTATCGGTGCACTAACCTTTCAAGAATACTGATCTATTACAGCTCAAGATTTAACAGACTAGATTTCATGCGATCTGGACCAGCTCGTAGAGCTGCTGGTCTAGCTCAGGCGCGATCCGGTTTCCCTAATGCGTGCTATTTTCAAAGTCAAAATTTTTATGTTGCACGTAATTTGGTCTTTTGATCTAAGATTAGGTACCTAAGCAGTGATGAGAGCTCAAGGAACATACAGTTTTCCGATCCTAACAATTGGTATCAGAGCAGATTGTTCTTGAAAGTGTATTTTAAATTGAAAATTTTTAATGGTTTTAAAATGATTTCTGCTCTGGTAGTCTTTTTTTGCGAAATCTTGTCTGTGCTAAAAAATATTTTTAAGATGTTAAAAATCACTCTAAAACGATAAGGGGAGTAATGATTTTTGAATAGCAGAGCACTGGACCAAGAGTGAAAGATGCAACAATATCTCTTCTGTCGAGATGACAGATTGCGCGAGATCTGTGGACGCCAAGACCTCTTACTTTGGATGTGCTGAAATAATAGCGCATATGACAAAGTTCGAGAGAAGAAGAAGAGATTCTGTGAATTCAATTAACATTTATCTTCCAATCTGTATAGATGAGCATTTTCCAGTAGCATAGAACTTGTGTTTTTAACTCATATCATGCATGATGCTTTTACAAAATTTCATCCCTTGTAAATTATTCATTTTTTAGAAAAATAAAATTACCCCGTGCTATGTTCAGGGGGAGTTTTGTTTTAAATATTAAGCGGGAGACAAAATTTCGAAACCTTTTTTGATTCCCACAAAAAGGGGGAGAAATATATCTAACCATAAACGTTCGTGCATATGTTAATTCAGGTTTTGTGTAAATCAAAAAGGGGAATATTGTTGGATCTATTTATACAGATCAAAGTATTAATTTTGATTAACACAAAGGCTGTTGATATCTTACTAATGATCTAAATGAATTGTGTCGCCCCCACTATACAAGACCAGAACAGCTGCAAACAGAAGAAGCTTAGGTGTCTAAGCTGTAACAGTGAGAGGACGCCCAAACTAAACCAGTAGACAACATCCAAGTTTATCCAGCTCAGAGCTTCTCAGGTGTCCAAACTGGAACAGTAAGAGGACGCTCGAACTGAACTATCAAACGACATCAAAGAGTAGCTGTACGAAGAGATCAGCTCAGGAAAAGACCAGTTGGATGATTGGGCGACCATCTTGGAGCAAGAGTAGTCCAGATCATGGCCGAGCTGATGATTGAAGGCCGTACAGATCGAAGCGCAGATCAGTTCAAGATAGAACATATCAGATGGAGCTTTGAGTTGGTTACTCAGATCAGCCGAGAAAATCGGGAGGAACTAGCCCAGAGAAACCAGCTGTGAAGACCAGCTCGGAAAAACTAGCTCTAGGAACTTAGCTGAAGAGCAAGCGCAGTTCAGAGCATGATCAAGCGCATTTAGAAGAGCAGCTCGAGTGCAGTCTAATCAGAGCAGCTTAGTTGAAAAGCAATCAGCTCAGAGCAAACTAGATTGGAGAAAAACTGGTCAAGGTCAAACCAGCTCAGATAGCATATCAGCAGATGCTATCAAATCTACGAGAAAAGCAATTTGAACTCTCGGTTTTACAAAGACTGTCTATTAGAGTTCAAATTGATTTTCTGTGTCGTCTACATCAAGTACAACACCTCACGTGCTTAAAGTCGAAAGCCAGCAGAATCATTAAATGCTAAAGGACGAAAGGAACAACCGTGTCAGAACTTTTTCAGAAGACTTCTCTAGGCTGGATTACTGTGTCCAACGGGAAGATTCTGCAGGTATATTTATACACGATACATAGATCCAGCTCGCAGTGTGAGACACAAAAAAGGCGTCCTCATCCTACTCGGGCAAGTCTCCTCATCCTACTCGGGCAAGTCTCCTCATCCTGCTGAGACAAACCTTCTCATCCTCCAGACCTCCAGACCTCAGACCTACTCGGGTGGTGATGTGTAACTCTCTGGTTGAGAACCGATGATGATTTTTATATCGCATCAGACGCATATTTCATTTGAAGCTAAAAAGAGGAGATTATAATCAAATTGGTTTTCAAAAAATGGTTAGTCACAAGTGTGAAGGTCCAAAATTCTAAATTTCTTTTGGCAAGAATACTTGGTTAACTATATAATTGACAGGCAACAATGAATTTCTCAGCCCCTCTGATATAGACTTCAAAACAGGTTAACCCCTCTCAACCAATCATTGGACGCAAACCTGAATATTTGGTTTGTCGATAAATTACAAACTCAACCCTATCCATTTCGAAATTTGAAATAAAATATCGATCTGATCGTCCAAGCTGAGTTGATTTTAATTGACCAAACGGTCTAGAGCTGGTTTTCTATTCCGAACCAGTACGTTCGCGTGCTACTCTTAATCCGAGCTGATCCAGCTTAGAGTTCTGTTGCTCTTTACTCGTTTATGTAGCCCGAGCTGATTCCAGTGTTCTTCTACAATTGAATTCCAATTAACTCCCAATAGCTTTCGAACATTAAAAGAGATTTAAAATACACCAGTTTTGAAAGCGATCTGTTTCAGATCAAGAAAAGAAAGTTTAAAGAAAAGAAAACAGAGATTTGTAGAAAGATTAAAGGAAGTTTATTTCAAACGCTTTATGATTTGTGACGAATTCAGATGGTCAACAGAGGGTATGTGGTAATCGATCGATGGATTGGAGTGCCCTGCCAACATAGTTAAATATTAGGGCGTGTGGACAATGGCTGTGTGTCGTTGGGTCCCGCTCCACCTGAAACCAGTTAAGCTTGATCAAGCGAATAGAGGACCTAAAGAAAAGCTTTCGTTCACACTTCACCTTAGGAAAGAGGAATAATCTTGATGGTTTTATAACCGAGTATTCAAGAAAGATAAATTACTTCTTTTACTGATTATAGTTTACAGTTTAAACTATTTTTGTGCATGTGCTGCCTGCTCTTGTATTATCCAGATTTGCTTGCTGGGCCTTTAGGATCATTAGTTTTTCTAAGTGCAGGTGATCAGGTTTAGAAGTTGCTGGTGGGCGCATGATGGATTAGATCAGAGGTGTTTATCGTGGAACATGCGTTTTCCGTGCTAATTCAGATTACCTATTTTTTTCAGTTTGGAATTGAGAGTTATCACTTTGTAAAGAATTTTGTATCAATTACTCCATGTATAACTCTCTGAATTTTTGTAAGAAGCTACGTTGCTAAGTTTGTGAATATATCGTTTATATTTACAGTCTTATTTCGCTTTCTTCATAGTCGCAAGCTGAAATTATTATGTTATATACATTAGTCCCAAATCTATTTGGTTGTCAGCTTTCCCTCCACATGATTTTGAGTTCTATCAATTTGAACCCGTAAACTTTGAAAGTTTTCTAATATTAAATTGTGGTCGTTACAGAACCAGCTTAGAGGAGACAAGCAGAGCAGAAAACATATAAGCTCAGAAGAGAAAAACCAAGAACCCGAATCGGCGGAGTATGCTTAAGCATGAATTAAAAATCAGCTTAGGGGTTTTGCTGATTGATTGTGCGACCTGGCTGAAGTAGCTCTGGTGAGAACTGTCACTGCAGATGTTCGAGGCTGATATCAGTTGGATTCAGCTTTGAGAGATAAGTCATCTTTTAAGCTGAATGCTCCGTGCTAGTCTGAACATGTAATCTGATCTGAGTAGCGAGAGCTTACTACTGCACGAGAGCTGAATCGCATATGAGAACTGATTTGAGGAGTGTAAGCTAACTGGACCATCACGAGCTGCTTTATGCCCTACCTAAGATCATCACGAACAGATTGAAAGGATGTAAGCTGAACGGAACATCCTAAGCTGAATTCCTAAGGTACGACCTGATCTGAGGCTGCTAAGCTGAGCAGTAACGAGCATGGCCAGTACTGATGGGTGATCTGATATACGCATGCACGAGCTGTTCTGATTACCTGAACTGATATGTGGACGTGAGAGCTGAGCGGTCCGCGAGAGCTCATTTGGGCAGGAGGTCTGTTGAGAGCTGAACTGTGTGTGCAGAATTGCATAAACAGCCTTAGCTGATCTGAAAGTACTGTAGCTCATATCTGAAAGATATAAAGCTATAGATATCTACCCACCTACCATCACATAATCAGTCTTATATTTTACGAATACCTCGGTATCCTTATCTTCTGCAAGTATGACCATGCTTATCCTTTAAGAGTGTTGGTTCATATTTATCATCTTGGGTTCCGACCCCGATAGCTTCTAGAAGAGCGGTGGTATTTATTATAAATAGGATATATCGTGATTAAACATAAGGAGAGAATAAGGGAGATCACGGAAACTAGACTTTCAGCAACCTTGTACCAATGACCGAACCAGAAAAGCTTCGAAAGAAAGTCTGTTCGTTTCTCAGCTGACAACAGTAGCACATGTATAATCTGATATCATGTCTGACGGGAATGACTATGTTGGATCTGTTTATACAGATCATAATCTTAATTTTGAATAACACAAAACCTGCTGAGATCTTACTAATGATCTAAATAAATTGTGCAGCCCCCGCTATACAAGACCAGAACAGCTGCAAACGGAAGAAGCTTAGGTGTCTAAGCTGGAACAGTGAGAGGACGCCCAAACTGAACCAGTAGACAACATCCAAGTTTATCCAGCTCAGAGCTTCTCAGGTGTCCAAACTGGAACAGTAAGGGGACGCCCGAACTGAACTATCAAACGACATCAAAGAGTAACTGTAGTGAAGAGATCAGCTCAGGAAGAGACCAGTTGGATGAACAGTTGGGAAACCATCTTGGAGAAAGAGTAGTCCAGATCAGGGCCGAGCTGATGATTGAAGGCTATACAATTCAAAGCACAGATCAGTTCAAGATAGAACATATCAGATGGATCTTTGAGTTGGTTACTCAGATCAGCCGAGAAAATCGGGAGGAACTAGCCCAGAGAAACCAGCTGTGAAGACCAGCTCGGAAAAACTAGCTCTAGGAACTTAGCTGAAGAGCAAGCGCAGTTCAGATCATGATCAAGCGCAGTTAGAAGAGCAGCTCGAGTGCAATTTAATCAGAGCAGCTTAGTTGAAAAGCAATCAGCTCAGAGCAAACTAGATTGGAGAAAAACTGGTCAAGGTCAAACCAGCTCAGATAGCATATCAGCAGATGCTATCAAATCTACGAGAAAAGCAATTTGAACTCTCGGTTTTACAAAGACTGTCTATTAGAGTTCAAATTGATTTTCTGTGTCGTCTACATCAAGTACAACACCTCACGTGCTTAAAGTCGAAAGCCAGCAGAATCATTAAATGCTAAAGGACGAAAGGAACAACCGTGTCAGAACTTTTTCAGAAGACTTCTCTAGGCTGGATTACTGTGTCCAACGGGAAGATTCTGCAGGTATATTTATACACGATACATAGATCCAGCTCGCAGTGTGAGACACAAAAAAGGCGTAAAGCCACATACATACAGAAGAGAGGCGCCAAAAAACATGAGATGAGCAGAGCATGAATGAAAAAGAAGAGAGCACGTGGATATGCGTGAGCTCACAGAAAGAAAAAGAGGCGTTATACAAGGGGATCGAAGGAAAATAAGAGTGGTAATTGCACTGGGTTATATAAGAGAGAAAAACGAAGTGCAAGTGCGAGTGCAAGTCGAGAGCTTGTACACTATGTGGCATCTGGTGTACAAGTTGTGCTGGTGTTCAGGTGTGAGCTGGTGCACCGTCGAAAGCTTACACGAAGAAATCTCATCCGTCTGCACAACCCTGGGAAGACATCGAGAGGCCAGCTGAAAGAGGAGCACTTCCTAGTGTGTGAGTGTACAATAGAGAGTGAGCAAACACTGTAAAACTCTCACACATGATTCACTCGCAGATTCCTATGATGATCTGGGTTAATCAAAACCACAATATATTCCTCTCCCTTGTAGTATTTGAACCGAGATGTTTAACAAGTTCATTGTAGTCTTTCTCACTGAGACGTAAAAGATGTGTTGTTAGACACACAGCCTGCGAGCTGATGTATAGGTGGCTAGAGTTGCAGCTGCGGGCTGTCGGATCGGGTTGCAGCAGAAGTTGCTGTAATCAAATCTTCTAGTGGATCCTTCCTGTGTGGAAGAAGAGGAGACGTAGGAGATTCAGTTTCGAACTTCCATAAATAAATTGCAGCGTATTTTCTTAGAGCTTTCTGCATACAGCATTCACATTAAAACTGGTTAAATAAGCTTTCGATTTTCAGAGAGTAGTTCAGGTTATTTCCGCATGATTTTATTTCATACCTAATCTATTTATCGGTGCACTAACCTTTCAAGAATACTGATCTATTACAGCTCAAGATTTAACAGACTAGATTTCATGCGATCTGGACCAGCTCGTAGAGCTGCTGGTCTAGCTCAGGCGCGATCCGGTTTCCCTAATGCGTGCTATTTTCAAAGTCAAAATTTTTATGTTGCACGTAATTTGGTCTTTTGATCTAAGATTAGGTACCTAAGCAGTGATGAGAGCTCAAGGAACATACAGTTTTCCGATCCTAACAATTGGTATCAGAGCAGATTGTTCTTGAAAGTGTATTTTAAATTGAAAATTTTTAATGGTTTTAAAATGATTTCTGCTCTGGTAGTCTTTTTTTGCGAAATCTTGTCTGTGCTAAAAAATATTTTTAAGATGTTAAAAATCACTCTAAAACGATAAGGGGAGTAATGATTTTTGAATAGCAGAGCACTGGACCAAGAGTGAAAGATGCAACAATATCTCTTCTGTCGAGATGACAGATTGCGCGAGATCTGTGGACGCCAAGACCTCTTACTTTGGATGTGCTGAAATAATAGCGCATATGACAAAGTTCGAGAGAAGAAGAAGAGATTCTGTGAATTCAATTAACATTTATCTTCCAATCTGTATAGATGAGCATTTTCCAGTAGCATAGAACTTGTGTTTTTAACTCATATCATGCATGATGCTTTTACAAAATTTCATCCCTTGTAAATTATTCATTTTTTAGAAAAATAAAATTACCCCGTGCTATGTTCAGGGGGAGTTTTGTTTTAAATATTAAGCGGGAGACAAAATTTCGAAACCTTTTTTGATTCCCACAAAAAGGGGGAGAAATATATCTAACCATAAACGTTCGTGCATATGTTAATTCAGGTTTTGTGTAAATCAAAAAGGGGAATATTGTTGGATCTATTTATACAGATCAAAGTATTAATTTTGATTAACACAAAGGCTGTTGATATCTTACTAATGATCTAAATGAATTGTGTCGCCCCCACTATACAAGACCAGAACAGCTGCAAACAGAAGAAGCTTAGGTGTCTAAGCTGTAACAGTGAGAGGACGCCCAAACTAAACCAGTAGACAACATCCAAGTTTATCCAGCTCAGAGCTTCTCAGGTGTCCAAACTGGAACAGTAAGAGGACGCTCGAACTGAACTATCAAACGACATCAAAGAGTAGCTGTACGAAGAGATCAGCTCAGGAAAAGACCAGTTGGATGATTGGGCGACCATCTTGGAGCAAGAGTAGTCCAGATCATGGCCGAGCTGATGATTGAAGGCCATACAGATCGAAGCGCAGATCAGTTCAAGATAGAACATATCAGATGGAGCTTTGAGTTGGTTACTCAGATCAGCCGAGAAAATCGGGAGGAACTAGCCCAGAGAAACCAGCTGTGAAGACCAGCTCGGAAAAACTAGCTCTAGGAACTTAGCTGAAGAGCAAGCGCAGTTCAGAGCATGATCAAGCGCATTTAGAAGAGCAGCTCGAGTGCAGTCTAATCAGAGCAGCTTAGTTGAAAAGCAATCAGCTCAGAGCAAACTAGATTGGAGAAAAACTGGTCAAGGTCAAACCAGCTCAGATAGCATATCAGCAGATGCTATCAAATCTACGAGAAAAGCAATTTGAACTCTCGGTTTTACAAAGACTGTCTATTAGAGTTCAAATTGATTTTCTGTGTCGTCTACATCAAGTACAACACCTCACGTGCTTAAAGTCGAAAGCCAGCAGAATCATTAAATGCTAAAGGACGAAAGGAACAACCGTGTCAGAACTTTTTCAGAAGACTTCTCTAGGCTGGATTACTGTGTCCAACGGGAAGATTCTGCAGGTATATTTATACACGATACATAGATCCAGCTCGCAGTGTGAGACACAAAAAAGGCATAAAAGCCATATACATACAGAAGAGAGGCGCCAGAAAAGATGAGATGAGTAGCGCATGAGTGAAAAATAAGAGAGCAAGTGGATATGAGTGAGCTCACAGAAACAAAAAGAGGCGCTATACAAGGGGATCGAAGGAAACAAGAGAAAAACATAGTGCAAGTGCAAGTGCAAGTCGAGAGCTTGTACACTATGTGGCAGCTGGTGTACAAGTTGTGCTGGTGTCCAGGTGTGAGCTGGTGCACCGCCGAAAGCTTACACAAAGAAATCTCATCCGAATGCACAATCCTGGGAAGACATCGAGAGACCAGCTCAAAGAGGAGCACTTCCCAGTATGTGAGAGTATAATAAAGAGAGTGAGCAAACACTGTAAAACTCTCACACACGATTCATTCGCAGATTCCTATGATGAACTGATTACGTTCTATGGGTGAATCAAAACACAATATATTCCTCTCCCTTGTAATATTTGAATAGAGACGTTAAACAAGTTCATTGTAGTCTTTCTCACTGAGACGTAAAAGAAGTGTTTTTAGACACACATGCTGCGAGCTGGTGTGAATAGGTGGCTAGGAGTTCTTGCAGCTTGCAGGCTGTCTGATCGGGTTGCAGTAGAAGCTATTGTAATCAAATCTTCTAATGGATCCTTCCCGTAGGGAAAAAGGGGAGACGTAGGAGATTCAGCTCGGATCTTCCATAAACAAATTGCAGCGTATTTCTTCATAGCTTTCTGCATACAACATTCACACATGCATAATTCCCCGGGATCCCAGAACCTTCGATCTTTTGATATCATATTAGATAGCCCTTCATTTCAAATCATGCACTGCATTAATGATTATTATGTTGCATGTCATATTGATTATACTGAGATTGTATTTCTCACCAGAATTATATGGTGTTGTTCTGCTTGTATGTGTACATGACAACAGGTCAGGCGCGAGCTGATCAGATTAGCCAGGGGTAGTCCGACATAGACGTGGGACGTCGTTTAAGATGATGCATGACAGATTGATAACTTGAATTTTGTACCGTATCTAGTAGTCGATCAGACGATAGAAATTTTGTAACGATATTGTATTTGTTCTATAGTCTAATTTCAGACTTGTAGAAGAACATAGTAGGTGGAAAGTTCTTTTGATAACAGTTTGTAAATATTGGACAGCTTATGCATAATTACCCGGCTTACTGATATTACACGTTAATTGCCCTTTTAAAATGCGATTAGCAACTGAGGTCTATAAGGGAAGACAGTTTGGTTGTATTGCCTTTAATCATACACGAAGGTTGTTTCTACACCATGCATCTGGATGCAGCTATGCTTCTGAAGAACATGAACTATCAGTAGGTCAAGCTTCGATCTCTAGACTGATTCGGTAGCTTTTCTATTGTTATAATAATATCTTTATTTTATTTTACATGGACCTAGTTGTATCTATAACTACAAGAAGATTTTTACTATGACTAAACTCTTTTAGTTCTTATATGGATAAAATTAAGATTTTCTTGCTTATATTTGCATTCACAAGTTTTTCGTCTCGTTTTTTTCATCATCATCATCATTTTGGTAACTAACGCTCGGCTTTCATTCTATTAGTTTCTCCAAGCTATAGGGTCAATTCAATCACCATTTGGAATTTCTGTGTTGTATTTGGTTGCTTTTCCCAATTTTTTTGCGATTGAGCAGCTTTTGATTTCACAAATAAAAACATATTCTTTTTTGATTTTCTAGGTTTCATGATCCATCTTTAAGAAAATAATATTAACTCAAGTTTTTATTGGATTATAATCCACTATATCCCAGATTTAAATATTCAGTTTTCCCATATGGGACATGGTATTACAATAACTTAGGTTAAATATTTAGGAATCAAAAGTAGTTTCAGAAAACTATGAAACAAGAATTTCACGTTTCTCTTGTTTTGATTTGTCAATCCAAATTGTTTTATAAAATTTTAACCACATCAATTTTATATAGCCAAATTATCTCAGCCGAGAGCTATCACCACGTAGAGAGCTGACACTGGTGGATGGAAGGTACTTCTCCTTGGTGCCTGCAGCCACAAATCATAGATCAGAGGCGCCGGAAGTATGTCCGGCGAAGCCCCCGATGCTCAAGTCAGGCGGGATGCGAGAGCAAAAAAGAGAGCAAGGGAAATATGTGCTGGAGGCAAAGAATGCTAGAATAATGCGTGTGTGTATGACTGGGGCGTACCTGGTATTTATAGAGGGGCTAGGCGATGGAGAGGAGTATATCTTGACGAATATTCGCCTGCACAGGATATCTCGAGCGAGATATTCTCCGCGATCCTTGGGGATCTTGTTGTTTAAATAAGAAAAGACATATCGTCCCTGGATTATTCAAATAAGGAAAGACGTATCTGGGTGGGATTCTACGAGATATGACACTATCCTCGGGAAATACTCCCGATCTGAGCATGGGTCCTGGGGAAATACTCCCGATCTGAGCCCAGTTCTCGGGCGACTTCCTGAGCTAAAAGGCATAAGTCGGGGTCTGGCACATGATGCTTGGTCCTCGGGTCCCGAGATGATTATGGGGGCATCAGGAGTATCCCCACGCCGCGAGTCCTAGACAAAAGATTGAAGTATAGGAGTGTGCATAATTGAGGTCGGGACCCGAGCTGAAATCCATGACTTTGCGGAAAACCACGATCCTTGCGATGCTGTACTCAAATTGTTGATGAAGAGACACGTGGACGGACAAATGGAGGTCGGATTTGTGTTTTCGGGAGAAGACCACGATCCGTGTGATGACGCATCCCAGCCGTTGATAAGATATGAGAAGACGGTCTAGATTGAAATATCCCGACCATCGAGGTGACGGTTGGAGTTCCCCAGGTGATCGGGTCCGTTGATGAGGGCGAGATCGGACGATCTTGATTCACCCAGATTTCCTATAAATACTCGATGGTCCAATTCATTTCTCACTTTCGCTTCCTTATCGTGTCGAAACTCTGCCAAAATCTTATCTCGCTCCCGAGCTCTTCAGTCGTTTCTCCTCTCCTACTTTCAACACTTAGTAAGTTCTTGCTCTCTCGAAAATGTCTCCATCTAGTGATAGCGCAGTGAGTAGTACGGCTGCATCAGTAGATAGCGTCCCCGTAGATCCCGAGGTTAAGGAACCCTGGCTCCCCGATCAGGCCAAGCTGGGGTCCTCGAGCCTACCCTGGTACGAGGAGAATTCTCAAACCTTAAGTTGTCTGACATCTCCCGGATCAAGGAGAAGGGGGAGTGTTGGGTAAATTCGAAATAGTATTACCTCCCTCTGCCAACATATAAAGGTTAGCCCGAGTCAGCTAGCCCCGAACTCGTATAGCTTCCTTCTGGCCCTGGCCGTTCTCCTTAGCTACTACAACATCCCTCATCCCCTACGTCCTCATGCAATTAGTCCAGATTAAGAGGCTAGGACCCGGGAAATTTTTACCTCTCCCACAAGGGAGATAATGCTTTTATCAAGGGGAACCCGAGCTCCAATAAGGTATGGATGAGCCGGTTCTTCTATGTCTAACGGGCTGGGAGGAAGAGGAACCCATGGAGGTGTGATATGTCGTGGAGAGATGATGTATACAACCTCACACCTTCAACCCCAGAGTGATCCCCCAACCTGATCTCCTTCCTTGAAGCCATGCGCGATAAAAGCTACAATGCTCCCGAGCTGGTTAAGGAGGACCTTTCTGTGCCATTTTGGGTTCAGCAGGAAGGGCGTCGAGCTGGTCGGAGACTTAGGTATCACCGCGTCTTGCCCTAGTGTCATTACATGTACCCGAGCTTGTGTCTTGTCCGAACTGATATCTAACTTGATTTTCTTGTGTAGCCGAACGCATGGGTAAGGCAGCCTTGCTGAGGGCTCCGCAGGAGAGCACCGAGGTGGGCTCCTCGACCACCCCCGATTAAGGTGGTGAAGAAGAGGAAGGCCTCCACACCCGTCGAGAAGGAGGCTCGGCGCCAAAAGAAGAAGGGGGCCTCGACCTCAGTAGCGCAGCCCACTCCTGCCGTCGAGAAGCACCGGGCATAGATTCCCTCGATCCCGACGCCCAAGGAGCGTCCCGACCCTACGCCTGTTATTGGCATTCCTGAGGTCCCTTCCCCAAAGGTGGGATCGACGACGGAGATGGGTACCGGGCGAGCTCCTGCCTAAACCTTTTTGAAGATTCTCTGGTGGTCTCCCCGTCCGGGGCTGTGGCAACGGGACTTCTTTTAACTTGGTCCCGGACAGGGACGTTGCTCGGTTGCGAAGCGCCACCAACTCTGAGGCCATGGGCTTATTTGCGGCCTTCACAGCTGTTCATTCCTGCTAGAGATCCAAGGGCTGAGGCTAGCAGCCGAGAGGGCGGCTCTGATGGCCGATAAGGGGGCTCTGGCGACCGAGAAGGAGGCTCTCGAGGGCAAGAATAAGGAGACAAAGACCGAGCTCGATGCTCTGCTTGCTAAGAAAACTGCCGCAGAGGTCGATCTCAACTAGACCAAGGCCCGAGCTGTCGAGGAGATCGAGCGTCTGAAAGGCGAGGCTACCAACGCCTGGGAGCTCGGGAAGGAGGAGTTCCTAAAGTCCTCTGAGTTTGAGAACCTATGTTCGAAGAGGTGGCCTACTTCAAGAGCGGCTTCGAAGGCCACGTGGCTCAGTTCCGAGTCAATGGCTATTCTTAGGAGGATCATCCCGCTTCGTTTCTTAGCGTGGCTCGGGCCCTACATGTGCTGCCCGACGATGACGATGAGGCCGATGAGGAAGATGAGGAAGAGGATGATGAAGGCGCCACTCCCCCGAGCTCCTCTAAGCAATAGTTGTACTTAAATTTTCCATTGCTTTTTAAATTCTGATGTGTTAGGATAACATTTATAGTTTTGGTGATAACAAAGTTAAGTTAAATCTGGATAGGCAGTCGTTGTTAATAGTAGTTGTGTATCCAGACGCTAGCTACAGTAATCCAGATGAGAGCTACAGTGAATCAGTTGTTGGTATCGAATCAGTTGCAAGCTACAGTAATGTTGAACTATCAAACGTTGTCTACGGTGTTTTTATAACCAAATGCAGGATACAATGTTCTTGAATCAGACGCAAGTATTAGAATGTTAGCGTGTGCAAAACGACAGCGCTTAAATAAGTTGGAACGACAACGTATTGGAATCAGTCGATGGTTTTTGAAACCAGTCGAGAGCTACAGTAGTTTGTACATCCAGACAAGAGCTACAGTGTTTTTAACCAGTTGAGGATGTATAGCAAACGATGTCGTTTGGATAAGTTAAAACGACAGCGTTTGAACTAACCAGTCGTTGACTTTATAAGGAAACCAATCGGTGCATATACTTGAACACTTTCCAGTCGCAACATTATGAACGACGAAGGAAGTTGGAGCTGGTTAAGATAAAGAATTTCAGGCGCAAACTTAAAGTGATTCAAATACGATTGATTACTCAATATGGAAAAGATCAGTAGAATCGTACAATTTCCTGAAATTTAGGAGACAACGTCGGTACTATTTTTGGTAAATAGTACATATTTGCAGAGGTTGTTACACGGTTATTGCACAGATATGGAAATCGACAAATTAGCTCTGACAGTGTGCAATTTACCTTGTAGTGGAGCAGAGTATACGGTTACAGATTATCAGAATTTCAAAAAGGATTTTATTTCCTTAGCAATTCAAATGACCGTTGAGCGAAGTGTATAAATACCAGCAGTTTTGAATTGAAGAAACATGCTTGCTATTACCATTGCTGTTACGCTGTCAAAATACTTTCTGAGCTTTCATCACATACTGAAGTTATTCTCACGAAGCTCAAAGACTTGAAGAACACAACCATTGTTATTCATTGATATACTTTCAAGTCATCCTCTGGTTCATAGTGTTGAATCGTGTTTCTTTGTTTAGAAACCAAAGGATCTTACAGTCTCATATACGTGTATTCATTGTTGGATATTTATATCCGAACTTACAGAATCAAACTCTGTCCATTTATCTCTTTACATTTACGCATTTATTTACTATTCACTGTTCACAAATTGATCGGCTTCATTCCGCACTTTTTAGTTAGCCGAGAGATTTGCACTTAACTGAGATACCTCAAGTTTGGTAACTCGGACTTGAGTTAAGCAGCGCGTGTAAAACATTTTGAAAAGAATTTGAAATAGAAAAATTGAAGGAGTTCATTCAACCCCCCCTTCTGAACTCCTGTACTTGTTTTGATCCTATTTTTGGGACCATCAATTGGTATCAGAGCAGGCGCTTCTCAGTTATTGAACAGTATTTGTTTGTGCGTTATTTTATATCAATACGTCTACTTCTCAAAACAAGATTCCTCTGTTTTGCAGAGAAGATTATGACGACTGGAAGATACGCATGCAAGCTCATCTGGCAGCTATGGATGACGAAATGTGGACTGTTATCACTGAAGGGCCATTGAAGATAATGAAGCCCAATCTGGCGTTTGCTGTAACAAATGGCGAGCCTCAATTCCTATAGAAAGCCAGACATGAATATACAAATGATGACAAGAAGAAAGCCAACTTGGACAATGTGGCCAGGGACATCCTATACAAGACGCTGGACAAGGACAAAAACATGTTCAGCAAAATCAAAACCTGCGCCACAGCAAAAGACATCGGGGAAAAGCTGGTCCAGATATGTGAAGGAAGCGACGAGACGAAGGAGAACAAGCTAACAGTCGCTCAGCAAAAGTACGAGTCCATCAAGATGAAGGATGGAGAAACAATGACAGAGTTCGATGAGAGATTCAGTGCAATAGTGATCGAGCTAAACAGTTTGGGAAAAGAATACAGCAACAGAGAGTTGGCGCTGAAAGTTATGAGAGCATTGCCCAAGGAGTGGGACGTGAAGACAATGGCTATGAGGGAATCAAATGATTTGAACAAAATGGAGCTTCATGATCTGTTCGCAAACTTGAAAGCATATGAATTTGAACTCGAGACAAGATCTGAAGTACCCTCAACCTCCCAGCCGACGAAAGCGCTAGCTGCTACACTTGTTGAACAGTGCTCTCCAAGCACCAGAAAATCAGCTGACCAACTCAGCGACGAAGTCATGTCCCTCTTCGTCAAGAAGTTTGGGAAATTTATGAGAAGATCCTTCCACCCTTATTCTCCTTACAATAATTTTCATAAATCTGATAAAGTTGCTTCTGATATGAAATGTTATAACTGTGATCGTCCAGGATATTTTGCAGCCGATTGCAATAGGCCAAGAAAGGAGGATAGATCCAGAGACGACAAGAGATCAGATGACAGATATAGGAGAGATGACAAGAAGGATGAGCGATACAAGTGAGAAGACAAGACCGAAGAAAGAGCTGTTGAGAGATCCAAGGAGAGATCCAAGGATAGGCGGATGAGGACGAGAAGTGACAAGAGACCCATCCGCAAGCATGACCGCAAAGTGTTGATGGCTGAGGAAAGCACAAAGAGCTGGGCGGACACTGACTCAGAATCTTCATCCAGCAGCTCATCATCCAGCGATAGTGAACAGGAGGAGGTTCATTGTCTAATGGCTGACCAAACAACAGATGATGAGGTATTTGACTTCTCCAATATTGAATTTACACGAGAAGATCTTATCACTACACTAAATGACATAGTCAAAGAGTACAGGAAGCTTTCTCAACCATTCGAGGAAGCTAAAGCTGAAAACATGAGTCTAAAAAGTAGTTCGATTGAATCAAGTTCTGGTGAGCTTGAGGATATTGACAGCTTGAAGACTGAGTTGAGTAAGCTGACAGTTGATAATGAATTGTTGAGAAGTGAGTCCAGTGAGCTCAAGGCTGAAGTTGAAAAACTAACTAAAGAAATGAGCTCTTGGAACCAATTGGCTCGTGCTCTCCACAAGCTGCATGAAATCCAAAAATCAGTGCACGATAGAACTGGTTTGGGTTTCAGTAGTAGTGAAAGCAGTGAAGTAGAGACAGGTACTCAATCACAACCAGCATATGATAAGTTCAATAAAATGAGCTTTTTCAAAGCTGACGTGATATATGATTGCTTTGAGTCAATAACGTTTGATGACCAGAACTCTCCAAAGTTGAGCGATAATGGAAAAGCTGGGATCGGTTTTCAAAGACCTAAGAATTCCAAGCTCAGCTGGCTAAAGAACAAGCTGGACAAGGATAAAGTGAAAGCTGGTTCCAAGTCTTTTGTTACCAACCAGCCGAGGCATAATTCAAGGAAGGTTGAGTCAATAACGTTTGATGACCAGAACTCTCCAAAGTTGAGCGATAATGGAAAAGCTGGGATCGGTTTTCAAAGACCTAAGAATTCCAAGCTCAGCTGGCTAAAGAACAAGCTGGACAAGGATAAAGTGAAAGCTGGTTCCAAGTCTTTTGTTACCAACCAGCCGAGGCATAATTCAAGGAAGGCAAAATCTGGTTGGACAAAAACTCAGCGAAGGAGAGATCTAAATGGTCAGAAGATGAAATAAAAACCCAATAGATCTCACAATAATTATGCACAGACCTTTTTGAACCCGAATACTGGGAAAACTGTGAAAGTAATTCAAGTATGGGTCCCGAAAGGGGTAATCCGATCTGGACCCAAGTAAAATTGGGTACCAAAAGCTGGTTTTCATGATTGCAGGATAACAGGTACGAACCAGCTGATGTATCAAATTTATGGTACCTGGACAGCGGCTGTGCAAGACATATGACAGGAAATAGAAAGCTGCTAACAGACGTCACACCACACAAAGAAGCTAAAATTGTGTTTGGTGATAATGCATACGGTAACACTGTGGGTAAGGGTAAGCTTATCCACGGTAACATCTCTATTTTTGATGTCCTTGTTGTTGATAACCTTCGATATAATTTGATTAGCATTAGTCAGCTGTTTGACAAAGGTTACATAGTCAAGTTTCAACAACACACATGCACGGTTCAGAGTCCAATTGGTCTGACGATATTGGTAGGAAAACGTTCGGGGAATACCTACATAATCAATTGGTCAGATCAGCTGGAATCTGAGCATTTGTGCCTTGCAGCTGGTTCTTCCAAGAGCTGGCTGTGGCATCAAAGAATGAACCATTTAAACATCAAAACACTTGCCAAGTTGAGTGAACATTATATGGTTTCTGGTTTGCCAAAAACTCGTTTTTCTAAGGATAAGATCTGTGCAGCATGTCAGCTGGGTAAACAAATCAAATCTACTTTCAAAAATAAAGGCGGAAAATGTTCTACCCGTTGTCTTGAGCTCTTGCATATGGATCTCTTTGGTCCTATTTCAGTCACGAGCTTAGGGGGAACGAATTACACCCTTGCTGTTGTAGATGATTTTTCAAAATATACATGGGTGCTGTTTTTAAAAGCAAAATCTGAAACCGCCGACCAGCTAATACGTCTTTTAAAACGTTTACAAAATGACAGATCTTGTTCAGTCAACCGAATAAGAAGTGATCGCGGTACTGAGTTTCTAAATTTTAAATTAACTTCTTATTTGGAAGACTTGGGGATAAAGCATGAGCTCTCAGCAGCTAGAACTCCTCAGCAAAATGGGTTAGCTGAAAGGAGAAACCGCACATTAAAAGAAGCTGCTAGATCTATGATTGCATATTCCGGGATTTCACAAAAATTTTGGGCAGAAGCAGTTAACACAGCATGTTATACTCAAAACAGATCGATGATTTATAGGATGCACGATAAAACCCCATATGAGATCTGGAATGGCAAGAAACCTGATATTTCTTATTTCAGGGTGTTTGGGTGTAAATGTTTCATTCATAACAATGGCAAGAAGCCTGATATTTCTTATTTCAGGTTGTTTGGGTGTAAATGTTTCATTCATAACAATGACAAGAAGCATCTAACTGCCTTTGAACCAAAATCTGATGCAGGTATCTTCCTAGGCTATTCAGCTGTGAGCAAAGCATATCAAGTTTTCAACAATCGAAGCTTGACGGTTGAGGAATCAGCACACGTAGTGTTTGATGAAACCAGCTTCAAGTCAAATTCAGCTGCAAGCCTACATGACTTGTGTTCACGTCTGGAGTCAACAAGTTTTGAAGAATCAGACGACGACGTGCCACAAAGACAATCAGCTGAAGAAGAACAACCAGCAGTGGTCACAACGCATAACAATGTTCAACAAGATCTGACAGGTAATCCAATAGTTATTGATTTAACTAACGTGGATCAGCTGCAGGATCAAATTGCCCCAAGTGTACCAGCTGCTGGAAGTGTTGCGACAAATATACAACCAGACGACAATCTATCAGATGCTGTGCAAACGAACAATGAGAAACCAGACGTAGCGCAAGCAGTCGCAAGCACTTCAAGACCAACGAGTGTACCAGCTGCAAGCACAGACTTTCAATTGATCTCGTCATCACCAGCTGGACAACCAGACGCGAGCATATCATATCACCCGGTTTTAGGACAAACGTCTAGACAACCAGTCGCAAGCACATCTCACCAGCTGGAAACAGACGCACTTGCAAAATCATCTACTCTTACCGCCCAGTTTTTTGAATACATCAGATCAAGAGGGTCAACCGGGATTTATCACCACAACTACTAATCTTTGTCATTTGTTTTAACAGCGGTAGTTGTATTATAGTGTGAAATTAAGATACACTTATTATCATCTTGTAGCATTCAAGTATAGTTGTTGATGTAATAGGTGTCTCGGTGTCGACAAGTGATAATCCTCAGTTGAGGTATGTTGTTACAAAGTGTTGTAAAGCAAAAGTTTTCTATTGGATCATTTTTACAAAACAAGAAGGGGTGATGTAGGAGTATTAAGTTTCCGAATATCCACAAAAATTCTTGTTTTCTTCACTTACTGTCTTTACATTGCACATATTGGATTTTGGATACCGGTTTCTTATCACCGATTTCAGGATATTTATTCCGCACCTTTTTATTAAGTTATATCCTTATACCGGAAAGATCAAGAACCAGACTTTATCATTTATAGCTGATAGAGATACATAGAAAAATAAATTTTAAATTTAAGTATTTAGTCATTCATCCTTCTAAAGACAAATTTTTAGCATCATTAGTATATATAGTTTGACCGATCCCGGGAAAATTAGCATCATTAATATAGTATTTTCATAGAACAATCGTTTTAATAGATTTATTCGTTTATTTAGTCATTTTTTTTCACCTTCTAACTTATCAAAATTAAAATTTAGTTTTGCAACTGTGTTGTTCATTGTCCACTTATTTCTACTGAATGTTGCCTACTGTTAAAAAGAAATAAGATAATAGGTACTGCTATATTATAAAAATAACCAAACACTGAATATTGACTTGAAATTTATGTATATGCTCCACCCGAGGGGGTGTTTTCGTAGTTTGTGAACGTTGTCAGTTTAGAAATAACCGAAAAATGATTATTAATGTATTTTACACATACGCAAATAAATAAATAAATAAATATATATATATATATATGGATTTTAGATAGACCAGATTTGACATGAGCAGATCTGGGAGAGACCAGCTTTGAGCTGGTATGCTTGGTGAGCGTATCGGGTTTTTCTGTACATTTGTGTTTAAAACAGCTCTGGGCAGTTTAGAGTTCTGCGGGGTAGTAATCAGTTTTGGAGAGTTGAGAAGTGCTTATTAGTGACTTCGGCTTGGCGTTGGTTGATGGTAATCAAGGCTAGATGTCAAATCTGGTTGTCGCAAAGTATTCGAGGTACGCTAGTTGAATGTACTGCACGAGTAGCGAAGCGACGTCGTTTGGGAGACATCAGACTTGAGAGACGCAAGTTGTTAGCGCTGTGTGAACCGGCCTGGTTCGAGGGTTTGGTGTAGACTGGCTTTGGGTTATCTAGACCGGAAGGCAGCGCGACGTCGTTTTGGGTATTATCGAGCGCTGGTCAGTCCTGGCGTGAGATCTGGTCATCCAGTTCTGGATTGCTATGCGACGCCGTTTAGCGATAACAGATTTGGTGTTAGCAGGATGACGTGTCCAGTTGCGAGAGTGGACTTCTGTGCGACGTCGTTTTGAAGGAATTTCAAATCTGTTTCGGCGTAGGGTCCAGATCTGGGGGAGTACTCAGATCTGTGTTGGTACCAGCTTTGAGCCTCTGTTGTCGGTGACTACTGTTCATCAGATTTGGGAGACTTAAGTTGTATATATAGAGGATTTTGACTGTGGTCTCGCATTATCTTTCCCGACACTAAGAAGATATTACTTCCCGTAAGCTTACTCTGTCGTGATACCCTAGTTACTGTTCACCGAACCTTATCTTCTTCGATCGCCGACGGTAGACAGCTTCCATTGAAGCAAGAGTGGTAGCGCTGGATTCCTCTTGCTAAGGCGCTTTGTTTCTGTACCGCTTTTGAGGTTGTGATTAGCTCGAAGAGGATCACGAAGGAAGCTACCTTGTGTAGTCTGTTAGCATTTCGGGCAGGTTTGCTGTTTCGTTCAGGTAACGCTTTGAGTGAGTGATAGATCCTCCCTTATGCTCCTTTTAGAGCTATCTGTTGTGTTAGAAGGGTAGGACAGAGCTGGTTGAGCTCGTAGCTCCCAGTAAGAGTTTCTGTGCTTTACGTTCCTAAGCCAGTTGTTGTTGTTGGCTTATCAGGTTTTGGATCTGTCTGCGGGACCTTACTTGTGGTAATTATAGCTCAGAAGCGAAGGTACGGATGTGAGCTTATGATTACAGCTTTGAGATGGACTTGTGTATAAATGCGTGTGCTCTGTTATGTTGAGCAGTGTGTATGATGTTGCTTGCATCTGTTTGTGTATGTTATCTTGCAAGCTGTTATTACGCATACACGCATGTCACGTTGTTCTGCTCATTCCTTTGCGAGCCTTTGTTAGCAGCCTGCTGTGAGAACCTCTAATCTGTTGTTGTTTGCTGTTGAGCTAATCCTTGTTGACAGGGTTCATGTGACTGAGCGCCTGGGTAGCTCCCAGTTCTCTCATATGCGATATGGCCTTTTCGTTCTAGCTGATGCTGGTATTCCGTGTGATGGAGCGCATGGGTAATTCCCATTTCTATCGCATGTGTTGCGGCCATTCCTGCTCTGATATGTTGTGATTGGTACCATGTGTGATCGAGCGCCTGGGTAACTCCCATTCTCTCACATATTCGGTGATCATTCCCATTTCTGGTATCCAGCTATGTGCAGCCCTTTTGGATCTTTTGAGCTCCCTGTTCTCATGCATCGCATAACATTTATAACTTTTGTCTATCTGTGAGACCTGAATTTGTGTAAAGGATTAATTGTTGAATTAATCAAGTTTTTAGTGATTTCTGGTGGTTCAGATTTCAATTTAAATGTTTGGGTTGCATTTTCGAGTTGAGAATCGTATTTGGAGCATTTCTGGGAAATTTGAGATTTTCGAAATTTTGGTGAAATCTAGTAACAGATTTGATGACGTCAGCGTCGTTGGTATGCGCTGTGATGCTGACGTAAACATAGCTGGTTTGAGAGACCTTTCGGTAAAATCTGTTGATAGATCTCGTGACGTCAGCAGCGTGTGTTGTCGTTGTGAGGCTGACGCAAGCGTTGCTGCTCGAGAGATCTGTTGCTTTTAGCGTGAGATCTGTTTTTATCGAAACGTTGCCGTTTTGTGTTTTGCGTGAGTTAGTTGAGGCGCTAAGATCTGGTCTCAGTACGTCGCCGTTTTGGAGAGATCTGTTTGTTGAGGCATGTGTAATGTTCGAACAGACTTGATGACGTAGGAAGATCTGTTGTGTGCGCGCGATTGGTTTAGCGAACAGCTTTGGTGACGTAAGCAGATCTGTCCGCGGTTTTGGCTTTGTGTTAGCATATTTCCAGCTTTCAGCGATTTAGGCTAGACCTCTCTTTTCTTTTAAGTGTTGCGACATCGTTTTTTGGGAATATTCGTTGTTTAGCGCTAGTTTGTGAGATCTGTTGTGGTCTCCCGGCGAGTGGTTAGCTACCACACTTGGAACACACCCAGTGGCCACCTTTTGTTGCAGATTCAGTCGAGCTGTGATTAGATTTCCTTTCCGGTTGGAGTTTTTTGGTTGTTGTCCAGCATCTCATGCATAGCATCTGCATTTTATTCTTGCTGCTTATTGCTGATTTATAGTTGCTCTCCTTACTGGGGTTTGACCCCATGTCCCTCCGGGGCTTGGTTTGTTTCCGTGTTTGTGTATTTGCAGGAAACCCAGGTAATACAGCTGGTCGTGGTTTTAACCCAGCTGGTGGTGCCCCGGGAGGTGACTAGTGTGTCCCAGTCGCCTATAG
>KQ988493.1:232188-242544 GCA_001598015.1 Dorcoceras hygrometricum
GCTGCCCTGTTTTGTTGCCTGTTGAGGCTGTGGTTTGGGTTTGCCGTGTGTTATATGGTGTATGTTGCTGGTTTTGTTATTGTTGCGCATATGTTGATATGCTTGTTGTTGTCCAGCATGTGCATACACGCATTTTCATCTTTCTTTAGCCATCGTTGCTTCGTTGTTGTTCTGTTTTCTTATCAGGTTCGAGGGCGAGCGGCAATACCGCACTCTCATTTTCCCTGCTGGTTTTGTTAGTCTCTATGCTCCGAGTGGCTAACTACCACAGTGCATAGGTAGGACAACAGCAGGGAAGTTGTTGTTACATCTGGTATTCGGGTGTGTGTCTGGGCGAGTGGTTAGCTACCACACTTGGAACACACCCAGTGGCCACCATCTGTTGCAGATTCAGTTGAGCTATGCATTGATTCTTTGACGTCCATTCTCGGTTGGAGTCATCCGTTGTTGTCCAGCATATCATGCATAGCATCTACCTTTCATTCTTGCTGCTTATTTGCTGTTTTTATAGTTGCTCTCCGTACTGGGGTTTGACCCCATGTCCCTCCGGGGCTTGGTTTGTTTCCGTGTTTGTGTATTTGCAGGAAACCCAGGTAATACAGCTGGTCGTGGTTTTAACCCAGCTGGTGGTGCCCCGGGAGGTGGCTAGAGTGTCCCAGTCGCATATAGCATACTCTTATTTATGTATCAGTGTGGGATGCCAGGGGATGCCCTGTGCTCTGTTGTTGTACCTGGTATTTAGTATCTGATACATATCTTTGAGGTGTTGTATGTTTTGCTGTATGTTGGCAGGTTGCCTTGTTGGTTTTAAGCTGGGATCTTATTTTGAGTATCGCATTATTTTAAATTATATCGTTTTAAACCGTCGGGCCTAAAAGCGAAAATTTTACCCATTTTTTTGATAGCTTCCGCATGTGTTTATCTGTTGTGAGCACGAGGCCTGACACTATCTGCATGCTATTTTATGTTTCTCTCTTTACTGGGGTTTGACCCCATGTCCCTCCGAGTTGGATTATTTTGTTTGCCTGTGTGTTGTTCAGGTTTCCAGGTTTCTCAGCTGGTCGTGGAGATGGTCCAGTTGGTGGTGCCCCGGGAGGTGGATAGAGTGTCCCGGTTATGTACATTACCTATATTAGACCATAGAGCTTTCTCCGGGGAATACCCCATGAGGATGTGATGTTCTATTGTTGATTGGGGATGTACCCTGTTAGGGAGTCACTCGATGCTTGTATTAGTTATTGTTTGTATTGCTCGTTGGTTGGTTTTCTGTTGTAGAAAAACCAATAGTTTGAGTATAAATGTGTTTTTAAATTATGTTTTCTAAGTCAGGGCAAAGCGAAAATTTTAGCCACTATTTTAAATGCTTTCGCAGTTGTATTTTGCGTGATTAATCTCTGTATTGTGCATCGGACCTGATATTTTTTGGTGTCAGAGCTTAAACTGAGATAAGCTCGAATTCTTTTGATCACACTTGAGTCTAGGCACTTTGTTGCTTGTTGCATGTACTTGACTATGTGCTATATTTGCTGTGTGATCTTACTATATCAGTGTTTGCCTAGATGCCGCCTAGACGTACGGGTAGAGCTACCAGGCAGTTTTCGGCAGAATCCGAGGGTCAGAATGGGGAGATTCAGCGTAGTATTCCTGGTCGTAGGCGTGCGAGACAGGTTTATGACGAGGTTGATGTGCTGGAAGCCCGTGTGGATGAGATTGAACTAATCATGGCGAGGTTTCAGTGTATAAATCCTCAGACGTTTGATGGAGATGAGAGTAGTTCCGATGCGGAGTCTTGGTTACAGCACATTACTGGACTGTTTGACCGAGTGCACTATGATGATGAGCGCAGGCTGAGTTTGGCGACGTTCCAACTGAGGAAGAACACAGAGCGCTGGTGGAGAGGTGCTTCCTGAACTCTTGAGGAGACTGGTGCCGGGATTAGTTGGGATAGTTTATGTACAGCGTTCCGTCAGGAGTATGTTCCGAAGTCTTAAGACGTTTTGATGGAGATGAGAGTAGTTCCGATGCGGAGTCTGGTTACAGCACATTACTGGACTGTTTGACCGAGTGCACTATGATGATGAGCGCAGGCTGAGTTTGGCGACGTTCCAACTGAGGAAGAACACAGAGCGCTGGTGGAGAGGTGCGTTCCTGAACTCTTGAGGAGACTGGTGCCGGGATTAGTTGGGATAGTTTATGTACAGCGTTCCGTCAGGAGTATGTTCCGAAGTCTTATGTGAATGCTCGGGAGCATGAGTTTGACAACTTGGTGCAGGGAACCTTGTCGGTGGGAGAGTATGATCGAAGGTTTTCTTCTCTTCTTACCTACGTTCCTCATGTGTCTGCCGGGAGAGGGCGAAGAGGAACCGTTTCTTGGAAGGGCTAAACGAGGATCTGTATTCCTTGATGTTGGCGAGTTCACCTACCAGTTATGCGGACGCGGTGGACAAGGCAATGGACATCGAGGAAGGGTCGAGGAACCGTGAGTCTCGGGTTCCGCCTGAAGCTGCACAAGGTTCACGTCCCAATGCTCCAGAGGTGCAACCTCCCCAGTTTCCCCAGTCATCTCAGCAGAAACCCCAGCATTCAGTGCAGCAGTCTTGGCGCCACAGGTTTAGGACTCGTGGCCATCAGTTCAAGAAGAAGCAGGGTTCTAGGTCTTCTGGCTCGGGGTAGTTCGAGCAGTAGTATAGTCCTAGGGCTACCTTTTGTGGCCAATGTGGAGGCAGACACCCCTCGACACAGTGTACATGGGTTCAGGGTGCTTGCAACATTTGTGGGCAGTATGGACATTTGTGGTTGAGCATGGTTTGCATACCACTTCTTTATGTGATGTTGTTTCTGTGGCGATTCCTGTCGGCGCGAGCCTGTTCTCCCAAGATATTTTGTTGAATGACATTATTAAGTTAGGTGAGAATGTGTTGGTAGCGAACTTGATTCGTATAGTGATGTGGGATTTTGATTACAGAGTGAGAATGGACGCGTTGTCTAGCTATAGGGCCACCGTGGACTGTTTCCATGGAATTGTGCGTTTTCGGCTCCAGTCTGGCGAGAAATGGAATTTGGCCATGATTCTCAATCGAGATTCCCTTGATTTCTGCTATGGAGATGTTCAGCCTTACATCGTTGGATAATTCTGGATTTATGATCTATGATTTGGACGCATCCTTTTCATCGTGTGTGGAGCTTGGTGTCATCCCCGTTGCTCGGGATTTCCCTGATGTGTTCCTCGAGGAGATTTTTGGCTTTCCTCCGAGAAGGGAAATCGACTTCAACATTGAGTTGGTACCTGGTACGGCTCCTATCTCGCGAATCCCTTATCGTTTAGCACCATCCGAGTTGAGGGAGTTGAAGGTACAACTTAGCGACTTGTTGGAGAAAGGTTTTATTCGATCGAGCATGTCACCGTGGGGAGCTCCTATCTTGTTTGTGAAGAAGAAGGATGGTTCAATGAGGATGTGTATTGATTTCCGACAAATGAACATGGCTACCGTGAAGAATAAGTACCCTTTACTGAGGATCGACGATTTGTTTGATCAGCTTCAGGGTTCAGCTGTGTATTCCAAGATCGATCTACGTTCGGGATACCACCAGTTGCGTATTCGAGAGGAAGATGTTGCGAAAACTGCGTTTCGTACGAGGTATGGGCATTATGAGTTTTTGGTTATGACTTTTGGTTTGACAAATGCCCCTGAAGTTTTCATGGATTTGATGAATCGAGTCTTTCGAGAGTTCATCCATCAGTTTGTGATTGTGTTTATCGATGAAATTTTGGTGTACTCGAAGACTCCGATGCAGCACAAAGAGCATTTTAGGTTGGTTCTTCAAACGCTTCGAGACTCGCGGTTGTATGCTAAGTTCTCCAAATGCGAGTTTTGGTTGGACAGTGGTATTTTGGGTCATGTCACCGATGGAGTGTCTGTTGTGTTAGAGTAGGTGCCCAACTAGCCAACTTGTGGCGTGTGGGTTCTTGTTGACTCTATGTAAAACGATCTTCATTTATGAAATTCACATTCTTTTATGGCATTCTTTATCTTCATTATTATGATTAAAATTTTTGGATAAAGACCTTGAATGTACTATAGTGTATGTTAGATGTGATAGTGGATATGATGGCTATCATGAACACATCTAATAGTCACTGTGTATTCTGAACCTGTTCCTACTCAATTGGACCGTCCAAAAGAGGATAAGGGCCGCCCGAGCTTGAGACTAGCATCTGCGATGTGAAGTATCACGTTTCATTGGTAGGGACATTGTGATGTTCTGAGCATGAAGATGGATAGTGACCTGGTGATCTATCGAACTACCCTCGTTCGGACTATCCAAGTGGTTATCATTTGTCGAGTGGATTAAGTCCGTGGTTTTGGTTGTACAGATTAGTCCTTATTACTCGAAACGTCATTGAGACTCTACATGATAGGTGCCTCACTTTGACCCGTTTACCGACTCAGTTGGGGTCATCAGGTGGCGGGGTTGGGTGAGGTCCCGATGCATGTAGGAGTCGATGCTTAGTTGTCGAGGATTCACCTCTCGCCCTTGTGCGTGGATATCCTGTGCTATCTGAGGAGATAATAGTGTGATAAATCTCTGATCAGAGTACTAGATGTGTTTTGGGTAAATGGGTTTACCTAGTAACACATGCGATGTCACTATTTGATCTCCAAGATGTATGCATGGTTATTGGATCTATAGCGATTCTCGATTTACCAATGATCGTTGATCTGATCGGGATATTTGAGTTGAAAGGACCGTACTATACTCTAACCATGACCGACTGGTTCTTGCATGCACTATCAGTGATACCTAGGGGATCATGGGGCGATGTTACTCTGATCGGGATATTTGAGTTGAAAGGACCGTACTATACTCTAACCATGACCGACTGGTTCTTGCATGCACTATCAGTGATACCTAGGGGATCATGGGGCGATGTTACTAGATGTTTTACCGTGGTCCGATGGGTAGATCGGAAAATGTGTTTTCTGATTCACAATGAGTTGTGAGCCCACGACTAGCTGTATCCCTGAACCATTGAGATTCACACAGTGTACTGGTTTACCAATTCCCGTGCAGACAAGGAAATTGAGCTCAATTTGTTGAGTGTAGTAGGAGGAAGGATGGAAGTGTGACTTCCTAAATTAACTGAGGGTGGAAATGAGATTTCCTTAAGATTAGGACTAGTATGACTATCCTTAAAGTTTATGAGGGCCTAACTGCTATTTTGGATTAGGTGGTCCGAAAAATTGTTTTCACACATAATGCTCAGTTTTGTAAATTGTGTATATCGGTCCGATCTGATCGTCGATCAGGATTATGATGAAGCCACAATGATGGATTTGAAACCAATGTACACCTGGGTCTGGGACCGTCCCAAGCCCATTAAACCGGTTTAAACCCATGGAAAATCTATAAATAAGAGCCCTGGGGCACTCATTATTCCTGTACCAAAAGCTCTTCAGTTATTCTTTTTCCCTCTCCTCCTCTCCCTCCTCCCGGCTGTCGCCGTTGCATCGTCGCCCGCCGCCCTCCGCCGTCGTCGCACCTCGTTGCAATCGTCTCGGTGAGGAGGTTCTGCTCGCGAAATATTCGTTGGGATTCTAGTGCATTCCCATGAAGGAATTGGAAACCGGTCGTGGACCTGATTAGGAGCAACCAAAGAAGTGCTATTTCCATTTGAGAAATAGTCGGAGCCAGGCGTCTAGTCGTCAGATAGGTATATTCTAAACATCCTATGAATGTTTGAATTATAATATAGGTGTATTGACCATTTCCGGGCTTCAAATTTTTAATTTTTCCGCTGCGCCCCGGGAGCGGGATCCGGATCCGCCGCTGCGCCAATATGTTGATCCCAGTAAGGTAGAGGCCGTAGGGAACTGGGAACGTCCCAAGAATGTGTCTGAGATTCGTAGTTTTTTGGGACTGGCTAGCTATTACCGACGCTTTATCGAGGGATTCTCTAGTATAGCTAAGCCTATGATGCAGTTGACCCAGAAAGACAAAAGATTCATTTGGACAGAAGAATGCGAGAACAGCTTTCAATTTCTCAAAGAGAAGCTAACTTCAGCACATGTGCTGGCTTTGCCTTCAGGTTCCGATGGTTTTGTGGTTTGTTCAGATGGTTCGCTTAACAACACCACCGCACACTAAGCCCACAAGTAGTGTGTCTAAAAATTAACAAAACTCAAACCCGTGATCTGGTTCACAAAACAACAATCTCAGCTCTAAGCTGGTCGTGATATTCTAGCACTTAGACACTCTCTGTCTATGATTTACAATTCAAGCTCAACTCTACAGAGTGTATATGGAATAGAATGTGACACAGTATTCGAATAAGACAATTGATGCGTGTGTCACTTGTATCAAGCTGGTTCAAGATGAACTCTGCTTGTGCTTGTGAAGGTTGTTGTTATCTTGTGCTCGTAATGGATTGTTTTCTGTTGCGTCAACCTTCACAGCTGAATTTCTCCTCTTATATATATACTCTTTGGATACAATGGTAATAAATGTAGCTAATAGACACGTTGTATGTGTCAGGCCTCGTGCTCAATCAGAGTAAAACCAGATAAAACACAATAACAGAAGCATTAAAATAGTGGCTAAATTTTCGCTTTTGGCCTGACTTGGAAACATAACGTAAAATACAATGTTATTCAAAATATTGGTTTTTACAATGCTCGAAAAATCAACTACATCACAGCTAACATACAAACATAGAGTGACTCCCAAACTAAACAAAAAGATTAGTCTCTCGCTAAACATAGATACAATACAATATAACGAAAATATCATATGTATCTACTACATATAACTGGGACACTCTATCCACCTCCGGGGGCATTACCAGCTGGATCCACTCCACGACTAGTGGAGAAACCATGGTAACCTAAAAACACATAGGAAAACAAGACAACCAGCCCCAGAGGGACACGGGGTTAAACCCCAGTACGGAGAGCAACTGAAAAATAGCAGTTAAATAGCAATAGATAAAATGCGAATGCTATGCATGAGAACAAGGCTACAATCGAAGGCAGAGAGTCAAAGGATCTCAAAGAAACTGCTCAACAACTGATATCCAATAAACTGGAAAACAGTGGCCACGGTGTGTGAGTATATGGGAGCTACCCACTCGTCTCAGCACACGGTACCAGATGCAGAACACAGCTCAACCTGCTGTTGCCCAACTCATGAGATGTGGGAGCTACCCACTCCGCTCATAGTGGCTAACAGATCCCAGCAGGGAGATAAGGGTGACGGGAGTTACCCGCTCGGCCTCTAAAAAAGCATCCTGGTACACACAGATCAATACAACAAGGCAAGGCTAGCAAGATCTGAGCTCAACATGAATAATGCGTGTATGCAATGTAGCAGCTTGCAAGAAAGAACACAACAAAGGCAAGCAATAACAGCATAGAGGCATACACAGCAGCACACATAATATCCATGCCAAATTCAATGCTGTAAGACAAGCTCACATCCGTACCTCAGTTCTAAGCTACAATTACTACAGACGGGTTCCGAGCACACAGATCTGAAACCTGTTAATCAACAACACAACGTAGGCTCAGGGACAGTAACACAGTACGAACTGGGAACTACAAGCTCCACCAGCTCTGTCCTACTCCTATAGCTCAACCAACGGCTCTAAACTAAGCATAAAGTAGGAAATAACACTTACCCAACGAGCTACCTACGCAGAGGAGCAAATCTGCGCTTATGCTAACAGACTACATAGAGTAGCTTCCTTCGTGATCTTCTCCGAGATAATCCATTGCCTCCAAAAACGGTACAGAACGAAGCTCCATTGCAAGAGGAGTCCAACCTACCACTCTCACTTCAATCGGAGCTGTCTACCACCGGCAATCGAAGGAAATAAGCTACGGCGAATAGTAGCTAGGGTATCGTGACAGGGTAAGGTTACGAGAATATTTCTAAGTGTCGGGAAACAATATCGTGAAAACAGTCAAAGTCCTCTATAAATATAACTTAAGTTCCCCAAATCTGATGAACAGTAGCCACCGACAAAACTACTCAAAGCTGTTCCCAACTCAGATTTGAGTAACACTCCAGATCCAGACCATACGCTAAATTGATTTGGAACTTATCCAAACGACATAAAACCAAGGACCGCTCGCTCATTAGGACACGTCATCCCTCTAACCACATATGAATCGCTAAACGGCGTCGCATCGCCACTCAGATCTGAAAGACCAGATCTCACACAAACGTTGACCAGTCAAAGCTGAAATCCCTGGACCGCTCCGGTCTACCTCAAACCACGAACCGGGACTACGAATCGAACCTGTCCATGTAACACTACAACACGCTGATCCACATCTGGTTCTTCCCAAAACGATGTCGCATTGCTACACGCGTAGCACTTCTAACACGCGTAACCAGAATAGCGCGCGACTACCAGATTTCACCACCAAATCTGAATGCGATCACTCAGCGCCGACCAACACTCAAATCTGAACATTTCCCGATGAAATTCTCCAACATTCCAGAGCTGTTTCCAAAGCAAATATTTACCCGATTGTTAAGGTAAAATTTATTAGTTTTGGTGATAACAAAAATAATACAAGTGCTAAATTCAAAAGTAACATCTGGACAGTCAGTAAGTTGTAGTCATTAACAGTTATTGGGTGGACTATTTCAGAAGTCGTGACATCATCCCAGTATATAGAAGTAGTGACGTCATTTCAGTTTATTGAAGTTCAGAAGTTGTGATGTCATTCCTTGTTATCAGGTCGATGTTTTGAAACAGCTTTGGCCTTTTGGATCAGTTCAGATTTCGGGAACAGTGTATTCAGAAGTGAGCTACAGTGGAATATCTTTTGTTGGAAGCATAGGGCATTCAGACTTGAGTAACAGATTGTGATCTATTGGTTCAGTCTCGAGTATATCAGTCGTAAACAGTATCTATTCAGTTATCTCAGATCTCAGTACTTCAGAAGTGGATATATTCAGTTTTTTACAAAGCTACTTTGGATCAGAAGTGACTTGTTGGGAGTTTTCAGATTTTGGGTTAACAGAGCTTTGAGATATCAGAAAAATAGCAGTTGCTACATTCAGTTCTTTCATTCAGATGTTGCACATTCACAGTTACCTCTACCTATTTCAGATGTTGATACATTCTGATGTGGCAACTACGTTTACTCAAATCAGCATGAAGATAGTCTTCTTATTTAAGAAAGGAAGAACTGTTTCAACAGAAAGAGATTTCAGGCGCAAACGACGAACCGATTCAAATGATATCAATGTTTAAATTGAAAGAATTAATGGTGAAGATTGAATCGTACATATGCCTGGAATTAAGGATACAACGTCAGTACTATTTTGGGTAAATAGTACACAGTATACAGAGGACGTTTTACGGTGTTTGCACAAATATGGAAAGACGACAATTTGGCTCTGATGGAGCACAGATTACCATTGTAGTGGAGCAGAATATGCGATGGACATATATTCAAAAGATTTTATTTCCTTAGGTGAAATTTAATGACAGTTGGAGGACGAAAAGTATAAATAGCTGGAATTTAAATTGAATAAGCTCTCACTCACTCTCGGACTTACACTCGCTAATTGTTCTCTTCATTCAGAAAATTTCTGTATTCATCCCCATCTGGGATTTAAAAAGAAGCTCTCAATCGAGAATCTTCTAAGTCCCAGAAATCCAATCTCGAAGAACTTTCAAAGTCAAGCGCTCACATATATTTCCTTCGAGATTTCATCTTCTGGTTCATTTTTGTGACACGAGTTTCAGTGTTAGAAACCAGAAGATTTGCGGCACTCAAAAATCATTTGTATTTCATAGTTGTTATTCGATTTGAGTCTGTAACAAACGTGCTATCCAAAGCCGTTTGATAAAAATACTAAGTGTTGTATTCAGCAGCTGCATCTGCTTGTTGATTGGAGTTGCTAGGAGTTCACCTTGAGCGAGGCTCGGTGACTGGGTGGTTACAGAGGCTGTAAACATCAAATATTCTAGTGGAACCTTCCTGAAAAGGAAGAAGGGGAGACGTAGGATATTGATATCCGAACTTCCATAAACAAATTCTTGACCCTAATCTTTTACTTTACTGCATGTACTTATTCTTTTAACTGTTCACTGATTGATTGGCTTATTTCCGCACATTTACTGTTAGCCAAGAAATCAGCATTAAAAGAGATACCTTAAATCTGGTAACTCGGATTTAAGTTAAGCGGGTGCTTGTAAAAATTGTTTTAAAGGTTTCGAAAATTTAAAAATACAAAGGAGTTCATTCAACCCCCCCTTCTGAACTCCTAGGCCTGTATTTCGAGCCATATTGATTCTATCAATTGGTATCAGAGCCTGCGCATCTCAGTTATTGAACA
>KQ988493.1:242776-263195 GCA_001598015.1 Dorcoceras hygrometricum
GGAGTTCATTCAAACCCCCTTCTGAACTCCTAGGCCTGTATTTCGAGCCATATTGATTCTATCAATTGGTATCAGAGCCTGCGCATCTCAGTTATTGAACAATCTGCTGTTTGTGTTTATCATATTTAATGTCTACTTCTCACAACAAAATTCCTATGTTTTCTAAGGAGGACTACGATGATTGGAAGATTCGCATGCAAGCGCATCTCGCTGCTCAGGATGATGACATGTGGTCAGTTATCACAGAAGGGCCGATGAAGATAATGGAGCCAAACTTAGCCTTTGCAATATCCAATGGAGAGCCTCAGTATCTGGAGAAGAGCATACATGAGTACACCAACGAAGACAAAATGAAAGCAAATCTGGACAATGTGGCCAGGGACATTCTCTACAAGACACTGGACAAAAATATGTTCAGCAAGATAAAAACCTGTGCCACAGCAAAAGATATTTGGGAAAAGCTGACACAAATATGTGAAGGAAACGATGAGACAAAAGAGAACAAGCTGACTGTCGCTCAGCAGAAATATGAATCTATGAAGATGAAGGATGGAGAAAAAATGACAGAATTTGATGAGCGCTTCAGTGCTGTTGTAATAGAGCTTACCAGTTTGGGTAAAGAATACAGCAACCGTGAGTTGGCATTGAAGGTGGTGAGAGCGCTGCCCAGAGAGTGGGATGTGAAGACAATGGCGATGAGGGAATCTAAAGATATGAACAAACTGGAACTGCATGATCTCTTTGCAAATCTCAAAGCTTATGAGTTTGAACTGGAGACAAGATCTGAAGCTGGACCCTCAACATCTCAACCAACCAAAGCATTGGCGGCAACAACATCTGAACAGTGCTCACCAAGCACTAGCAAGACAGCTGATCAACTCAGAAACGACGTCATGTCCCTCTTCGTTAAGAAGTTTGGGAAGACAAGATCTGAAGCTGGACCCTCAACATCTCAACCAACCAAAGCATTGGCGGCAACAACATCTGAACAGTGCTCACCAAGCACTAGCAAGACAGCTGATCAACTCAGAAACGACGTCATGTCCCTCTTCGTTAAGAAGTTTGGGAAATACCTGAGAAAATCCTACAACCCTTCTTTCTCTTACAACAATTATAATAAATTTGATAAAGTTTCTACTGATCAAAATTGTTTTAACTGTGGTCGTCCAGGGCACTTTGCTGCTGATTTCAACAGGCCAAAGAATGAGGACAGACCCAGAAGAGATGAGAAGAATGATGATCGAACCAAAGAAAGATCCAAAGATAGATCAAAGGATAGGAGGATGAGAACAAGATCTGATAGAAAGCCCAACAGAAAGAATGACAGAAAGGTGCTAGTTGCTGAGGAAAGCAACAGGAACTGGGCTGACACCAATTCAGATTCTACATCCAGCAGTTCCTCATCCAGCGATAGTGAACAGGAGGAAGTTCACTGTCTCATGGCTGATCAAACATCTGATGATGAGGTATTCGATTTTTTCAATATTGAATTTACACGAGAAGACCTTTTCAGTGCACTCAATGATATGGTCAAGGAGTACAGGAAGCTTTCTCACAAATTCGAGGAAGTTAAATCTGAAAATGCTGATTTGAAAAATAGTTCAGTAGAACCAAGTACTGTTGAACTTGGTAAAGCTGACAATTTACAAATCGTGTTGAATAAGCTGATGACTGAGAATGAATTGTTGAGAAATGAATCTAGCGAGCTCAAAGCTGAAAACAAAAGATTAAATGAGGTGATGAGCTCCTGGACAAAGTTTTCAGTTTCTTTGAACAAGCTGCATGAGAGTCAAAATCCAGTTAATGATAAATCTGGCTTGGGTTTCAATGTTAGTGAAAGCAGCTCTGGAGAAACAAGTACTCAGTCACAGCTGGTGTATGACAAGTTCAAAAATATGAGCTTTGTCAAAGCTAGTGTGATACATGATCCATGTGAGTCGGTACGGTATGATGACCAGTCCTCGGAGCTATTGAATAAGAAAGAAAAAGCTGGTATTGGCTATGACAGACCCGAGAGTTCTAAGTCTGGTTGGCTAAAGAACAGACTTGACAAGGAAAAGACGAAAGCTGGATCCAAGTCGTTTGTTTAGAACCAACAAAGACGTGGCTCTAAGAAGGTCAAGTCTGAATGGAAAAAGGTTAGGCCTTGTAGAGATCCAAATGGACAAAATACCAAATCAAAGCTCAACAGATCTCACAGTACTTATGCACAGACCCTTATGGACTATCATACTGGGAAAGCTGTCAAAGTAATTCAAGTATGGGTCCCGAAAGGGGTAATCCTATCTGGACCCAAGTAAAATTGGGTACCAAAATCTGTTTTTATGATTGCAGGACAACAGGTACAAAGCTGTTGTTGAATCAACCATATGGTGCCTGGACAGCGGCTGTGCAAGACATATGACTGGAAATCAAAAACTGCTGACAGATGTTATACCACGCAAAGGAGCGAAAATTGTGTTTGGTGATAACGCTCATGGTAACACTGTGGGTAAGGGTAAGCTTATCCACGGTAACATTTCTACATCAGATGTCTTAGTTGTTGATAATTTGCGTTACAATTTGATTAGAATTAGTCAGCTATGTGACAAGGGTTACATAGTTAATTTTCAACAACACACATGCACAGTTCAGAGTCCAGAAGGACTGACCGTATTGGTGGGTAAAAGGTCGGGGAATACCTACATTATCAATTGGTCAGAACCCATGGGATCTGAACAAATTTGCTTAGCAGCCAACTCTTCCAAGAGCTGGTTGTGGCATAAGCGAATGAACCATCTAAACTTTAAAACTCTTGCTCATTTGAGTCAGCATGAAATGGTTTCTGATCTGCCCAAAATCAATTTTTCCAAATAAAAGATCTGTGCCGCATGTCATCTTGGTAAACAAATCAAATCTACGTTTAAAAAAAAACGGCGGTAAACGTTCTTCCCGAAGCTTAGAGCTTTTACATATGGATATCTTGGTCCTATTCCCGTAACTAGCTTAGGGGGAACGAACTACACCCTAGCTGTTATTGATGATTTTACAAAATTTACTTGGGTGTTGTTTTTAAAGGCAAAATATGATACCGCTGACCAGCTGATACACCTTTTAAAACGTTTGCAAAATGACAGATCTTGTACAGTCAACATGATAAGAAGTGATCGTGGTACTGAATTTTTATATCATAAATTAACTTCTTATTTAGAAGACATTGGATAAAGCATGAGCTTTCAGCAGCTAGAACTCCTCAGCAGAACGGACTTGCTGAGAGGAGAAATCGTACTTTAAAAGAAGCTGCGAGATCTATGATTGCTTATTCTGGTATTTCACAAAAATTCTGGGCAGAAGCAGTTAACACAGCTTGCTACACTCAGAACAGATCTATGATTAATAAGTTGCACGGTAAAACCCCATATGAGATCTGGAGTGGCAAGAAACCTGATATTTCATATTTCAGGGTGTTTGGGTGAAGATGTTTCATTCATAACAATGGTAAGAAGCACCTAACAACTTTTGATGCAGGTATCTTTCTAGGCTATTCAGCAGTGATCAAGGCTATCGAGGATTCAACAATAGAAGTCTAACTGTTGAAGAGTCAGCACACGTTGTCTTTGATGAGACAAGTTATAGATCCAACTCAGCTTCGAGCCTCAACGACTTATGTACACGTATAGAATAATCCAGCATTGATGACTCAGATGATGACGTGGCACCACATAGACATTCAGCAGAGATGGAAGCAGCACTGGACACACAGCACAACAATGCACAACAAGATCTGACAGGTAATCCAAATCCAGTAGTCATTGATTTGACTAACATTGACTCAACGCAGAATCAGATTTCTCCAAGTGTGCCTGCTGCTGGAACTCAAGCGTCAAATGCACAAGATGCTCAAACAAATGTTGCACAAACAGATCTTGCTACACAACAACCACCATCTGAAACACCAGTTGCGAGTACTTCACATCAATTGGTATCTAGACCAACATCTGACGCACAAGATGCAAACGCGAACCATCAATTGGTGATAGAAAATCTAGAAGTGACTATCCAGTAAGAAATCCAAGCAGAACACGGAGCAAATCCAATTGGACTTGATCTTCGGTGGAACAGAATCATCCACCCAAGCAAGTCATAGGTAACTTCGAATCTCTTGTTCGCAGACGAAGCCAGCTATTGCATGACCATTTTGACTCTGCATTCATCTCGCATATAGAACCAAAACAAATAGATGAAGCCTTAGCAGACCCAAGCTGGGTAGAAGCTATGCAGGAGGAATTAAATCAATTTAAGCGTAACAATGTATGGAAACTTGTACCTAGACCTTCTAATCATTCAATGATAGGAACTAGATGGGTCTTTAGGAACAAGCTGAATGAAGATGGTGTAGTAACTCGAAATAAAGCTAGACTGGTAGCACAAGGCTTTAGGAAAATGGAAGGAATAGACTTTGATGAAACGTTTGCACCAGTAGCTAGGCTAGAAGCCATACGCATGTTTCTTGCATATGCAACATTCAAATATTTTAAAGTATTTCAAAAGGATGTTAAGAGTGCATTTCTTAATGGCATCTTAACAGAGGAAGTGTATGTTGCACAACCTCCTGGCTTCGTAGATCATACGTATCCAAACCACGTTTATAAATTGGATAAAGCTCGATATGGGTTGAAGCAAGCACCCAGAGCTTGGTATGATACACTTACAAAATTCTTAATTGAGCATGACTTCACAATAGGTACAGTTGATAAGACACTGTTTAAATTCGTAAAATCTGATCATGTCTTATTAGTACAGATATATGTTGATGATATTATCTTTGGCTCAACTAACCCCAAATTGTATTCAGCAGCTGCGTCTGCTTGTTGATTGGAGTTGCTAGGAGTTCACCTTGAGCGAGGCTCGGTGACTGGGTGGTTACAGAGGCTGTAAACATCAAATCTTCTAGTGGAACCTTCCTGAAAACGAAGAAGGGGAGACGTAGGATATTGATATCTGAACTTCCATAAACAAATTCTTGACCCTACTCTTTTACATACTGCATTTACTTATTTCTTTAACTATTCACTGATTGATTGGCTTATTTCCGCACATTTACTGTTAGCCAAGAAATCAACATTAAAACTTAGATACCTTAAATCTGGTAACTCGGATTTAAGTTAAGCGGGTGCTTGTAAAAATTATTTTAAAGGTTTCGAAAATTTAAAAATACCAAGGAGTTCATTCAACCCCCCCCCCCTTCTGAACTCCTAGGCCTGTATTTCGAGCCATATTGATCCTATCACCGATTACTTCACTAAGCATACCATCCCTAATCTGTTCAAGCCAAATCTAGTCTATGTTAAACCCGATTAATTAACTCAATTAATCCAATAAATTTTCGGGTCTCATAGTATGCATCCAAATTGAATTTCCTGTGACGCCTTAAATGCATGTACTATGAAAGTACAGCTTCATTAAATGCATTGTCCTTTTTAGCAACTCTGTGCCGTCTTCAGTTTGTACCGTATCTCTGCGCATCTGATTTTAGCTCAATGTAGTTCCAACGACTACACATCACTGCAAAGATGTCGAATGTTTCAATCAAGTTGTACGAGATTCAAACATTCCGAAATACATATTTCCGAGTTGCCTTTAACTTAGCTATCATTCCGATCTGGTTCCTGAATGCTTGAACGGTTTTGATCGGTTACTTGTATTGATTGAAGCCATAATGCACTTGTTGAGTATTAATCTTTGCAAGCTCAGATTCTCAGCTTCATAACACTCCATAGAATTTAATCTGTTTTTGAGCTGATTTCTTAATGTGGTCTTCCAGGTGGTTACTCATCACACCAGCTGGTTTTGTTATCGGCGAGATGCTTTCGAAAGTATAAACCACTGTTTTCTTGCTCTTTGATATAGTGCCTTCTGATCCTCGATCTTTCTTATTTTACCTATCCTGATCTGACTAGGTTTCTTTGAACCGATAAAGAATTCAGTACCCAGCTGGTTTATCCTGAATCAGCACGCCTCAAAGTCCTGAGCTGGTTTGTCATTAAAACCAGTATATCTTGATATCCTGAACCAGCCTGACAAAAATCCCTTTGCTGGTTTGTCTTCAATGTTTTGAGCTGGTTTTTCTTTGACCAGCTGGAACCTGCTCCGATCTGGTTTCTCCGTTCAATATAGTAAGCTTCATCCAGATCTTGTCACTTTGGTTTGGTTACTCTCTTTTATAGATTTCATTCTTTGTCTATTTTTCATCACCAAAACTTCTGAAATTCATCCTAACAATTTCTCCCTTTTTGGTGATGACAAAACTTTGGTTGAAAAGAGAGATTTCTATAAACCATAAACCAATTTAAAATGACAAGGTTAGCTCTAAATATCTTAATTAAAAAAATCTAAACGACCAAAAGAAGACTAAACCGCCCCTTTCTTCAGAACCATTTACTGTACTTAAAACGTTCGCTATCTTCACCCGATCTATATCTTCCTGGACTTGGTCCTCTTCCTCCTCTTGGACTTGGTCCTCTACCACGTATACCACTTTGTCCACTCAGTCCTTCCCATCCCGGTCTACTCGATTCGTCTACTGATCTACTTTGCCCACCTTCCCCCTTTTTGGCATAACCAACCCGTTTGAGATGCTCAACTAGTACGGAAAGCTGCATTTTGACCATATAAAGATCAGTGGTCAGCTGTTGTTGCTTTCCAGCAAACTGACGAATGATGTCGGTTTCTAATGCAGTTTGGGAAGATGTAACATTGCGGGCCGGTTTATCCACCTTGTCACAGATTATATGCTTGTAGCGTCCAAAGTCTAGCTTCAAAAATTTCTGAGTATCCATCAGCTGCTCAATGTGAGAATTCATAGAACAAAGTTTAGACTCCATAGAATGAATCTTCGAATCTATAGAGAGCGTCCTTGAGTCCACAGATATCATCTTGGACTCCATATAAATCATTATTGAGCCAATTGAAGCGACAGCTTTATCCACTTCATCAAGCTTGGTGTTGGCGTAAGGGCTGTCGGGAGGACTGGATATGATCATTCATTGAGAACCAGTGTGGGAGGATTCTGAGCTGTCGAGGAAAGATAAGCGGGTGTCCTCTTTGATATCTGCTGTAATGCAACCATCTGGAGAAATGAAGTATTAGGACCCTGATGATCCGCATTATTATCGTCTGAAGTGGGGTCTAGACCCGGATTATTTACGGTATCCGCAATATGCTCCTTAAGGTTACCTGTTGTATCATACACTTCTTGCATTCTTTCCCACTTTTCATACCTCCCTTTTCAAGTACAAATGGGTTCTCTAGTTGAGTAGGATTGTCGGTATATCCCTGTTGTACATCACCATGAGCCTGGTGATCATTACCCGAGGGCCTGAGGCTCCTCCGTGGGAACAGGTGGCTCATTCTCATGAGCCTGGTGCTCTAGAGTAGTCACCGCCTCATTCACAATATTCTGCTGTACAAGCTGCTCATCGTGAGCCTGTCTTGATGCCCTCTATTGGTCAGCTTGACTAGAGAATTCCAGAGTAAGAATTTGTGATTGATCTGAAACTGATCCAATGAATGAAACTTCCGGAGCGACAATCGGTAACCCTGATATCACTCGTTGAGCCCTGTGCAGTCTCTTTTAGCTCTTTGTGTAGAAGCCAAATACAGAGATAATCATGGGTGACCGCTGGGACATCCAGTTGGAAATTAGCCAGATGCTCATTATACAGTTCCTGGACTTCCAGCTCGTAGAGTTTATACATAATGAGCAATCGTCGCTCAAACAATTCAGATACCTGCTCTGTCTCGTCACATACTAACAAATATTCTTCAACTTGGGTCAAACGTTCAGAAGAAGAGACATCTTTGATGCGTACCTCTTTCCGAAAATGGATCCATGCATCAAAGGTAGCCATTCTTTCAGATACAACGTCCCACGCAGATCTTAGCACCAACTGACAATGCTCTTCAACAGCATTAGGCTTGTCAAACACAACCAGGGTCTCTTTACCTTTGGCAGCGGGATCTATTTTGGGTAGAAATTGTGTTACCCAATCGATCTCCCGGATTTGTATAGGAGAAAATATGCTCTGTCCCTCGAACGTCAGCATTTGCAGACATGGTTTCTTAGTCATCACCACTATTGCTCTGTTATTTAGACTAGATACTTTCTCACTCTGAGAAGTGCTCTCCTCCGTCACGATTCTGTCACCCTTGTTTATCCTATCTTCAATTTCAAGAGTCTCCCCTCGGGACATTCATTAGTAAGAATTCTTGGATCATCCTGAGCAGTGGTAAAAGCGAGTTCATCTTGATCCCGTGGTCCATTTAAGTATCATACTCCAAATTATCTTCATACCGATCGTCACCACCTCTCTGTACATCCAGGTCGGAGTCCGTTCTCTCATCCCCTTCTGGGCCATCTTCAACTTGCTTGTCACCAGAAACCTCTGCACCACCAGCGACTACTTTTAGTATCGAACAAGGCTGTGAATCACCCTTGTCAGTAGTTGAATCCTACTGTGTCCTGGGCCTCTGAGTCCTCTTTTTCTTTGCGAGATTCTTGAGAGGTATAGAGATGGTAGACTCAGAATCAGATGTTTTCAGCTCTTTGCTTTCACTTGGTGCCTCCTTGTTTCTTTCTCCCTTCCTGCGGGCGTGAATCTGAATCTAATTGCTCAGACGAGGGATCCGCTGAAGCATTCTTGCTTCCAGACTCCACAATAGGGATTGGCACCGATTTCTTCTTCTGTCTTGATTCTGCCTCGGTTGTTAGTTTCTTCTTATATTTACTCACATCCTTCTTTTTCTCCACTGGTTGTGCGACCTGGGATTCGCTACCATCGGTATTACTGGCAGTATCCTCAGTGTGTTTGCTCGATTCACCAGCTGGTTTAATATCCAAATTTTTCTTAATATAGGTCTGAATGGATTTGCTGGTTAATACCTTCTGCGGGTGCAATTTGACTGATTCCCCGAGATCAGCCTGGACTAGGCTTGCCAACAGAGTACTAACCTGCACCATATACCCCTGAGATTTCTTCTTGGGATTTTCACCATGCCCATCAATACGTTAAACATAATCTTGCCCCAGTTCACTGCTATTCCAGCAGAAATAGCAACCATAAGGTCAAACTTTTCACATGTAACCACATCAAAGGATCTGGCTTTTGCACATAGCGACTTTGCTACAATGTCGTGCAACAGACGATACTCAATCTCCATTTCCCGTTTCTTGCTAGGTGCCCTGAACGGCACATCAATTGCAGAGAATCGACACCGCATTTCAGCCATAGTTTCTTTTGGAATATCCTCAAAAGTAGTCATTCCCTCAGTTGGTAGTTAAAATGTTGTAGAGAACACATCCTCAGTGATAACCTACTTCTTATTGCAGACAGACTAACAATTGTCCCAGCGATGATGTCATCATCATATTATCATATTAAAAGACATTTGAAATTCCAGAATGATGACCGTCCGTTTTAAAAATGTTTCAGAAATAACCCAATCTCGACCGTTCATATTTATGTACCAGAACGGAAACAATTTTTGGCAAACCTTATGATAACACCACGCTGTAGGTGTCCCGAGCTGGTCCGGATCGCATACCAGCTTGAAAATAACCAGCACACTTGTTATGTTATCTGTTTGACTTATTTTGTTCCCCCTGAATTTGTGCATACATAACACAATTAAGACATATCAAGGAGACCTAAAATGTTTCTAAAGTAAGAAAACTTAGCGTCCGCCAGAGGTTTTAAGTCTATGAGAAGCTCAGCATCTCCAGTCATGTGCCCTGCACATCCACTGTCCAGATACCATGTTGAGTGCTCCAGTCTGGATACCTGTTGTACCTGCAGTCACATGAAAAAGAAATTTGGTACCTTTGATTCATTTGGGTTCAGGTTTGATTAGACCTTTCGGGACCCATACTTGGATAATCTTTATCCATTTACCGATGTGTGCGTCAAAATATTTGTGTGCCCAGTGTGTGTTCTTTGATCTGGATGGGGTGTGAGAAGTAACATATGGGCCATTCGATTTGAACCTACGATATTGTGGCATGTACTGTTTGTCCTTCTTTGAAGTTACTGGCCTTGAATTGTTCCACCAGATTTGGATTTATCCCGCCTCTGTGTTACTCTTTTGTGTAACCAGCTCTCCCGAGACTTCTCAGGAGTAGATTATCCCATCCCGCAATGTCTACTCTTCCAGATTGGAGGCTTGGCTACTATAATATCTTCACCCTATTGCGCCTCTGTGGGCTGTTTTGTGCTAGATTTTACAAATTTCATTGTTTTAAACTTTGTCTTTTCCAGCCTTGGAGTGCTGCTGGTTTCTACTGTACTGCCTTCATCGCTATTGTATCCCAATCCGGTTCTATCACCGGATGGCTTTGTAGCTCCATGCAGTTTGTGTAATGATGCAGAAGACCTGGTCCAGGAGCTTATTATACCAGCCAATCGCTGGTTCTCATAGAGTATCTCCTCAGACTTGTTTCTTAGTTCTTCATTCTCAGTTACAAGCTTACTTAGAGCATCTTGCATATTGCTTGAACTAACTAGCTCATCGATCGTTGCATCGCTCTCTTTTTCATCTTTAACTTCCTCGAATGATTGAGAAAACTTTCTGTATTCTAGGACCATTTCATGTAGAGCATTAACAAGTTCCTCTCGTGTAAATTCAGGATTTGAAAAATCAAATATCTCCTCAGTGTCATCGGCCATGAGACACTGCACTTCATCCTCACTTTCGCTTGATGAGGAGGTTCCAGAGATTGATTCCTCTGAATCAGAATTCGGCCCACGCACTTTTTTTTCTTCAGCCATCATAGCTTTCTCTGTTCTCCCTTTTCGATAGATTTTTTTCTCCTTCTTTTCTTTATTGGCGCTGCGATCTGGTCGCTTCTTGTCATCCCTTATTGGATTCCTACAAACAATTATGAAGTGATCAGGCCTGCCATAGTTATAGCATTGATCATCAGAAGGAGTATTGAAGTTTTCCTTGGGAGAATTAAAAGAGAAGGGTTGAGAGTTTTGCTTCCGCATGAATTTTTCGAATTTTTTTATGAACAAGGCCATCGCATCCTTGCTCATTTTCTCAGCTGATCCGCTGCTTGTGGAGCATGGGCTTTGCTCTGGAATTGTAGCTGCAAGAGCTCTGGTAGGTTGAGACGTTGATGGCTCCGCTTCTGCTCTGGTTTCTAGTTCGAACTCGTATGCCTTTGGGTTGGCAAACAAGTCATGCAGCTCCATTTTATTTAAATCATTTGACTCTCTCATAGCCATGGTTTTCACGTCCCATTCCTTGGGAAGTGCTCTCATAACTTTTAGAGCCAACTCCCTATTGCTATATGTCTTGTTCAGTCTGGCCAGCTCAATCACCAAGGAGCTGAACCTTTCATGAAACTCGGCCATGGTCTCTTCTGGTTTCATCTTGATTAGCTCGAATTTTTGTAAAGCCACGGTCAGCTTGTTTTCCTTCGTTTCCTCATTCCCTTCGCATATCTGTGTCAAATTTTCCCAGATCTCCTTAGCGGTTGTGCAAGTCTGGATTTTTCTAAACATATTGTTTTCTAGCGTCTTGTAGAGTATATCCTTCGTAACGTTATCCATATTTTCCTTCTTTCTATCGTTCGAGGTCCACTCCTGTATGGGTTTCTCAATCCATTGGGGTGCACCATCAGCTATTGCCACAGCAGTGTTACTTTCAGTATTTGCATTGGTCTGATGGTGATCACGAACCACATGTCATCATCTGTGCTGCTAGGTGCTCCTGCATCCGGATCTTCCAAAAATCGTATTCCTCCTTAGATAACTATTGCCACAGCAGTGTTACTTTCAGTATTTGCATTGGTCTGATGGTGATCACGAACCACATGTCATCATCTTGTGCTGCTAGGTGCTCCTGCATCCGGATCTTCCAAAAATCGTATTCCTCCTTAGATAACATAGGAATTTTATTGTGAGAAATCGACATATTTAATAAGTAAGAGTGAATAAATTGTTCACACTGAGAAACCTGCTCTGATACCACTTGTTAGGATCGAAAACCAAGCTCAGGAGTTCAGAGGGGGGGGGGTGAATGAAATCCTTTGCCGATTTTGTTTGAATATTATTTCGAAAGTTTTACAGCTTTGAAGTAAACTTCCAGCCAAGTTACCAGCTAGGAAGGTTCTCAGTGTCTACTGTTGTCTCGTGTAATAAAATGATTTTTATGTGGAATGAACACGATTCAAACAGCTGAACAATTAAATCAAGTGCGTGAATGTAAAAGTTGTAGAGACGAGAGATTTGTTTCTGGAAGTTCGGAAAAAATTCTCCTACGTCTCCCCTTCTTCCTCGATGGGAAGGTTTACACTAGAATAATTTGATTTATACAATTCTTTGTAAAAACCCACTCCCGCAACCAGCAGCCATGAAAAATCCTAGCAACACCACCGCACACTAAGCCCGCAAGCTGTGTGTCTAACAATTAACAAAACACAGACCCGTGATCTGGTTTGCAAAACAACAATCTCAGCTAGGTCGTGCTATTCTAGCACTTAGACACTCTCTGTCTATGATTTACAATTCAAGCTCAACTCTACAGAGTGTATATGGAAGAGAATGTGACACAATATTCGAATAAGACAATTGATGCGTATGTCACTTGTATCAAGCTGGTTCAAGATGAACTCTGCTTGTGCTTGTGAAGGTTGTTGTTAGCTTGTGCTCTTAATGGATTGTTTTCTGTTGCGTCAACCTTCACAGCTGCATTTCTCCTCCTATATATACTCTTTGGATACAACGGTAATCAATGTAGCCAGTATACACGTTGTATGCATCCAAATTTAAATGCATGTAATATGAAAGTACAGCTTCATTAAATGCATTTCCCTTTTTAGCAACTCTATACCGTCTTCCGTTTGTACCGTATCCGAATAAGACAATTGATGCGTATGTCACTTGTATCAAGCTGGTTCAAGATGAACTCTGCTTGTGCTTGTGAAGGTTGTTGTTAGCTTGTGCTCTTAATGGATTGTTTTCTGTTGCGTCAACCTTCACAGCTGCATTTCTCCTCCTATATATACTCTTTGGATACAACGGTAATCAATGTAGCCAGTATACACGTTGTATGCATCCAAATTTAAATGCATGTAATATGAAAGTACAGCTTCATTAAATGCATTTCCCTTTTTAGCAACTCTATACCGTCTTCCGTTTGTACCGTATCTTTGTGTTAGGATCAATGGAATCGAAAAAGTGTTTAAAATATGCGTAGGAGTTCAGAAGGGGGGAGGATTGAATGAACTCCTTCGCTTTTTGATTTTTTGAAACCTTAAAACTGTTTTTACAAGCCTCTCTTAACTCAGATCTGAGTGACCAGATCTGAGGCTCTCAGTCCAGATCTGTTTTCTTGGTTAACAAATATTGTGCGGAAAGAAACCTATTAAACAGTGAACAGTAAAGAGTAAATACGTTGCAATAAATAAAAGATAGAGTTCAGAATTTGTTTCTGGAAGTTCGGATCTTAAAATCCTACGTCTCCACTTCTTCCTTTTCGGGAAGGTTCCACTAGAAGAATTTGAAGTGTACAGCTTCTGTAGACACCCGGTCAGGCAAGCCTCACTTGACGTGAACTCTTAGCAACTCCAAATACGAGGCAGATCACACTGCTGTTTAAAATCAAAAGTTTTTCGAACTGCTTCACACAGCAAGTTCGTTACAGACTCAAATCTGATTTTACAATAGACACGAAACAAACGAGTTCTATAAATCTTCTGGTTCTTTGAACAACAAGAACAATTTACTAAGGTAAACTAGAAGATATCTCGAAGGTTGTATCAATGAAAGATCTGAACTAGAATGTTCTTCGAGATAATGAAGACTGGGACTCAAAATATTTTGCAATGTGAAAATCTCAGAGTGCGAGAGAACTTAATGGTAGAGAGATTTTTCAAAATTGTCGAACTTCAAATTCGCAGAGAGTCGGAGAGAACTTCTTGTTTGAATTCCTACAGCTATTTATACTCTCCCATCTTCAGTGGTCATTAATTAGCCAGTAGACACAAACGTTGCTCGCATATCTTCATCGTTCAATGCATTAAATGCTCCATTAATGCTAGGCAAAGGTCTGTCTAAAGTTGTCAGTTTGAATTCCTACAGCTATTTATACTCTCCCATCTTCAGTGGTCATTAATTAGCCAGTAGACACAAACGTTGCTCGCATATCTTCATCGTTCAATGCATTAAATGCTCCATTAATGCTAGGCAAAGGTCTGTCTAAAGTTGTCAGAGCTCATTTGAATTTAGTAACCAAAATAGGTGAACATCGAATAGACCAACTCTGCGTCCTGCAAAGCATTCTCCAAATAGATCTGAACTGGTGTCTCTTTCATCCACTTTGTCTAACAGGCTTTATTCAATTAGTCTCGATCGTTGATTCCTCTGGAATAGATAACTGATAACATCTGAAGCTCAAATCTGTTCCGACACTGAAACCTGAAATCTGAAATCTCAAATCTCAAATCTGCTTCTCAAACATATTAGCTTTTTCTCTCGCATTTCTTCTCTCTTTACTTTTTTCATAACCGAATAACTGTCATATCTGAAACTTCTATTCTTTACGCGCTATCCCCCTTTTTGTATTCTTTAAAAAATATAATCAGATCTGAACTCCCGGAAACTGAATCTGTGAGATATCCTGTACTGGTCTGAAATACGTTCCCGAAATCTGACAAATAATATCTGAATAGATTTGTATCCAGATCTGAGTCTGTTCTCATCTGATAAGTTCTAATCTGAAACTGACATACTTGACCCGACAACTGAAATAACCCAACTACCCAAATCTGATATTCTCTTTGACTGATACAATCGAATCTGGGTTGCTCTCATCTGATTGGCTCGGATATGTTCTGGATCTGAATATACTGTTCCCAAATCTCTCGGATCTGAAACGAAACCTGAACAACTGAGATCTGAAATCCCCTGTTAACGTTCCGCTCTACTCTGATTTGATATACTCAGCATGACATCCAGATCTGAAATACTATGTTCCTCCAAGAGCGCGATTACTTAAGATCCAGATCTTAGTCTTAGGTTCAGTTCTTAGCCTAGTTTTTGTTATCACCAAAACTTATAAATTTTATCTTAACACTCTGCGCATCTGATTTTAGCTCAAAGTAGTTCCAATGACTACACATCACTGTAGATATGTTGAATGTTTCAAATCAAGTTGTACGAGATTCTAACGTTCCAAAATACATATTCCCGAGTTGCCTTTAACTTAGCTGTCCTTCGATATGGTTCCTGAATTCTTGAACGGTTTTGATCTGTTACTTGTCTTGATTGAAGCCATACTGCACTTGTCTCAGTTTGAATCTATTTTGTGTATTAATCTTTGCAAGCTCAGATTCTCAGCTTCATACCACTCCGTAGAATTTAATCTGTTTTTAGCTGATTTCTTAATCTGGTCTTCCAGCTGGTTACTCATCACACCAGCTGGTTTTGTTATGAGCGAGCTGCTATCGAAAGTATAAACCACTGTTTTCTTGCTCTTTGATTTAATGCCTTCTGATCCTCGATCTTTCTTAGTTTAACTATCCTGTTCTGACTAGGTTTCTTTGAACGAGTAAAGAATTCAGTACCCAGCTGGTTTATCCTGAATCAGCACGCCTCAAAGTCCTGGGTTGGTTTGTCCTTAAAACCACTATATCTTGATATCCTGAACCAGCCTGACAAAACTCCCTTTTTTGGTTTGTCCTCAATGTTTTGAGCTGGTTTTTCCTTGACCAACTGGACCTGCTCCGATCTGGTTTCTCCTTTCAACATAGTAAGCTTTGTCCAGATCTTGTCACTTTGGTTTGGTTACTCTCTTTTATAGATTTCATTCGTTGTCTATTTTTTTCATCACCAAAACTTCTGAAATCCATCCTAACACACAATATTCAATTGTTAGTGATTCAGGTTTGAGTAAAATTTTCTTACTAAAATCCTCTGCTATAAAAGAATGGGTGGCACCTGAATCTATGAAATCTATAGAAGGTATACCAGCAACAAAGGTTTCACCTGTGATCACCTTGGTATCTGGATTGGTCTGATTCGTTGTCACAACATATGATCTACTGGGAACGAGTTGCTTTGATTGATGACAATCCTTGGCGATATGACCAAGCGCACCACACTTATAGAATACCATCTGACCAAATCTACATTGACCAGAATGGCTCATTTGACATTTTGGGCACACCGGCCTATTGTCAACTCGAGGTACTACACTGATTGGCTGGGGTTGAGGAGGTTTTTGACCTTGAGACCTCTGCTTGTTTTTGTTGGGCCGTTTGCTTTTTTTCTGGTTCTTCAGCTGAAAATCTTGATGTTTCAGCTGTTGTTCTATCTCTATCTCTTTCCAATCTTGTTCAGAGGGCTTTGTCTACTACTGACCTGAAGTCCTTAGGTTCAGCTAGTCTCACATTGTGTTTCAGGGTTGGCCTCAGTCCGTCAACAAAATGACGAAGTTTTCCCCCTGCATCTTTCCCAATCAAGGGTACAAAATAACATCCCCCTTTAAACATCCGGATGTAATCTCTTACTGGCATTTCTCCCTGCTTCAGAGTTAGGAATTCACGCTTCAGCTCGGAGCACACATCTGCTGTGAAGTATTGATCATAAAATACTTTCTTGAAATCCTCCCAAGAAAGCATGCTCAAACCCACTGGTATTTTGGCGCCTTCCCAACAAATTGCTTCATCCCTTAGCATGTAAATAGAGCATCTGGCTCTGTCCAGATCAGGCTATTGCAAATATTCGAATATCACTTCCAAGGATTTGATCCAGCTCTCGGCAGCGAGTGGATAACTAGTTCCAGAAAATTCCTTGGGCCTTTGACGTCTAAATTTCTCTTGAGGATTCTCGTGACTGAACCCTCTGTTTGAAGATTGACCATTCTCGTGGTTAGACTGGTCCACAAGTCATTCCAGCAACTGTGCCATACTTGCTATTATACACGTATTGCTATCAGAACTATCTTCCTCATTCATGTCTTCTCTCCTTCCTCTTCCTGCCATATCTGAACCATAGCCCAAATCCACCATAATTCTATTAAAAAGAATATTTACTCTATGAAATTTAGATAAACTAACAGTTTAACTGAAGCGGTTGGCATAGACTATCTCAGACTAGAAGAAGTGTTTATCTCAAGGACCATACTTTGATACCAACTGTAACAACCACATTTTTCAAATAAAAAATGTGCAAAACTCACGGGATCAAATTGAAAGGATCCAGAAATTCTAGCGGATAAAAAAAATATTAACCTAATAATTTTGGGACTAAACTATAATTGTACAGGAATTCCAGCTCGCAGCTAGGAAGAAAGCAATTCAAGGCTGTAAGTATATACGACATGTTTATAAACTTCCCAAAGTAGTTTCATACAAAATACAGAGAGTTGTACATGGAGTAATCGATACAAAATTCTTTACAAACTGAATATTCTTAATTCAAGGCTGAACAAAATATGAAATCTATATCAGCACGTAAAAGAAGGTTCCACGATAAACACCTCTAATCTAATCCAGCCTGCGCCCACCAGCAACTTCTAAACCTGATCACATGCACTTAGGAAAACTAGTGAGCCTAGAGGCTCAACAAGCAAATCTGGATAAAACAAGAGCTGGCAGCATAGGCCATAAAATACTTTAAACTGTAAACTGAAATATGGAGCAGTAAACTGCAACCTGAAATGTTTTAAGCTGTAAAACTATATTCGATAAAAGAAGTAATTTATCTTTCTATCGGTTATATAACAACCAACCGTATTCCTCTTTTAAAGTTGAAATGTGAACGAAAGCTTTTCTTTAGGTCCTCTATTTGCTTGATCAAGCTTAACTGGTTCCAGGTGGAGCGGGATCCAACGTCACTTAGCCGTTGTCCACACGCCCTAATATTTACTCTATTGGCAGTGCACTCCAGTCCATCAACTGGTTACCACACACCCTCTGTTGGCAGGGCACTCCGATCCATCGATCGATTACCACACACCCTCTGTTGACAACTGAATTTCGTCACAGTTCACAAAGCTTTTGAAATAAACTTCTTTCAAATTTTTTGTAAATCTTTCTTTTCTGTAAACTGCTTTTCTATGATCTGAAACAGATCATTTTATTATATGGTTTGCTATTTTAAAACTCTTTTGATGTTCAAAAACTATTGGTAATTCTTTGGAATTCAATTAAAAGAAAACACTGAAACCAGCTCGGACTGCAAAAACAAATAAAGTGCAGCAGAGCTCTGATCTGGTGAACCATCTCTTGCAATGGGTATAACTATTAATAGATTGGAGTTATACAACGAATCCAAGTTAAAGAAAGGAAGAATCAAAATCGAAGTTACTGTATCAGTCCAGAATGGGCCTAAGGTGGACCAGCTCGGAGAATGATCAGCAGAGTACTAAGCTGGATCAGAACAGAAACCAGCTCGGGGCTATTTGGTCAAATAAATTCAACCAATATCGGACAATAAGGTCGTGAACAACTGAATAAAGGAACCAGATTGCGAACAAATGAATAAGAAAACCAGATATCGCAAGTGGGCTGGTGAACTAGATCGCAAGCAAGCTGGACAACCAGATTGCGACTAAAAACCAGCTCGAAAAAAAATGATCATATCGCGAACTTAGTTCAATAACAACTACCAGCTTTGAAGATTTCCTTAGTCTGAAGGAATCGAAAATATCTAAGGAAAATTCCAGAAACAAAAACATGTAAGCTACTGAAATAAAATCACGTAAGATTCTTGTGAGCTTCTTTGAAGGACATCCCAGAAAACTCAGGAAGAAACAGGAACGAACATCATAAAACATTTCTAACATATTTTCTGAATCAAACTTTAGCAAACCAATTCTTGCTCAAGAAAACAACTTAAACTTAACTGCGTTTGAAAGCTTTAGAAACAGTTATCAAACCTTTAAAAACAGCACACACAGACAAGAAGGAATTCAACAAATGTTATCCAAAGTATAGCAAGAAACTGAGTTTACATGCCTTTAAAACGACGATGATTAGCAATGCTTTACCCGGCTTGAACAACCAAAAAACACGATCGCTCCTTTTGAAAAGCTTTTAAAACTTTGGTCGATTTTCTTTATAGAGAGAGCACTGCTTCTTCAAGAAAGTTTTCCTCTACTCAAAGTTTACGTAAATGAATGTGAGAGGTGCTTGTGTAGGTATTTATGCAACATTTCAATCCAAGTTAAATGAAAAAACGTTTTGCTAAAGTGCTACTAAAACAGTGCTAAACGGATTTTAAACAAATAAAATGCAAACTGAACCGATTTAATTAAACTTGAAGCGAACCCGGCAGGACAGCTCTCGCAACCACGCCCTAAGTTGAACAGATCAGCACAGATAACAGTTGATAGATAGTTAAAATTACAACTAGATCCCTCAAAATTTTTATCTTTATAATTGTCGAATTATGGATTTCTGGGCGTTACATGAAGGTACCAAGAATCATCGGTAATCAAAAGCACAATAACTCAGCTGGCGATCATATACCACAATTGCCACAATGTATGTGAGAGCGTGGTTGCTACCCACTCGTCTCACACACAGTACCTGAAGCACAATAGAACGGCTCAACCCGCTGGTGCCCTAAGCTCATTCGTGCGTTGTTGCTACCGAATCGTCTCATAGTGGCAAAACAACTCACATCAGGTAGAAGAGGTATACGGGCGCTACCCGCTCGTCCTCATTTTATTTTCGAAAGGACGCTTCCTTGTACTAACATCAGCAAAAACAATCGGATATCAAAGGATTCAGGCTCAACGTGATATGTATGTATGCAATACCAACAAAATCATATAATAGCATACAACATAAGAGCAGAACAGTCAAGGCACCATCATGGAGCTCATGGCTTGGCAACACAGCACACATCCACAACTCAACAAAATGCACAAGAACCAGCTCGGCAGTTCAGCAGAAGCACAATAGCTATGGATGTTAGAGTAGATGCCCAACTAGCCAACTTGTGGCGTGTGGGTTTATAGACTCTTGTATGAAACAGTCTTTATATATGATATTCGCATTCTTTTATATGGCGTTCTTTACTTTTATTATGTGTGTAATGATTTACAATTGCGTTGAGTAAAGACCTAGAATGCACTGAAGCGTATGTTAGATGTGATAGTGGGTATGACGGCTATCATGAAACACATCTAATAGTCGCTGTGTATTCTGAACATGTTCCTAGTCGATTGGGCCGTCAAAATGAGGATAAGGCCGCCCGAGTTCGAGACTAGTATCTGCGATGCGAAGTACCATGTTTCATTGGTAGGGACATTGTGATGTTCTGAGCATGCAGATAGATAGTGACCTGGTGATCTATCGAACTACCCTCGTTCGGACTTTCCAAGTGGTTACAATTTGTCGAGTGGATAAGTCCGAGGTCTTGGTTGTACT
>KQ988493.1:287105-297391 GCA_001598015.1 Dorcoceras hygrometricum
AGTGATACCTAGAGGATCATGGGGCGATGTTGCTAGACGCTTTACCATGATTCGTTGGGCAGGTCCGGAATTGTGATTCCGGAGCCACAATGGTTGTGGGCCCATGGCTAGCTGTATCCCTGAACCATTGAGGGTCACACAAGTACTAGATTCGAGATTCCCGCACGGATACTCAGCTTAATGTGTTGAGCACGAGAAGAGGATTTCGGGAAGTGCGACTTCCTAAAAATCAACAGGGGTCAAACCGGGGTTTCCCGCTGTTGAGGGGCAAAACGGTCATTTTACACTGGGGTTCTGAAAAACGGTTTTTCAGATCATATTATTCAGTTTTGGAAACTGGATTGATCGGTCTGATCTGATCGGCGATCGGAGTTACGATGAAGTCTCGGTGGTGGAGATGAACTGAATGTTCATTGTTGGACCCGGGCCCGTTGGGCCGGTCCAAGTCCAACTCCTAAGTCTATTTAATTAGACTAAGCTTCATTTAAAAAAACACTTGATACAATCTTGAAACCCTAAACCTAGCTTTGGCCGCCCCCTCCTCACTCACATAGCCGCCGCCGCCGCCGCCGCCGCCCGTCTTCGCCGGAAATTCGTTTCCGGCCAATTCGACGAGGATAATCCGTTCGTGCTGATCTCGTCAGTCCTTATAGTGCAGGCTGACGAAGGAGTCTCATTTCTGGTCGTGGACCGGATTGGCGATATCTACCGCAATCTACCGAGAAGAGCCGACGTTATTGTAACTACGGTTGGAGCCAGGCACAAGTGCCAGCAAGGTAGTGGTTTTGAACCCACTATGTATGTCGATAACTGTTATTGATTTTTCGTATTGATCGTCTCCCGGCTGTTTATTCTATGTTCTTCCGCTGCCTCACCGGGGGGCGGATCCGGATCCCCAACAATGGAAACTCAGCACACGCACAACAAGGCTACGGCAGCTCAGCACGCAGCCACAAATACATTCACATGCATATCTCAAAACTATAAATTCAAGCCAATTATTACCATGCGCAGATCTTACCGAATACCTCAACTCAAAGCTCACGGTTGAACAGATTACACGCACTCTGTCCCACCAGCTCTTGGCCAATAGCTCAGGGCCAGCAAATTATGTAAAAAGCAACAAGAGAGGTACAAGCTGCCAAGATATCTAAGAAATCAGCTTTGGTCAAGCTCAAACAGCTCATGGCTGAAACTCATAGTTCATCCAGTCTAAACTCAACCTCAATATTCAAAACCCAGCTCAAAACATAACGACCCAAGGTCAGAAACAACACTTAAGGCCTCGGTTACCTGAAACAAATCTCACATAACCAGAAATCACGAGTAACAACATGAAGCTTCTCTTCTATTTCCTCAGTCCGGCCTCCTCATGACTCCAAACTAGTATAGAAAAGTCGATCTTGAAAAGAGGTTTCCAACCATTGTACCCTCGTTCAAACTGATCTGCCAATCTTAGGCAATCGGGAAAATACCAAATCGGTGAACTGTGTGTTGACAAGGGTTTGAGAAAATGTCAATCGGGAGTTTTTAGTATATTATAATGAAATGTGTGGTATAAAAATGACTAAGTGTTGGTCAACGAGCAGGTATATACACTTAATTTCTTCAGATCACGACTATAGTATTTTCATATCAACTCCGACCTCGCCATTGTATTCAGCCTAGGCATATAGCTCAGCACGCGCACTCAAATTAGCTCTCGCTCCCAAAAGTTCGCGTTCACAGACAGATCACGCTTACAACAGATCGCGCTCAAAAAATAGATCACGGTCATCAAGCAGATCATGCTCTGGAAAGCGATCAGCTCTTGCATGCTACTCAGCTCTCGCGCAAGCAGATTACGTTCCCTCCAGCATAGGATAAGCGATCAGCTCTCACCAAGCTGATCATACGAAACCATTTACACTACAAACCGTAGTATAGATTCAGACCACTCTCTCGACAACTTACGCGTTTCAAACAACTCTTGCCAAATCTGACGACCACCAACAGCTCTCGTCCGATCTGAAAACCATTGAAAACCACAAACATCTATCGCCTAAGCTGAAAACTGCAAACAACTCTTAACTACACAGAACGTTACCTCCATCTTACGCCTAAGCCAAAATCCCAGAGCTGCACGCCTCTAAGTTGCTTCCCCAAAAACAGCTTGCGACATAAAGCTCGTTCAACGCCCAATGACAAATTTCAGCTCAGAACTGTCCACTCAGATCAGCTTGCGCCTTATACTATCCATGCTATACCCGATATTAAAGTCACCAATATTTCACAGCACAACTGTTCTTTGCCATCAGCTTTCACCCGAGCTTGTGAGACCCAAAAAGCTGATGAGATTAATTGAGTTAATTACTCGGGTTTTATTGAGATCAGCTTTGCGTCGATGTGCTTGAAGAAGCTATCGGGTTTTGTTTTAGTCCTTGGATCAAGTCCGGAGAGTTAGAATTTTGGCATGAGATCTGTTCAGAAGTTAGCGTGGGTCATCGCTGAGTGCTAGCATTCAGCAGTGGTGACGTGAGCAGTTGTCGCTGGATTGTTGGTTTTCAGTTTTGAGGAGAAGTCTGATATCGTGGGCATTCAGAGGTCTCCTAGCGTGTTTTCAGTAGAGGGTGTTGGTACGTCGTCGTTTGGATTAGTTGGAACGACAGCGTTTTGAATTAGCGGAGGAGACTCAGCAGTGTGCAGCGTTGGTCCTCAGATTTGAGAGAGATCTAATTGTTAGGAAGCGACGCCGTTTTGGGTCCAGATTTTGTTGGTGCTAGTGATTCAGATCTGAGTAGCGGGTGACGTGTCCAGTTGCGATAGTGAACTTGCGCGACGTCGTTTGAATTAGTAGAGATCTGTTTTGGCTTAGAGTGAGATCTGTTGCGAGATCTGGATGCGAGCGGGAATATCAGCTTTGATATTTAAGTTGTCGGTGAGATCTGTTTAGAAGCTTGAACATATTTGAATATTTAAGAGGACTTGGTCTTCGTTGCTTTGTATTATTTTCCCGACATTTAAAATATTTCCCGATTGTTGATCTCTGTTGCAATACCCTAGCTACTGTTCACCAAACCTTATCTTCTCCGATTGCTGATGGTAGACAGCTCTGATTGAAGTGAGAGTGGTAGCGTTGGACTCCTCTTGCTGAGATTCTTTGTTTGGATATTGACGTTTGCTTGAAGCTGGTGAGGTGCGCGAAGACATCTCCCTTCTCTATCTGTTAGCGTTCCGTCCTAGCTTGTTGGGGTAAGTGTTCAGACCCTGCCTTGTGTTTGTTTAGAGCTATCTGTTGAGTTAGAGGGGTATTATAGCACTGGTCGAGTTGTAGCTCCCAGCTGTTGCTTTTCTGTGTTTCGATCCTTGAGTACTTGTTTGTAATTGGCTTAGCAGGTGTGAGATATGCGTTGCTCGGACCTAGTTTGTAGTAATTGTTGCACAGAGACTTGAGGTACGGACGTGAGCTTGTTACAGCGTTGAGATTTGGCATGCATATGTGCTCATGCTTGCTGTTCTGTGATGCTGTGTATATTGTCTTGTTACATGTTGCATTGTGTTGCACTGCATACACGCATATGTTGCATATTGTTTCAGATCTCTTATAGCTGTGCCTTTTGATTGCTGAATTGAGCATGCCAGGGTGTTTGTAGAGGCGAGCGGGTAACTCCCGTACCTCATCTCCCTGCTGGGACTGCTATCCACCGTGAGCGGAGTGGGTAGCTCCCACATCTCACGTGTTGGGCAACAGCAGGTTGAGCGTTGTTTATGCACCTGGTACCGTGTGCTGAGACGAGTGGGTAGCTCCCATATACTCACACACATTGTGGCCATTGTCTTCTGTTCAGATTCCAGTTGTTGAGCTGCCTTTGAAATCCTTTGGCTCCCTGTGTTCGATTGTAGCCTTGATCTCATGCATAGCATTTGCATTTTATCTGTTGATATCTAACCGCTGTTTTTCAGTTGCTCTCCGTACTGGGGTTTGACCCCTGTCCCTCTGGGGCTTGGTTGTTTTTTGCCTGTGTATGTTTTCAGGTTACTTTGGTTACTCTGCTAGCCGTGGAGTAGACCCAACTGGAGGTGCCCAGGAGGTGGTTAGAGTGTCACAGTTAGCGTATAGCATATTATGTATCAGTACTGTTAGATGGGGGTTCTCATATGCTTTGTAGTAGTGGTTGTATGGTACTTGATATATGTTTTAATGATGTACTGTTGTATTGAGTGATTTTAATTACTGGGATATTTTGAGTATTGTTGTATTTTAAATTATATGTTTTAATCGTCAGGCCAAAGCGAAAATTTTAAGCCACTTTTGTATGCTTCAGCTATTGTTTTGCGTGGTTTAACTCTGTGTTGTGCACGAGGCCTGACATTTTTGGTATCAGAGCTTAAGCTGGGATAAGCTAGATTTCTTTGATCACACTTGAGTCTAGGCATAGTGTTGCGTGTTGCATGTGCTTGATTATGTGATTCTATGTGATATATTTATCTATTGTGGCGAGACCTTACCTTATTAGTGCCTTCGTAGATGCCGCCTAGACGTAGGGGTATAGGTAGAGGGCAGTTTCAAGAAGAGTCCGAAGGTCAGAATGAGGAAGTGCAGCATAGTGTTCCTCGTCGTGGACGCGATAGACAGGTTGACTTGGAGGTAGATGAGCTGGCAGCCCGTGTGGACGATATGGAACTAGTGATGGTGAGGTTTCAGCTGATGAATCCTCAGACATTCAATGGCGACGAGCCTAGTTCTGATGATAAGTCTTGGTTGCAGCATATTACCGGGTTGTTCGATCATGTCAAGTATGACGATGATCGTAGACTGAGTTTAGCTACGTTTCAGTTGAGGAGAAGTGCCGACCGTTGGTTGAGAGGTACTTCTAGGACTCTTGAGGAGACATGTGTGGGGATTTCGTAGAGTAGCTTTTGTACTGCCTTTCGTCAGGAGTACGTTCCGGAATCTTTTGTGAACGCCAGGGAGCGAGAGTTCGATAACCTAGTTTAGGGTTCTATGTCCGTGGGTGTGTATGCCCGGAGATTCTCTTCTCTTCTTGCCTATGTTCCGCATGTTGCTGGCCGAAAGAAGGTGAAAAGGAACAAGTTCATGGAGGAGCTCAATGAAGAGCTGTATTCTTTTGTGTTGGCGGGTTCACCGGCAAGCTATGCAGAAGCGGTGGACAGGGCTATAGACATTGAGGAAGGACTACAGAACCGTCGGTCGCGTGTTAGGCCGCAAGGAGTGCAAGGTAGTCGTCCCGTGGTTCCGGGAGTGCAACATCTACAGTCAGTGCAGTCGTCTCAGCCACCCCAGCAGCAGTTAGCCCAGCAGCCCAGACACCAGAGGTTTAGACCTCGTGGTCGTCAATTTAAGAAGAAGTCTGGTTCTAGTTCTTCTGGCTCGGGGAGTTCGAGCAGTGGCAATAGCTCCAAGGTGGAGTATTGTGGCCAGTGTGGTGGAAAGCACCCGACAACGCAGTGTGTTGGTGTGCAGGGTTCGTGCAATGTCTGTGGTCAGTACGGACATTTTGCTAGAGTGTGTCCTTTGTCTGGATCGCAGCATACCGCAGCTCCACCGTAGGGTCGAGGTGGATCGTCTAGAGGTCATTCTTTTCCAGCGCCACATCGAGGTTAGGGGAGCCTCAGCTTAGGCCGTTTCAGCAGTCTGGTCCTTCGCGATTTGGACAGTCTTCCCATACTCAGTTTTCTGGACCTCAGTTTGCCCAAGTTAATGCCATGACTAGGGAACAGGCGGAGGGCACGCCAGGAGGAGGGATTATCGTAGGTGCTTACTTTGTTTTTTATTTTCCTGCGTGTGTTGTTTGATATAGGAGCATCACATTCTTTTATTTCTGATGCATTTGTGGTTGAGCATGGTTTGCATACCACATCTTTGTGTGATGTTGTATCTGTTGCGACTCCTGTCGGCGCGAGCCTGTTCTCCCAGGAGATTTTATTAAATGGTGTTCTTAGGCTTGGCAAGAATGTGCTGTTAGCCAACCTGATCAGGCTAGTGATGTGGGATTTTGATTGTATCGTGGGAATGGATGTGTTGTCTAGCTATAGGACCACTGTGGATTGTTTCCATGGAGTTGTACGATTCAGGCCCCAGTCTGGCGAGAAATGGAATTTCTACGACCAAGATTCCCAGTTGAAGATTCCTTTAGTCTCTGCAATGGAGATGTTTAGCCTGTTGTCGCTAGAGAATGCTGGTTTTATGATCTATGCCTTAGATGCGTCTTCTTCTTCGAGTGTAGAACTTAGTAGGGTTCCCGTGGTTCGACATTTATCGGATGTGTTTTCGGAGGAGATTCCTGGTTTTCCTCCGAGGCGGGAGATAGACTTCAGCATTTAGTTGATACCTGGTACAACCCCGATTTCGAGAGCTCCGTATCGTTTGGCGCCTGCTGAGTTGAGGGAGCTTAAGGTTCAGCTTAGTGATTTGCTGGAGAAGGGTTTTATTAGACCTAGTATGTCTCCGTGGGAAGCGCCTATCTTGTTTGTTAAGAAGAAGGACGGGTCGATGAGGATGTGTATCGACTTTAGGCAGTTGAATAAGGCGACAGTGAAGAATAAGTACCCTTTGCCTAGGATCGATGATTTTTTTGATCAGCTTCATGGTTCGGCTGTGTTTTCTAAGATCGATCTTCATTCGGGGTACCATCAATTGCGCATCCGTGAGCAGGATGTTGACAAACTGCGTTTCGTACGAGGTATGGGCATTATGAGTTTCTAGTTATGCCTTTCGGTTTGACGAATGCTCTCGCAGTTTTCATGGACTTGATGAATAGAGTCTTAGATAGTTCATCGATCAGTTTGTGATTGTGTTTATCAATGACATTTTGGTGTACTCTAAGACTCCGTTGCAGCACAAAGAGCATTTGAAGTTGTTCTTCAGAAGCTTCGAGACTCGCAGATGTATGCCATGTTCTCCAAGTGCGAGTTTTGGTTAGACCGAGTTGTGTTTCTGGGTCACGTGATTTCTGTCGATGGTATTTCTGTGGATCCCAGTAAGGTAGAGGCTGTGATTAACTGGGAGCGTCCCAAGAATGTTGCTGAGATTCGTAGTTTCTTGGGATTGGCTGGCTATTATCGGCGGTTGATAGAGGGATTCTCTAGTATAGCTAAGCCAATGACGCAGTTGACTCAAGAAAGACAAGAGATTTGGGTAGGACTGAGCAATGACGAGAATAGTTTTCCGTAGATGGATGGAGCTGATAAAGGATTTGTGTTGTGAGATCAAATATCAGCCTGGGAAGATGAATGTAGTTGCTGATGCATTGAGCAGAAAGGCTCAAGTGGCGATGCTGGCTTCGATGAAGATTTCGAAGGTCCATGAGCATCTAAGCACTACTGGTTGGCGATATTAAGGATTATGTTGTGGTGTCTTCTTTTCAAGTTGAGCCACATATTGTTGCTAGCATTAGGGCAGCTCAGAGGACCAATCCATCTATTCATGAGTTGAAGCTGAAGGTGAGAGCTGGTCAGTTGGAGGAATACTCTGTCTCTTCTGATGGTTGTTTGAGGTTTCGTGGCAGGCTGGTTGTGCCAAATCTTGTTGATCTGAAGGAAGAGATCTTGCGAGAAGCGCATTGCAGTAGATACAGTGTCCATCCTGGTGCAAGGAAGATGTATCATCCCTTGAAGCAGCATTACTGGTGGGAAGGTTTGAAGAGTGATGTTGCTGATTTTGTAGCCCGATGTCTGAATTGTCAGCAAGTCAAGGCTGAGAGGATGAGACCTGGTGGTTTGTTGCAAAGCTTAGAGGTGCCCCAATGGAATTGGGAGCACATAGCTATGGATTTTATCAGGCATTTGCCTCGTTCCAGCAGAGGTTGTGATGCGGTTTGGGTTGTTGTGACAGATTGTCGAAGTCTGCGCATTTCATTCCCTACAGCATGACTTATTCTTTGAAGAAGATGGTGAAGCTGTACATAGATTTTGTGGTGCGTTTGCATGGTGTGCAGTTTCGATTGTTTCAGATCGTGATCCTCGATTTACTTCCAGGTTTTGGAAGATTTTGCAAAAAGCTTTGGGTACTAGATTGGATATGAGCACAGCGTATCACCCCCAGACAGATGGCCAATCTCCTCTGATGGGTGTTTGAGGTTTCGTGGCAGGCTGGTTGTGCCAAATCTTGTTGATCTGAAGGAAGAGATCTTGCGAGAAGCGCCTTGCAGTAGATACAGTGTCCATCCTGGTGCAAGGAAGATGTATCATGCCTTGAAGCAGCATTACTGGTGGGCAGGTTTGAAGAGTGATGTTGCTGATTTTGTTGCTCGTTGTCTGAATTGTCAGCAAGTCAAGGCTGAGAGGATGAGACCTGGTGGTTTGTTGCAAAGCTTAGAGGTGCCCCAATGGAATTGGGAGCACATAGCTATGGATTTTATCAGGCATTTGCCTCGTTCCAGCAGAGGTTGTGATGCGGTTTGGGTTGTTGTGACAGATTGTCGAAGTCTGCGCATTTCATTCCCTACAGCATGACTTATTCTTTGAAGAAGATGGTGAAGCTGTACATAGATTTTGTGGTGCGTTTGCATGGTGTGCAGTTTCGATTGTTTCAGATCGTGATCCTCGATTTACTTCCAGGTTTTGGAAGATTTTGCAAAAAGCTTTGGGTACTAGATTGGATATGAGCACAGCGTATCACCCCCAGACAGATGGCCAATCTGAGAGGACTATCCAGATTTTAGAGGATATGTTGAGATCTATTGTGATGGACTTTAGTGGTAGCTGGCAAGACTCATTATCTTTGGTTGAGTTTTCCTATAATAACAGCTATCAGGTCACGATTGAGATGGCACCATTTGAAGCTTTGTATGGCAGAAAGTGCAGATCGCCGATATGTTGGGAAGAAGTGGGGGAGAAGAAGTGTCTTCTCCAGAATTTGTGCAGCAGATGCGAGATCAGGTGGATTTGATTCGCCAGCGAATGAAAGCTGCACAAGATCGCCAAGCAAGTTATGAGAATAAGAGGCGTAGGCTTTAGAATTTGAGGTTGGTGATCTAGTTTTCCTTAATGTTTCTCCTTTCCGTTGTGTTATGAGATTTGGTATCAAGGGAAAGTTAGCTCCTCGTTATATTGGTCCTTATGAGATAGCTGAGAGGATTGGTCCTTTGGCTTATCGTTTGTTGTTGCCACCAGATTTGTCTTCCTTACATGATGTTTTTCATGTTTCGATGCTGAGGAAGTATGAGCCAGATACCTCGCATGTGTTGAGAACTGACGAGGTAGAGTTAGATCGGACTTTGAGCTATGTTGAATATCCCTTGCAGATCTTGGATAGAAAAGAGAAACAGCTGAGGAACAAAACCATTCCTTTGGTGATGGTTCAGTGGAGCAAACATGGTAGGGAAGAAGCTACTTGGGAACTGGAAGAGAAGATGCAGCGTGAGTGGCCGCATCTATTTGAATGAGCTTAGTATCAGATTTCAGTAGCTAGTTTGTTCCTTGTTTTCCATAGGTTGCTGGTGGTTGTTTCCCTATTTATCTTGAACTCTTGGTTTCGTTGAGTTCCTGTTCAGATCAGTAGTTTCTTGATTTCGAGAACGAAATCCTGCTTTAGTGGGGGAGAGATGCGAGACCCGAAAAGCTGATGGAGAATAATTGAGTTAATTAATAGGGTTTTATTGAGATCAGCTTTGCGTCGATGTGCTTGAAGAAGCTATCGGGTTTTGTTTTAGTCCTTGGATCAAGTCTGCAGAGTTAGAGTTTTGGCGTGAGATCTGTTCAGAAGTTAGCGTGGGTCATCGCTGAGTGCTAGCGTTCAGCAGTGGTGGCGAGAGCAGTTGTCGCTGGATTGTGTTAGAGTAGATGCCCAACTAGCCAACTTGTGGCGTGTGGGTTCATAAACTCTTGTATATGACAGTCTTTATATATGATATTCGCATTTATCCATATGGCATTCTTTACTTTCATTGTGTGTATGATGATTTACAATTGCGTTGAGTAAAGACCTAGAATACACCTAAGTGTATGTTAGATGTGATAGTGGGTATGACGGCTGTCATGAAACACATCTAATAGTCACTGTGTATTCTGAACATGTTCCTAGTCGATTGGGCCGTCAAAATGAGGATAAGGCCGCCCGAGTTTGAGACTAGTATCTGCGATGCGAAGTACCATGTTTCATTGGTAGGGAACATTGTGATGTTCTGAGCATGCAGATAGATAGTGACCTGGTGATCTATCGAACTACCCTCGTTAGGACTTTCCAAGTGGTTACCATTTGTCGAGTGCATAAGTCCGAGGTCTTGGTTGTACTGATTAGTCCTCACGACTCGAAACGGCATTGAGACTCTACATGATAGGCGTCT
>KQ988493.1:300668-346503 GCA_001598015.1 Dorcoceras hygrometricum
CCCCTAGGATTGGACCCAGGTTCGTGACTGGCAACCACGGACCGCATAGCTCTCGCGATCGATCATCCCAATATTTATTTATATATGTTGATATATAGATTACTTGAATCCACATGTTGCATGTTTTACATTAGATTTATTGCATTGCATATTGCATTACCCCTAGGATTGGACCCAGGTTCGTGACTGGCAACCACGGACCGCATAGCTCTCGCGATCGATCATCCCAATATTTATTTATATATGTTGATATATAGATTAATTGAATCCACATGTTGCATGTTTTAAATTAGATTTAAATATGCATGAGACCAAAATTTTTCAAAAATAAAATCCCTCGTTTTAAATATGATTTAAAACTTGTATCAAGATAAAATGTTTATTCGATAAAAGAAAGGGCATTTAAAATTGTTTAAATTAACCCTACCTTCCATCAACAATGGGTGTACGTCGATGCTACCCGTATACATGGCCCGGCTCATATTATTGAGGGGGTCATGTATGCCGGAAAGCTGTCCACGCCATTGACAATTGTTGTGAGTCGGTAGGAACTCCCTTTAACGTTGGCTCATATTATTGGGGACGTTAAGGGGACCGTCCTTCAAGACTCAACATTGATGGGTCAATCTTGACACGTGATAGTAAACGGCGTCATATTATTGGGCCCTTACTGGACGTGAGGTGAATACATGGAGGTTGCACCGGCTGCAATCGGAAACTACCTTTTGGGGGTCATGGATGGCTGATATTATTCGGGTCCATGATCGCTTGATTGGGCTCCGTGTACCCACTAAAGAAACCTGTTTTCTCGATTTCATTAGAGGGTGGTGAAATCGTTAAAATAGTGGGAGGGTAATTCATAAAACTTAATGACCATGTTTTATGTCTTAGCGTTTATTTTCATATATATTTAGTAATTCATGTCTGTTTTCTTTTCAGTATAACTGCTTTATAAAATGGTTTCGATGAAAAACCCGCTCGCTGCTATACTGGATAGCAACAGATTCACCGGTCTGAACTACCAAGACTGGCTCCGCAACCTTAATCTTGTATTGGGTTCGGAGAAGCTCCTCTATACGATAGAGAAGTGCCCTCCGGAGGAAACCCCTGCCGATATCAGCCCTGAGGAGCTGATCACGCTTAACCAATGGCGGGACGATGAGGTTAAAGCTCGATGCTATGTGATGGCATCGATGTCCAATGAAATGCAACGGCGCTTTGAGAAGACAAAGTATGCCTCTGCCATACTCTTTCATCTCAAGGAACTGTACGGGGAGAACTCTCGACATGAGAGGTTCACGGCTGTCAAGGAGCTGATGACGAGCCGCATGCGCGATGGGACATCGGTCCGCGAGCATGGGGTTCGTATGATTGGGCTCGTTGAAAAGCTGTCTTAATCACAAATCTAAACTCTCAATCCTCACAATGCTCACCTGCACCATATAAACCTAGTGAGCCTAAAGGCCCAGCATGCTATATCCGCTAATAACAAGGTACATATAGTAAAACCACATACAAGCACATAAGCGTATAAACATAATTTTCATGACATGCGTGCATTAAAAGGCCTTAAAACGTTAAACATGATGTAGTCGTACATAAATCATCATAACATATACGTTAAGGCATAACATAATACATAACATAACTTAAAAGAACATGCGAGTCGTATCCATGAAGTGAGAGCTGTTAAATTCGATTGATCAATCTATAAACCAACATACGTGGTGGTGTGGTTCACCCGACCTTACCTCGGGATCCCTATATGTCACACCTCTATGCTTGCCACTTCACCATGTCGTGATCACATGGATCCATAATCTCATAATCGTTTTACATTAACAGGGGATCCCCGGGCCCGGATACCCGGCTAACTCCCATCGTTACTTTGCCCCACAATACTTCAATTTCTCAAAATATTTTCATTCATGCCTTAACATTCTTTAAACTTTCATGATGCATGCGTTTCATAAAAATCATGCGACTTAAAATCTTGGCCCATCAATATATATTTAATTTCATTAAAACATTTCATACTTAAATACATAACGTAATACATAAATAATTAAATATATATTCATGGGTCTATGCATTATTTTTTCATCGGCCCGATCAAGGACTGGCTCAAGTGACTGGCCCGCTAACTCTAAGCCCAAAGCCTCAACTATACTTAAAATAAATTCTAGGTCCAACTCAAAATGGCCCAACAACTAAGGATGACCCTCTTTAAAATCGATTAAAGGGCTCGGCCCAATATCGTTAAAAACAGACTTAAAATTCATTAAAGTAATTATCGGCCCAAAATCTATTAATTTGGCAAAAATCCTAATTTAATAAAAATTTCAGCAACTTAAAAGAATAGAATTTGACTAAAAATCGTTGACCCAAAAATAATTTTGACTCGAACTAATTTTTAACTTAAAATTTGACTTGACCCGGTAAAAACGACCCGGACTTTAAAAATAAAATAACCCGGCCCAAAAATAAAATAATTCGGACCCGACTTAAAATATTCGACTCGAGACTCGATGAAACGCCTCGATCCACTTGAACCAGCCGGTTCAACCGAACCAAACCGGCCCAAAACCCTAACTCAAACAAAACACACACTGTACACACACTGGACGGTGTGCGACAGACACACCGCCGAAAAACAGTTCGTACGCCATGCTCCGGCCACCACTGGCCGGAGACCCGCCGCCTGGACCACCCCAAGGTCCAGGCGGTTCTAACCTGACCGGTCTTGGCCTCAGCCATGGCCCCTACTGGACGCACGAAGGTTAACAACCGGACGCACAAAACACGCACAAACACGCACAAACACACACTGCGCGGTGTGCGAAAATCAAGCCATTGGTTCGACCACAATTCCACCACTTCGAACCACGACCAGCCACTCCTAGGACCACCATGAACCACTTAACCATGAGCCAAGACCCCTCAATCAGCCCATGAACCGAAGTCATGCAAAAAGGATCAAAACCGTGAGGTGCACATATGAGTACATGCATGATCATGAACATAAACCTTGAGATCTGAAACATTCACATAAAATTCATGCATAATCTTTGTAAAAACAGTATATTATGATTTATATGGTGAGAAAAGAAAGAATATAACATGCCTTGATTGATAGAGAAGCAAAAATACGTGATACCGGGGCGGAGGACAATGGAGACGACCACACTTTGAGTTCCAATGGAGAAACTTGCAATTTTCAGCCACCAAGGAGAGTATGGAGTCTGAATTTGTCTGATGAGAGGAGGGCTAGGGCAAATTTTCGAGTTTAGGTGGAGGGTGTGTGAAAAAATGGGCTAAAAAGCCCTTCCACCTTGTTTTATTAAAAAAAATATAAGCCCATCATTATACTAGCTCATCCCCTAATTAAAAGGCTTAAAAACATTTAAATATCAGCCCCCAAGCCTTTAAATTTCGTAACATAAGGCCTCTCAATTTTAAAAGTGTCATAAAAGTCATAAAAATGGCCCGTATAGGCGAAAAACGGGTCCTCCTCGGTAACCGTGCATAAAATCTCATTTTCTTAAAGATTGTGCATAAAATAAAAATATTTTGCTTTAAAATATGTCTAAGTGCTAAAACATTAAAATATTTTCGATTTGGTCGACTCCGGACTCGTCCCCGCTTACCGGTCTCAAATCGTACCGTAAAGCGATAAGCACACGTAGAGCATAAAATCATCACATAAACACATACATGACATGAAAATCATATAATCATAAGGTTTTCCTCCTAGTCATGCATTCAATTCACGTAATTAGGATTTCTGGGCGTTACACCGGGACTCGCGCATCCCGACAGTTCATCAAGCGAAAAACCGGTTCTATATTAAAACAACATCTGGCCTTCATAGAATAAGCTTCTCAAGGCAGTTAAAAACTTTAAAAACATAGCACCTGAGTTTTAAAATCAGTGCTCGTTCAAGAACAACCTGCTCTGATACCAACTGTTGGTCCCTGTTTTTCGAAGGAACTTAGCAGCCGCTGTTTAAAATGAGCGATTAAAATAATTTTTGCGCTGCTTGGAGCTGCAATAGCTCATGTTCTTGAACATCTAAAACTCACCAGAAGAGCACCGGAGACAGATCTGGTATGATTTAAAAATCATGCGGAAAATACCAGAACTGAATCCTATATTTTAAAACAACTCAAAACAGATTTATGTACAACATAAATCTGTTCGAGACTTGCAAGTGCTTGTGTGCTAAACTGTAAGTGCTGATTTGTTATGAAATAGGATCACTAAGTAAATAGGAGTTCAGAAGGGGGGGTTGAATGAACTCCTTCGATTTTTCTATTTCAAAACTCTTAAAAAGGTTTGGATCTCAGTTTTATGCAAACTTCTCGGCCAACAATATTTGTGCGGAAAAAGGTCGATTGGTTTGTGAACAGTAAGCAATAAATAATATGTAAATGCGTAAAGTAAAAGTAAGAGATCAGAGATTTGTTTCTGGAAGTTCAGACCTCAATATCCTACATCTCCCCTTCTTCCACCTCGGAAGGATCCACTAGAAGATTTGATCTTATAACTCGTGTACAGACCCGATCCCACAACCAGCAGCTGTGAGAACTCCTAGACTTCAACAATGCACACCAGCCGCAACTGTGTGACTAACTACATACACATGAGTTTTACGTCATCGTGCTTGGACGGGACTGTTTGAAACGTTTTTAGATTCATTCACCAAAGGATGTGAATGAATCTCTGTGTGTGAGATTTGATACAATGAAACGCTCAACTCTCTGTTTCTCACACACTAGGGAAATTGCTTCTACACAAGCTAATTAAAACTCAGCAATCGACTCTCGTGAAAGCTCCTCTCTAATGGCGGCCGATTGCTTCGTCTTTCTGTTCATTTTCCCTCTGTTGTTGTCTTCTACTTATTTTTCTTTTCTGTGCAACAACAACTCTCTGGTCTCACTCATGTCGTCAACCTTCTTCAATGGCGTTGCCTTCGCATATATAGCCTCTGTTTGAAATATGGCCGTTAGACTGTAGATCCAAATCTCTTCTGCGCTTGTCAAGGCAAAATTGTCATCTTTCCATTTCCGTGCAAACTTCCTCTGTAAATTGTACTATTTCCCAGAATAGTACAAATCTTGTTCCCTTGAATTGAGGCAAATGCACGACTCTATTTCAGCCATTGATTCTTTCCATCTTGAGGCGTTGATTGCTTGCAACGGCTGAATATTCTCCAACAGATTGTTCAACAGCTGTTCGCTCAGCTGTTGTTTATTCTTTGTCACAACACTTCGCGCAACAGCTGTTTCTTTGTTGACTGGATACTTTGCGCTACTACTGAAGCTTCAAATACTGCGACTGGATATCTTGCGTCTGGATTGTAACTCTCCACTACATCTGCTTTCTTGCGACTGGATTCCATGTCGACTGGATATGCAAAGCTTGCGACTGGATGTATAGCAACAGCTGGTTCATTGTAGCTCACGACTGGATGTGCTGTTGCTTGCGTCTGGTTGTACTGTAGCTTCCTGCTGGTATCTTGCGACTGCTAGATATCAACGCAAGGAGCATCTGCTGAATCTTTAGCGCGAAGGCAAAACGCTGTCGTATCAACTTATGTAAACGACATCGTTTTGCTATCGCTATCTCCAAGTACTATCTGCTGGTGAACAGTAGCTTGCGACTGGATTTCCTCCTCTACGACGTCGCTTCTCTCTTGCGTCTGGATGTACAAGCTACCTGCTGGTTCCTCTTGAGAAAAGTACCTGCTGGTTCTTATCGCGGATGCAAAACGCTGTCGTTCCAACTTATTCAAGCGACATCGTTTTGCAATCGCCAACTTAAAATATCATCTGCTGGTGGACATTAGCTTCCTGCTGATTGTGATGTCACTGCTGATGACATCATCTACGCTTAGCGCTCCAGCTGCTTTCTTCATCTGCTGATTCTTCAATATTGCTCATCAGCTGTCAGCAGCTTCTTGAATAGCGACTGTCAACAGATTCATCAACAGTAATATCAATCGCGACTGCTGACAGATTCGTCAACAATAACTTGCGACTGGAATCTTCTTCTTCGATCTATTTCTCCAGCAGACTTCTCAACTCATGTACCAGCTGGTTCATCTTTTCTCTTTAGCGCTTGCAGCTGGTTGTTATCGTTCCAGCTGGTTCACTATGCTCCAGCTTGTTCAACTTGGCCTCCGCCTGATTACGAACAGCTTATTCAACTTTGGACGTCTCCATTGCTAATCCAGCTGTCGTCTAAATGAATGCACCAAACCAACTGCTGAACTTTAACTTGAACCATCGACTGGACAGATTCTTCGACTGTTCATCATCTTCTTCGATCCTGGAATCTGTACACTCAAGTGGAATTGTTAGAAATACAATAACATGTTTTGTGTAATTCAAAACTTAATCAGGATCTGTCAAAACAGATCCATCAGATATCGTGGGCATTCAGAGGTCTCCTAGCGTGTTTTCAGTAGCGGGTGTTGGTACGTCGTCATTTGGATTAGTTGGAATGACAGCGTTTTGAATTAGTGGAGGAGACTCAGCAGTGAGCAGCGTTGGTCCTTAGATTTGAGAGAGATCTGATTGTTAGGAAGCGACGCCGTTTTGGTTCCAGATTTAGTTGGTGCTAGCGATTCAGATCTGAGTAGCGGGTGACGTGTCCAGTTGCGATAGTGAACTTGCACGACGTCGTTTGAATTAGTAGATATCTGTTTTGGCTTAGAGTGAGATCTGTTGCGAGATCTGGATGCGAGCGGGAATATCAGCTTTGAGATTTAAGTTGTCGGTGAGATCTGTTTAGAAGCTTGAACAGATTTGAGTATTTAAGAGGACTTGGTCTTCGTTGCTTTGTATTATTTTCTCGACACTTAGAATATTTCCCGATTGTTGATCTCTGTTGCACCCTAGCTACTGTTCACCGAAACTTATCTTCTTCGATTGTCGACGGTAGACAGCTCCGATTGAAGTGAGAGTGGTAGCATTGGACTCCTCTTGCTGAGACGCTTTGTTTGGATATTGCTTACGGACGTTTTCTTGAAGCTGTTGAGGTGCGCAAAGACATCTCTCTTCTCTAGTCTGTTAGCGTTCCGTCCTAGCTTGTTGGGGTAAGTGTTCAGACCCTGCCTTGTGTTTGTTTAGAGCTATCTGTTGAGTTAGAGGGGTATTATAGCGCTGGTCGAGTTGTAGCTCCCAGCTGTTGCTTTTCTGTGTTTCGGTCCTTGAGTAGTTGTTTGTAATTGGCTTAGCAGGTGTGAGATATGCTTTGCTCGGACCTAGTTTGTAGTATTGTTGCACAGAGACTTGAGGTACGGACGTGAGCTTGTTACAGCATTGAGATTTGGCATGGATATGTGCTCATGCTTGCTGTTCTGTGATGCTGTGTATATTGTCTTGTTACCTGTTGCATTGTGTTGCACTGCTTACACGCATCTGTTGCATGTTGTTTCAGATCTCTTATAGCTGTGCCTTTTGATTGCTGAATTGAGCGTGCCAGAGTGTTTGTAGAGGCGAGCAGGTAACTCCCGTACCTCATCTCCCTGCTGGGACTTGTAGCCACCGTGAGCGGAGTTGGTAGCTCCCACATCTCAAGTGTTGGGCAACAGCAGGTTGAGCGTTGTTTATGCACCTGGTACCGTGTGCTGAGACGAGTGGGTAGCTCCCATATACTCACACACGTTGTGGCCACTGTCTTCTGTTCAGATTCCAGTTGTTGAGCTGCCTTTGGAATCATTTGGCTCCCTGTGTTCGGTTGTAGCCTTGATCTCATGCATAACATTTGCATTTTATTTGTTGCTATCTAACTGCTGTTTTTCAGTTGCTCTTCGTATTGGGGTTTGACCCCTGTCCCTCTGGGGCTTGGTTTTTTGTTGCCTATGTGTGTTTTCAGGTTATTATGGTTACTCTGCTGGCCGTGGAGTAGATCCAACTGGAGGTGCCCAGGAGGTGGTTAGAGTGTCCCAGTTAGCGTATAGCATATTATGTATCAGTACTGTTAGCCGGGGGTTGTCCTGTGCTTTGTAGTAGTGGTTGTATGGTACTTGATATATGTTTTAATGTTGTACTGGTGTATTGAGTGATTTTAATTACTGGGATATTTTGATTATTGTTGTATTTTAAATTATATGTTTTAATCGTCAGGCCAAAGCGAAAATTTTAAGCCACTTTTGTATGCTTCCGCTATTGTTTTGCGTGGTTTAACTCTGTGTTGTGCACGAGGCCTGACACAGCTGATTTAACCTAACAACACATCACACCCTGACCTCAGTACTCAGCTAAGAACGTTGCGTAACTCCCAAAGCTGAATCCAGTTTACGCCCTACTACTCAAACTGGTATCATCTTAGCTCTCACTATCCAGATCAGGTTGCGTGCTCTGACTAGCACAGAGCATTCAGCTCAGCTTACGATCTCCAGAACAGTACGCACTATGATAGCTCAGCTTACACTGCTCAGCTCATCACACGTCGACCAGCTTAGGTCGCACACCTCCACAATAGTTCACGGTCTTCAGATCGCACACATCGACCAGGTCAGATTGCGTACCCTCTTCCCATCTATCAGTACATAGTTCAGCTTAAAGTACTCAACTCAGTACGCATCACTTAGGTCATCTTGCAATGCTCTATATAGCTTATGATGTCTCAACCAGTTCACGATGCTCTCAGATCAGCTCACGCACCCAGGTCTCAAGGCACGTACTCGAACCAGCTCGCAATGGTCAACCCAGCTCGCGAGGGTCAACCTAGCTTGTGATGTTGTGTAACTCTCAAAGCTAAAACTCTCATTCTATACGTCCAGCACACTCCGAACTGAAACATTTCTCCAGCAAACGCTAATCATCTTACACTCCTATGATCAGTGTAGGCCACCCTAACAGCTCACACCATTACTGACCTAAACTGAACCCGTAGCAGCTTCTCACCATCAGCTTAGCAAGTAACCTAAGATTAGCTTGCATCTGAGCTGATCCATCTCAACCGATACTTTGAATATTTAAGCATGGTGACACGAGTTCGAATCCCTGGGGAGGCAGTTTAACCACACTTCCAGGGGTGTGGGTAGTCCAGTGAGGGAGGGTATGCGCCAGTTCCACCATGAGAGAGTGATCGACCAGTCAGATTTGAACCATGTCCTCACAAGAGCCATCAACGGTATTCAAGCTCACATCTCCCTTTCCCATTATGGATAAGCCACTATTGCTCATCCTGACCACACCAAATTCCTTTTGTGTGTAGGATGTAAAACATTCTTTGCAGAGATGACATTGATCGTTGCTCCACTATCAAATACCCAATTGGTTCCTTGGGTTGCCAGATTTATAAACTCCAGCTCTGACTCATGAACGACATTGAATTCATCAATTGTATTTGTTTGCTCATCACAAAATTCTTTTTGCCTTTGTGTTTGGACTGTGGACAATATTTCTTGATATGCCCTTTTTCTCAAAAGCGATGACATCTTATATTACCATATCTTCCTGAGGATTTGCTCCGTCGTTGCTTCTGATATGTATTTCCCCTAATTTTACTTCTTCATCTTGACTCAACAGCCAAAATATCTAATTGTGAAATAGAATTAACCTAGGATATTCGCCTCATCTCTTCATTCAAGATGACATACTTGATGAAGTCCATAGTCCTGAAGTTGTGTTTGTGAGTGATATCTTTATAGTCTCCCAAGACTCAGGTAATGAAGCTAGCACAAGTAATGCAATTACCTCCTCATCTATTTTTATACTCATATTTGATAATGGATGCACGAAGCCTTGAATCTCAATCAGGTGATCTGCCGCCGAGGTTCCTTCTTTGTACCGGACTCGAACTAGCTTGCTTAGGTAGAACAATTTGTTGTTGCTACTTCTGTAAGCATTCGACATCTAATTTACCATCTGTTTGGACTCGCTGAATACCGATAAGTGCATCCTGTTGACCAATAAGAGATCTTTCATCTTGCTCTTCCAGATTTGATAGTTAGAGACACTCAAGCTAGTCATCTTGCTTTTACGTACCTCCATCGTTTGTGACTGCTATGAGTCATAGAAGATAGGATTGCTATGTTTTTTGGTGTGCTTTTGCATGAAGAGTGGATAGGTATTTATAGGTGAAGCTTTGGTAAATGCAAAATTAACTACATCATTTGTTTACGTAATCAAACCCATATTTTTTTTACTAATCTCCACATATTTTTCAAAATGTGTTTTAATTCAAAAACGGTAGCTTGAATTATTTAGCATGATTATGGAGGATTCGAAAAGAAGTTGATTGCTTTCAGCAAACATTAGATGGTTTCTTCCAAATGTTGGTGGACGAGCACAATGATCGGTCATTTGCTGTCCCTAGAAGAGTCCCAGCCGGCGTTATACTCAGATAAAACTATTAAAGGCCCTATCATGGTAATGTTTGTTTCTTTTGTTATTCAATCTGGATTAAAGAGTTGCATGTGACAATAAAATGCTAATTTCAGCCAAATATGAGGAAAATTTTTAATTTTAAGATTAATTTTTTGAGATGGATATATCTTACGAAAGATTCTATCGATGTCTCATGAATATGAATCGTTTATGTTTTCATAAGAGATCTAGCTAGAATTATTTCAAAATATTTTACAAAATAGATGAAAATGGAGTAACATCGAGACTAGTAAGAACTAAGCCTTTTGGACATCTTGAAACCAGTAAGTACTACTCCACCATTCCAGTTTCCAGCATCAAATATTTCAGGCAGCTGCCGAGAAAACTTTGCTCAGCACTTCATGTGCTCTGCATTCCGCCTCGAGCGGTATTGCTTTGGGCATTGATATCCCCATCCCCTCACTCAAATCCACCATTTCTGCACCTATTCTGCGCCACTCAAAACATTGAATCAGTGACCCCAAGGCCAATCCCACAACCCGTTGCGCCAGGCCACTCCCTGGACACGACCTCCGGCCCATGCCAAATGGCAGCAGTTTCGCTGGTCCAACTTCTTTGCCCTCAAATCTCTCGGGCTCGAAGCTCGTGGGATCATCCCAAGTCATCGGGTCTCGGTGGATGGCCCAAGCATTTACGAGAAGGATTGTGCCTTTAGGTATGTCGTATCCTCCGATCTTACAGTCGGCGGATGACTCATGTGGCACTAATAATGGTGCCGCGGGGAACAACCGAAAGGTCTCGGAGATTATGTTTTGAAGATATGGTAGCTTGGGTACTTCTGATTCATCGATGAGTCGATTGCTTCCCACGAAACTGTCCATTTCAGCTTTAGCTTTCTCTAGCTTTTCTGGATGGTTTAGCAAAGCAGACATTGCCCATTCTATAGTTACAGATGATGTGTCTGTTCCAGCAAGTAGCATTACCTGAAAATTAATTGGAATATATGTTCATGGATATATTCTTCCTACAGGAGATCTCAGAGCTTAATTTTGGAAGATTGATGTGTGAGTTTTATGAAATATTACTGTTATTTGAAATGCTACTCAGAAAGAAAGAGAAAAAAAATTAAAGCTGGGAAAAAGGATTATATATGGTAGCTCACCATTATAATTCCTTTGATTATTGAATCCGTGTAGTACTCGGGCTGCGACTCTTGCAGATCAAGAAAATGGCCGATCATGGTGGTTTTTGTTTTATAACAGCGGTGCTCATCAATCAATCCTTCCAAGAAGGCATCCATTTCCTTACTCAGCCTCTGCATACCTCTCTCTTTACCATTATAGTCGATCCATTTCAACACCGCGAAAAAATCGGCTGGATTCGATACACCACCGTACGTAAAAGCTTCTTTAATCAGTTCCCGGTACTTCTTCGCATGTTCGTTATCCTCGGATTCGCCGAAATACCTCTTTCCCGCCACCATTCTCATGATAATATTGAATGACAGCTCGGAGAACAGGGACTTCAGTTCCACTCTGGCGAAATCGTGCTGCGATTTTCGGTAGAGCTTCAGCAGAAGAAGCTTGACCTCATCTTGTCGTATGGATTGAAACATGTTCAAGCGAGCCGAGGAGAATATCTCGATTGTAGCTAGTCGCCGGAGATTGCGCCAATGCTCGCCGTATGAGGTGGTTGTCAGGGCTGTGTAGTTGTAGCCGAGGTATTTCCCGATGATTAGCCGAGGCCTGTTGGCTAACACGATGTCGTTCTTGGTGAAGCATTCCTCGGCTGCGGCGGAGGACGAGACCACCACCACCAGGCGGGCTCCGAAGCGAAGGGAGAAGATCGGGCCTAATTTTTCTGAGAATCTATGGTAGATTCGGTGCATAGGCGGCCTGAGGAGGTGGAGGTGGCCTATTACCGGAAGTGCAGCAACCGGACTCGGAGGGAGATTTCGATTTATTTCCTTTGATCGGAAGATTAATTGCAAAAGCACAAGGAAGAATGGAAGGAGGATGTATAACCAGGTTGTATCCATGGCTGAAAATACCGTACAACCCACTCTCTCCGTATGTGTGTATATATATATATCAGTTAGGCTAAATCACAAAACTCCTAAAACCATTAATATCCGGGTGGTTCCCACGCCTAGTAATTACATTAGAGTTTAACTTCTTGTGTCATTTCAAAAGCGGTGGTCCAGATGTACATGTTAATTAATATGATACTTATACGTTGGTTTATACCTCTACTTACATTTTGTTTTTAAATTTCTAAATATACCAGTAGACATTTCCAAGTGATGTCAGAAATGGGGTTAAAAGACACGGATGCATCTGAATTTTCCTGAAAGCGAGCTGCCATCAGACGAGAGGCCTCTACACGGGAGATCTATTCTAGAGCTCTGGACTACTTGAATGAAGAGCGGAAATGTCATATTAATGGGTCACCTACAACCACATAAACACGTCAGAGAGCGTCGGAAGTGTTTTCGACGAAAGGACTACGATGCGTAAGTCAGTCGGATGTTCGGGGATAGAGAACAAAGACGTATATAAAGCCAAGAACTTATGAATTTGTGTCTGGTTTGTAAAATGAAGCATGCCTGGTATTTATAGTGGAGGCTTGGCGGCCAGCATGGGCGTGTTACCTGTATTTTCACGTCTGAGGTTTTTACGGTGGGCGTTAATACCAAGGTTGATCCTTAATGATTACCCGAGATTTGGTCGGCTGGTGCTGATACCATGGTTGATTCTTACTAATTACCCGGGATTTAGGCCTCTTTCGGGAATGTCTAATCTGAAGCATAACTATTCGCATAGATCATATCAGAACAGAATAGAGCGGAGTGAATAAGCACAGAGCCTACAGAACATAACAAAGGGGCTCAGATCATTTCAGATCAGATACAAAGTGTATATCAGAACAAGAGCAGTTGAGTAGAACAAAGTAGTTCAGCTGAGAATAGTTCAGATGATGAAAAACAGTGTAGTTCAATGATCAGAGTAGGTTGGAAATTCGCATCAGATCAGTTCATATAATGCGAGAAGAGCTTATTGAGAAGAACAGATCAGAACGGAGTTCAAATCAGATCAGAACGGAGTTCAAATCAGATCAGCACAGAGTAACAGTTTGGAACGATAAAGTAGTTTGAACAAGAATTGCTCAGACTGAATACAAGAGGTATGACAAATCGTTCATTCAGAGAAGTAAAAGATAATAAATAGTATCACCTACTCCTGAACTGAAGACGAAGAGAGAGACTCTCAAGAACCCAGAGGATAGCGAGAGACTCTCAGAAGCTGCGTGTAAAGGGCTGGACTTTTCTAACTTAAATTAATAAGTATTGGGGTTCGAACTGAAAGAATCTAAATATTCGTATGTGAATTATAATTAACAATATATAAATTTCTGGACTGAATTGCGAAATGATAGAACTTTGTATTTATAGGATTGAAATAACCCACAACAGATCTGGTCATATAATTGTACGGAAATTCATACAACGTTCAAAGGTGCAATTCTATTCAGATTACAACAAAACGAGGAATTCGGTAATCTGTTATGTTTCGAAAGCTTATTACTATATTTCTGTACAACAAAAATAGAAGATACTAAAGATTGAACGGAAAATGACGTCCATGATAAACACCTCTGATCTGTTCCAGCTCACACCATCCTGCTCCCTACTGATCATCACATGCACTCAAGAAGACTAGTGAGTCTAGGGGCTCAGCAAGTAAATCTGAAATACAGTCAATGCAAGCACAATCTGGAACAACAAATACAGACAATATTTTTTTATCTGTATTGTAGCTCAAATATGGACAAAACATATACTAAATACGATAATCGGGAAATCTGTTAACCGAGGAAAGCTTTGAAAAGCTGAACCAAAAATGTTAATCTGGAGAATCTGAAAGCATAACTGCACATGATTGTAAACATTTACTTCTATTTTTTTTAAAAAAAGATCTTACACATTTCTCAGAGTCGTGATTAAAATCACCCCGTGCTCTGTTCTTTTCTTTTAATCGAAATATGACTTAGATACCTGTACAGTGGTCACGATCGTTTGATCAAACTGTCATCATATCAGGGGGCTGGGAACAAGTCTCATCTTGCCTGTGAAAGGGATTATAGTTTCTAACCATAATCATGTCGCTTTCAATTTGAAGGGGCACACTGGCTATGCCGTCTTTCTTAAACATTTTTGTAAAAACTTTCTTTTCTTTCTTTTCTGAAACTTGTTTTTCTTTCTTTCTTGATCTGAATCAAATCTCAATCAAGTACATTTCGCTGTTTTAAAACCCTTTTTGATGTTCCGAAACTATTGGAAATTCAAAGGATTTCAATCGGAGAAGAAAACTGAATTCAGCTTTGAGTATGAACAATACGCAAGCGTACCAACTTTCGGTAGAAAATAAGATCTGGACTGTTTGGTCAACTCAGATTTGAAAAAGTCAACAGAACGTAAACGAACAGATCATGGTCAAACAAAGTCAACTCAGACTTGGATTACGAAATCAGATTTCAACATAAACAGTTCTGAAAGAAAGAACAGATCGCGAACGCAACACGGTTTTGGGAAAGAAATAGTTCACAAACCATAAACAATTCCAAGAAAAGAATCAGATTTCAAACTTAGTTTAAAATATCAAAACACGGAAGGTTTCCTTAATCCAAAGGAATCATCTAAGGAACAAGAATGACAAAGCTACTGACAAAAACTACGCAAGCTGCTCGCGAGCTACTTTGAAGAAAATCCCAGAAATCTGAGGAAGAAACAAGAACGAACATCTTTAAACAATTTATAACAACTTTTCTGAATCAAAACTCAACAAACTCATACTTTCTTTGTAAAACAACACAATTACTTTCTGTGTTTCGAATAACATTACAACTCATTTCTGAAACCTGTAAAACTCATACAAACATACAGTTGAAACAATATATGTTTTCAAGAGTGTAGCAAGAAACAGAGCTTACTTGCCTTAATCAGTGACAACAATTACAGCGAGTTTATCTGGCCTGAATCAACACAATCCGATCACTTCCTGTAAAGTTTCGAAAGCTTTTGTTCGGTTTTCTTGCAGAGAGCACCGCTTTTGAAAGTGTAATATTTAAGAATGAAATATAAATAAAGTGTTCGGTCGCTTTTATATGAAATCTGAAATCCAATAATAGAATACGATAAGCTAAAGTCCCGATTATTTCTAATATCTCAAATGGTCCAATATATCTGGGACTCAGCTTTCCTTTTAGCCCAAATCTCATTACACCTTTCATAGGTGCCACTTTTAAAAATACATAATCTCCTACTTCAAAATTCAATTCTCGACGATGGCTATCAGCATAGCTCTTTTGTCTACTTTGTGTTGTTTTCATTCAATCACGTATTCTTTTGATAGCTTCTGAAGTCTGTTCTATAATATCAGGTCCTATCTCTGATCTTTCACCTACATCATCCCAATGTATCGGTGATCTACATCTTCTGCCGTACAGTGCTTCGTAAGGAGCCATTTCTATTGAAGCCTGGTAACTATTGTTGTATGTGAACTCAACCAAGGGAACAATCCCAGCTTTCTGCAAAGTCTAAAATGCACGCACGAAGCAAATCCTCTAGTGTTTGAATCACTCTTTCTGATTATCCATCAGTTTGTTGATGGAAAGCTGTACTAAAGGTTAACTTAGTTCCCATGGCTTTATGTAAGCTCTTCCAAAACATAGAAGTAAATCTTCTCGATCTGATACTATAGAACTTGGAATACCATGGAGTTTCACTATTTATTTCACATACAGCTCAACATACTTATTTAGATCATACGTTGTTTTACTGGTAAGAAGTGAGCTGTCTTAGTTAATCTCACAATGTATTTTTTAAATTATTTAAATTATTTATTAATTTTGAATTTTTAAAATTTTTATTCATAAGTTCCGCATCTGAGCTATTTCGTTCTGCACTGTAATATTCGTAAGTTCCGCATAGCAAACGGGCGGTATTGTGTTGTTTTAGACCATCTTCAACCCAACACCATTTTGATGCTGAAAAATAAAGTTTAACCATCTGCACCATTTCTCAGAATGGTACAGCACCAAATATTTTGCACCAAATTTGGTGCAGTTTTTTGGTCTGCAAATCTCTATCTTTTCTTTCCTTTTTTTTTATTATACTAAACAATTATTGAAAAAATATATTTATATAAAAAATTTAAAAATTCAAAATTAATAAATAATTTAAATGATGAAATAAGTGAAAGAGTTACAAGGTAAATATATTTCACTATCTATCTGCATGCTCAGAACATCACAATGTTCCCTACCAATGAAACATGGTACTTCGCATCGCAGATACTAGTCTTAAGCTCGGGCGGCCTTATCCTCATTTTGACGACCCAATCGACTAGGAACTAATTCAGAATACACAGTGACTATTAGATGTGTTTCATGATAGCCGTCATACCCACTATCACATCTAACATACACTATAGCGCATTCTAGGTCTTTACTCAACGCAATTGTTAATCATCACAACACAATGAAAGTAAAGAATGCCATAAACAAATGCGAATATCATATATAAAGATTGTCATATACAAGAGTCTATAAACCCACACGCCACAAGTTGGCTAGTTGGACATCTACTCTAACAGAGTGGCCAGCCCTGAAGATCACGGACCGATGATTTCCCCGTCTTATTGGCTGTGCGTGGTATAGAGGCTCGCCTTTGATTTTCCAGCTAACTCGTTGGCCTAGATTGACCAATTCTTTGACAACCCTCATGCATTCATGTTTTGATATACTGCATGTTTATGAGTTAATGTTGTCTTAGCGCTCTTCGTACTGAGGTTTGACCTCGTATTTCTTTTCCTGCTTTTGTGTTCTTGGGTCTGTGTTGCCCATTGCAGGAGTTACAGATAATCTGGCTGGGCAGAGTGGAGCTTCAGCTAGTAGATCCCCACTTGGTTGAGTCCCAGTGAATTTATATTATGTATTGAACCAGGGGATGCCCTGAGTTCTTATGCATTTTGGGGATCTGTATTCGAGTTTATTTGATTACTTGTTTGTTGTTTGTATTTTGAGTAAATCCTATTTTGAGTATGAATATTTTGAGTGATGTTTTTTTTATTGTTCAGGCCCAAACATTTGAAAAATTTTTAAGCCCCATTTTATGCTTCCGCATTTATGTGCTTAATTGTATTTTTAATCTTTTTTAATTAGCACGGGCCCTGCCAGCCGCTCCGTATGCCTCTCTGCTGTTATTGCTTGCCTTTGTTGTGTTGTTTCTTGCAAGTTGTTACATTGCATACACGCATTATTCATGTTGAACTCAGATCTTGCCAGGATGCTTGTTTAGAGGCCGAGCGGGTAACTCCCGTCATCCTCATCTCCCTGCTGGGATCTGTTAGCCACTATGAGCGGAGTGAGTAGCTCCCACATCTCATGAGTTGGGCAACAGCAGGTTGAGCTGTGTTCTGAATCTGGTACCGTGTGCTGAGACGAGTGGGTAGCTCCCATATACTCACACACCGTGGCCACTATCTTCCAGTTGATTGGATATCGATCGTTGAGCAGTTCTTTGAGATCATTTGGTTCCCTGCCTTCGGTTGTAGCCTTGTTCTCATGCATAGAATTCATATTTTATATATTGCTATTTAGCTGCTGTTTTTCAGTTGCTCTCCATACTGGGGTTTGATCCCGTGTCCCTCTGAGGCAGGTTGTTTTGTTTGCCTGTGTGTGTTTTCAGGTTATCATGGTTTCTCCGTTGGTCGTGGAGTTGATCCAGCTGGTAGTGCCCCAGAAGATGGATAGAGTGTCTCAGTTATATTTATTATGTATTTATATTAGGCAACAGAGTAGCCTCCGAGGAATGCCTCATGAGGATGTGATGTTTTGTTGTTGAATTATATCTATGTTGAGCGAGAGACTCATATGCTTGTCTAATTTGGGAGTCATTCTATGTTTGTATGTAGTTGTGTTGTAGTTGGTTTTCGAGTGTTGTAAAACCAATATTTTGAATAAAATTGTATTTTAAATTATGTTTTCTAAGTCAGACCAAAAGCGAAAATTTAGCCACTATTTTAATGCTTCCGCTATTGTGTTTTATGTGATTTTTACTCTAATTGAGCACGAGGCCTGACAGTAATATTTGAGAATGAAATATAATTAAAGTGTTTCGGTCGCTTTTATATGAAATCTGAAATCCAATAATAGAATACGTTTTCTTTCAAAAGTGCTAAAAATATTTAAAAGTGCTACTCCTTTTTAAAGCAACTAGAAATGAAATCCGAACCATTTTTATTCAAAAGCGAAATAAATCGGTTTATGTGGATCAGTTGGAAAGCTCTTGAAATCGTTGCCTCAAATCTGAAAATCAATCATATACAGTTGGTTTACGATATTATTTCAAATAGATCTCTCAACTCTTAAAATTTTCTAATTATGGATTTAAATGTTTTTTGGCGTTACACACGCGTGTGCATAGAGTAACAGTTCGAGCGATTCCAGTTTGCATCCCACCTCGTCCACTCGTGCGGAAATTTGTGTTTCATCGGATCCCGATATGAGTTATGAGGTATCAAATATCATGTTTTATAAATACAAAAAATACATGTGAATATAAGTGTATACGTAACTGTTACTTATATTTAGAACAAATATTAGTGATATTATAAATTGATTATTTTTATATGCAATTTATTAACGATTGGTAAAATATAAAATAATTCAAGTGGTTGGATTGCGAAATCTTATCCACTTTCGGTTTTCAATAAGGACGGGATCTTTTATCTCGACTCGCAACACAATTTGATTCAGTGTTCTCATCTTACGTTGAAGGGAAACGATACTTTTTTAAAAAAATGAAGAATGATGATAAAGACAGATCTAGTGACTAAAGCAATGAGCTAAGCACTGGAAGTTTCTAAGCACTGGATAAAATTACACCTTGATTTTGAAACCTCGTGAGCTATTTTAGCGTAATACATATATCATATATAGTATGTATATATTTTTTTATAATTTATTTAGTTTATATATCTTACATAAATATTACTATAAATAAGAAAGTTTTCATATGGGAAAATTGTTGAAAACTGCCCGAACCAAAATTTACTTACTAATGAGTCTTTTATATTTTAGGTTTCTAATTTAAAAATTCATTTGTTTCAGCTCCCCCATTAATCAAAATACTTTCAAAAAAATATCCAAAATAACCCTTAAGATTTTCTACATCTTTTCTTATGGAAATTTTGTTTGAAAATGATATCAGAGTTTACTGGCGGTGTATTCAATCAATGACATTTAATTACTTTTATAGATTTCGATGGATTTAAAAATCCAGGGGTATTCAATTTACATATTTATGAAGTGCATAAAAGTTTGGTGGTATCCAAAGTAGATTTCCATGAAATTTTAAAAGGTCAAGTGGTATTCAATCTCAACTTTTTAAAACTCCATAGAAATTTACAAGTATCCAAATTTACTATAGACTCCGTGCCATTCATACGAAATCCTCTATGTACAAACTATAAAGTCATAGGTACAACAACAAAACTAAAAAATTCTCTTCTTTTCACCCTTGAGATTTGAACTGTAAAAATAGAAAAGAGTTTAAATAAATAAAATCGAGAGAAGTTAATTCAATTACTTCCAACTATCACAAAATTTCATACTTTTTCGTTATTTATATAACTAAAAAATTTCTAAGTCCTAAATAATAATTTTGCAATAAGTTATATATATAAATATATATAATCGTAAATAATATATATAATATTTGATATATTAGAAGTTGATATACAATAATAATATATAATAGTAAATATTATATATTTACTGTCTTTTTCGCTTTTATTTTTATTTTGACATTATTTACTTTTCTTATGTTCATTTATTCTGCAATAGTAAATGTCGAGTTTTATTTGTTAATTCCTTCCAAACATAACATAATCTTTATTTTTTTTATCCTTCTAAAGTATACATAGATAGTCTTATATTAAAAGTCCATACAAGAACCTCTTTAAAAATCTAATGAAGTCAATAGAATTTTTTTTACAATTCCATGAGATTCGTTTATAAAAATCTATCAACTTTAAAAAATTCTAAATACAGCGCAGTGAACAGTTTAGAGCGAATACAATACAGATAACATCTTAGAGCGAAGACAGCGTAGAGAACAGCTTAGACCGTGAAGAGTTTATTTCTCAAATCAGTATTTATATGATCAATTTACAAATCAGCTCAGAGGAACGTCTTTTCAGATCAGCTTAATATTGAGTATCAGATCAGACTGAAAAATGTTCTGCTCAGAAAAGAATAACTCAGATATTTTTTGGATCAGATCGCATGAAACAACTTACAAATTTCACTTATCAGCTCGGAGCACACAAGCTTTCAAATCACGCATATAGCGAAAATCTCAGAGCATACAGTACTCAGATTAAACGTGAATCTATCAGATTAGATTAGAGTAAATCAAGCGCTAAATTATTTATTATTTGACTTTTGTATAGTTGATTAAATTATATTAAAAAATAAATCCATAAAAACTCTCTACAAATCCATAGAAATCTCTCTAAAAATCTATAAAAGTCTAATAGAGTCTGTTAAATTCTTTTTATAACTCCATGAGATTCCATAAAAGTCTACGAATTCCTATCAATTTCACAAAAGTCTATCATTTAGAAAAATTCAATAAAAGTCGTTAAATCTCTAAATTGAATACACCCCTTAGTTTTTAATTATTCAGACATTTACCTTATTATGTAAAAATATTTAATTTTGACGAGGAGGAGAAATTTCAAAAAACTATGGAGTCGAACCTATGTTCAAGATTTATTCTTTTCGGGATTTATTCCAATACTTTTGAATATTTGAGACAAGAAAAGCTAACCAAAGTTAGACAACAAGAGCATTTGAATATGGAGGAGCTCCAATAGGTACAAGAAAATGATTTAAAGTACTAATTTCTTAGAAATAGTGCCAGATTCCTCTAAGATCTCAATAGATTTTAGAGAAATTCAAAGAACGGTACAAATTATGGCAATCACTTATATTTTATACCTTAACAAATTGAAGAAATCCTTAAGAAACAAGAAGCGATTCTTAACACCTTATCCAAACAAAGGTCCAGAATCTGAACAATTACCCAGTTTCAGTAACAGGACTTCGGGAGGAGGTTACCACCATCCTTTACCACAGAACCCTTACTACATAAAATATGGAAGACCAAAGTGGTAAAAAGATCTTTAACCGATGAGGAAAAAATTATCAATCTTATTAAAAATGTCTCGGAAAGGTAATATACCTTGATGACAAGTTTAGAAAGAATTAGTCTAGATTATTTACAAGACCTTGCATAATCTTTTTTCAAACTCGTAAACTCGAAACTGATAATGCATAAACTGAACATGGTTGAATATACTTCAAAACATTTAAAGCATTTACTGATATTAAACAGTGCGCTGTAGCAGATCAGATCAGATGCGAGCTGAAATAGTGCGCTGAAACAGATAAAATTAGATAAGAGTTGCGAGCTGAAGAAGTACACTGTATAAACAAAGAGCGTAGTTCAGCAAATAAGAAGATCAGCTTAGAAGCATCAATCATCTTAGAGCGTATCAGCTTAGGGAATATCAGCTCAGGAAACAAGATCAGCTTAGAACATGTCAAGAGCAGATCAGCTCAGAGGCAATAAGCTCAGGAAATGTAAGCAGGAAGAACAGAGAAGAACACCTCAAATAGCTCAGAGCTGTACAGTGCAGAACGAAATAGCTCAGAGCTGTACGAAGCAGATTAGAGCAGAACAAAGTTGTACGAAGCAGATTGATGGATCTGTTTTGACAGATCCTGATTAAGTTTTGAATTACACAAAACCTGTTATTGTGTTTCTAACAATTCCACTTAAGTGTACAGGTTTTAGGAACGAAGAAGAATATCAGCAGGAAGATCTTATTGCGCAAAGAAGATAAGCTGATAAATCTGTCCAGCCGATGGTTCACAATATAATGATTCAGCAGTTGGAGTAAATTTTCATTATCGTGCAAATTGTCTCAATTCAAGGAAACAAGATTTGTACTATTCTGGGAAATAGTACAATTTACAGAGGAGCGTTGCACTGAAATGGAAAGACGACAATTTGGCCTTGACAAGCGCAGAACAAATTTGGATCTACCTAACGGCCATATTTCGAACAGAGGATATATTTGCGAGAAGCGCCATTGAAGAAGTTGGACGTTGGTGCGACTACAGCGCTGTTGCAAAAATACATTGATTACACAGTGCACCAACAGAGGGAAAATGAACAGAAAGACGAAGCAATCGACCGCCATTAGAGAGGAGCTTTCACGAGAGTCGATTGCTGAGTTTTAATTAGCTTGTGTAGAGCAATTTCCCCAGTGTGTGAGAAACAGAGAGTTGAGAGTTTCATTGTATCAAATCTCACACACAGAGATTCATTCACACTTTATTGGTGAATGAATCTCAAAACGTTTCAAACAGTCCCATCCAAGCACGATGACGTAAAACTCATGTGTATGTAGTTAGTCACACAGTTGAGGTTGGTGTGCATTTGTTGAAGTCTAGGAGTTCTCACAGCTGCTGGTTGTGGGATTGGGTCTGTACACGGAGTTGTAAGATCAAATCTTCTAGTGATACCTTCCGAGGTGGAAGAAGGGGAGATGTAGGACATTGAGGTCCGAACTTTCAGAAACAAATATTGTGTATCGTGTTCTTTATTCTTTCAGCACCTGCACTTTTATATTTAGCATACGCACGTTTACAGTATTCAGCACTTGCTTATATTTCAGCTTAGCATCGCATACTGTTAGCACACAAGCACTTGCAAGTCTCGAACAGATTTATGTTGTACATAAATCTGTTTGAGTTGTTTTAAAATATAGGATTCAGTTCTGGTATTTTCCGCATGATTTTTAAATCATACCAGATCTGTCTCCGGTGCTCTTCGTGTGATTTTATGTGTTCAAGAACAAGAGGTATTGCACCTCCAGTTTGATTTAGCAGCGCGCAAAATCTTTTAACTCATTTTAAATGCGCGGCTGCTGATAGTTTGATCCTATTTTCGGACCAACAATTGGTATCAGAGCGGGTTGTTCTTGAACGAGCACTGATTTTAAAACACATGTGCTATGTTTTTAATGTTTTAACTATTTTGAGAAGCTTGTCTATGAAGGCCAGTTAATCTGTTTTAATGTAGAACCGGTTTTTCGCTTGATGAACTGTCGGGATGCGCGAGTCCCGGGCAGATGCCAAGCTTCTATTTTCATTGTGCTGTAAGATCACTTGGAGCGAGGCTCAGTGACAAGCACATGGGGCGAGATAGAAGAAGGAAAAATCTGAGTTGTTCTCTGTTTACTGGTTCTTCATATTTAAGCAACTCAGTAGCACTTGTTCATTTGAATTATTTTGATGCTCTGATTTGTTTTTAAATTGTTCTGTTTTGCGGATTCCAGCTGATGCCCAAAATTTTATCTTTAAATGATTTGAGCTCATGTTATAAAAGACAGGGAGAGTGGCGTCACTGTCTTTGACTAATTTGAGTTATGCATCAGCTTCGGTTTTTCAAAATCATATATTGTTGCATACGGTGCTTCCCAAAGCTGATTTTGTTTTTCAAATTTAAAACTCCTGCTGTTACGTTGTTTTTATTGTAACAGTGTAGGGAGAGTTTTGTTTTAAATATCGGGAAGACCAGCAGTTCACTTTCTTTTTGATTCCCACAAAAAGGGAGAGAATTGTTAGAACATGCATTGTTGATTTAAGGTTTTGTGTAAATCAAAAAGGGAGAGATTGATGGATCTGTTTTGACAGATCCTGATTAAGTTTTGAATTACACAAAACCTGTTATTGTGTTTCTAACAATTCCATTTAAGTGTACAGGTTTTAGGAACGAAGAAGAATATCAGCAGGAAGAAGCATATTGCGCAAAGAAGATAAGCAGCTGTATTTGTCCAGCAGATGGTTTGATAAGATTAAGTTCAGCAGTTGGTTTGGTGTATTCATTTAGACGGCAGCTGGATTAACAATGGAGACGTCCAAATTTGAGTCGGTTGTTCGTAATCAGGCGAAGGCCAAGAAGAACCAGCTGGAACAGGAATTGAGAGATCAGCTGGAGAAATAGATCGAAGAAGAAGATTCCAGTCGCAAGTTACTGTTGACGAATATGTTAGCAGTCGCAATTATAAGTACTGTTGACGAATCTGTTGACAGTCGCTATTCAAGAAGCTAAGAAGAATCACAAGCTGGAGCTGGAACGATAAAGATCAGCTGGAGCGCTAAGCGAAGATGACATCAGCAGTGACGTCATCATTCAGCAGGAAGCTACAGTAACCAGCAGGAAGCTATCAGCAGATGAGAAAAGAAGTGAAAGAGATGAAGCGACGTCGTGCTAAAGAATCAGCAGATGGTTTAGCGTTGATGACGTCATCGGTGACGTCATCATAATCAGCAGATGGTTTGAGTCCAGCAGTCGCAAGATACCAGCAGGAAGCTACAGTACATCCAGACGAGAGCTTCAGCGTTATATTCAACCAGTCGAGGATGCATAGCAAACGATGTCGTTTGAATAAGTTGATACGACATCGTTTGATCCCACCATCTGGACAACCAGACGCAAGCAACAGCACATCCAGTCGTGAGCTACAATGAACCAGCTGTTGCGTTATGAATCCAGTCGCAAGCTTCGCATATCCAGTCGACAAGGAATCCAGTCGCAAGAAAGCAGATGTAGTGGAGAGTTACAATCCAGACGCAAGATATCCAGCGCAGTATTTGAAGATTCAGCAGAAGCGCAAAGCAGTAGTAGACTTGAATCAGCAGCGAAGCAGTTGACGATTTACGAGAGCTGGATGTCAACTGATGAGCGTAATTCAAATGGCGAAAACGACAAGACGCAATCAACGCTCAAGATGGAAAGAATCAATGGCTGAAATAGAGTCGTGCAAATTGCCTCAATTCAAGGAAACAAGATTTGTACTATTCTGGGAAATAGTACAATTTACAGAGGAGCGTTGCACTGAAATGGAAAGACGACAATTTGGCCTTGACAAGCGCAGAACATATTTGGATCTACCTAACGGCCATATTTCGAACAGAGGATATATTTGCGAGAAGCTCCATTGAAGAAGTTGGACGTTGGTGCGACTACAGCGCTGTTGCAAAAATACATTGATTACACAGTGCACCAACATAGGGAAAATGAACAGAAAGATGAAGCAATCGACCGCCATTAGAGAGGAGCTTTCACGAGAGTCGATTGCTGAGTTTTAATTAGATTGTGTAGATCAATTTCCCCAGTGTGTGAGAAACAGAGAGTTGAGAGTTTCATTGTATCAAATCTCACACACAGAGATTCATTCACACTTTATTGGTGAATGAATCTCAAACCGTTTCAAACAGTCCCATCCAAGCACGATGACGTAAAACTCATGTGTATGTAGTTAGTCACACAGTTGAGGCTGGTGTGCATTTGTTGAAGTCTAGGAGTTCTCACAGCTGCTGGTTGTGGGATTGGGTCTGTACACGGAGTTGTAAGATCAAATCTTCTAGTGATACCTTCAGAGGTGGAAGAAGGGGAGATGTAGGACATTGAGGTCCGAACTTCCAGAAACAAATATTGTGTATCGTGTTCTTTATTCTTTCAGCACCTGCACTTTTATATTTAGCATACACACGTTTACAGTATTCAGCACTTGCTTACATTTCAGCTTAGCATCGCATACAGTTAGCACACAAGCACTTGCAAGTCTCGAACAGATTTATGTTGTACATAAATCTGTTTGAGTTGTTTTAAAATATAGGATTCAGTTCTGGTATTTTCCGCATGATTTTTAAATCATACCAGATCTGTCTCCGATGCTCTTCGTGTGATTTTATGTGTTCAAGAACAAGAGGTATTGCACCTCCAGTTTGATTTAGCAGCGCGCAAAATCTTTTAACTCATTTTAAATGCGCGGCTGCTGATAGTTTGATCCTATTTTCGGATCAACACAGATTATAATAGATGAGAACTAGAACAGCTTAGAAGGAGCTTCGTAGAGGATCAGCTCACAGACCAGCTCAGAGGAACAGCAAAGAAGAAAATCATTTTAGAGCAATTCAAGCTGAAAGAAGAACGGACTGAAGCATCAATAAGACCACCTTAGAGGTCTAAGCTGAAACAACAGAGCTAGTCCAAGTTGGAACAGCATAGACATAATTAGAACAGTGCCAAAACAGCTCAGAGCTAAATGAACTGGAAGCATTGTCAAGATCAGCACAGAGCTGAACTAACTGGAGCAACACAGACCAAATCGTAGTAGAAACAGCTCAGAGCTGTATAAAGAAAAGTCGAACAACTCAGAGCAAAGACAGCTCAGAGAATAGTTCAAACCTCACGAACAGCTCTCAGATTAGAACATATAAGTTATCAGAAAAGAATGTGAGGAGTTCAGTTTTCAGATCAGATCGGGAGATCAGCTGAGAACGTCTAAACTGAAACAGCATAGCAAGAGTAGTCAGCACAGAGAAACAAAATAGATAAGAGCAGAAAAGAAATGAATGAAGCAGCTTAGAGATTTCGAATAGATCAACCTAGAGCTTAACAGAGTCGATCAGCTTAGAGTAGATTAGAACAGATTAGAACAAGAGAAGATCAGATTATAAGCGCAGAGAGTATCAGATCATCTCAGAGCTTAGACAGATCATATCGGGAGATCAGCTCAGTTAAGCAGTTCAGATAGAAACAACATAGTATTTATATCAGTTCAGGTTTAAAAGCTCAGAGCAGAATTCATTCGCTCAACTGATAACACCTAAGCTGGAACAGTACAGAATAGAGTAACGAATCAGATCATCTTAGAGAAAAGCCAGCTTGCAATAATATTCTGAAATAAGCGATGATGAGATGGATCTATCCATTCAGTTTTTCAGTTTAGAACCAAGCTGAGTAAAGACAACTTAGCTCAGGGGTTTTGAATTAGAGCTAAGCTGATTAAGGATAAATCAACTCGGGATATATATGATCACATTTTTTGATACCGTATACGACATAGCGTGATTTGATTGATGACCTCTAAAGATTTATTTATAGTCGTTGTGACTACTTTAGCGAAATCCAGATATGCCGAAGATATGCTTTTAACTGATAACAACAGTATGTGTGCTAAAAGGAGAAAGCATTTAATGAAGACATACGAAGAACTGTATACGACGTGTCTATTACCGTTGGATCCAAAGAGTATAAATTGGAGAAGCTAATCAGTTCAAAGAAGAAGAAGTTATGCAACAATGCATACAAGAATGAACAGTGAAAAACGAACGGACAAAAAACTTCAATGTTCATCATCTTCCTCGTTATGAATCTGCTCTCAAAAGCATAAAATTCATTTTTTTGAGTTGTAATCACTATTTTTAGTTTCGTTTATTAAAGTATATATCAAAAGCAATGTACAGAGCGTGTATAAGCCGAAACAGCTTAGAGAAAAGCTTAATTAGCTCAGAGGTGATAACAGTAAAGCAGAACAGATCACGGGTCTATAAACTGTAGTTGAGTGCTAGGAGTTCTCGTACTTGCGGGCTGTTGGATTGGGTTAGAGCAGGAGCTGTTGTAATAAAATCTTCTAGTGGAATCCTTCCTGTACAAGGAATAAGGGGAGACGTAGGAGTTTCATCTCTGAACTTCCAGAAACAAACTCTCGTCCCTTTTATTTTTACTACTTTCAGTTTCAAATCAGTTCACTGTTGAATCGAGTTAATTCTGCACAAATATTTTTTGTTACTCGAGACAATATATTACGCTGAGATCCTCCAAGATGGAAAATCTTAGAGGTTGGTCGAAGGCTTGTAAAATCTTTTTCAAAAAGAGATTTGTGAAAAATTGTGAAGGAGTTCATTCACCCCCCTTGAACTCTCGAGCTGTTATTTTTTATCCAACAAATTTCTTTCACATTATTTCGGTTCCATATTTCTCTAGTATTAACATAATTGATAGAGATTTCATGATTCTCATCATTTTGTGGTTTCAACAGAGCATTTTCATCATCGTGTCTCTGTTGGAACATCATTCACTATTTTATGATCATCGTGTTTCTCTATGAATTTTCTTTCTGAGGATTTTTATCCTTGGAACCGATTGGTCTTCCATGCTTCAGGCGTGTTATGACATCATGAACGTGTTTGTTCTCAATTTGTTTCTTTTGAATTTCAATTCGAGCAGGAGCATTTATAGCATGTATATGCGATTTAGTTACTCCTTTTGTGTCTAAAAATGCATATGGTATTTGATTTGTTATTCGTTGCAAATCCATGCTTCAGGCGTGTTATGACATCATGAACGTGTTTGTTCTCAATTTGTTTCTTTTGAATTTCAATTCGAGCAGGAGCATTTATAGCATGTATATGCGATTTAGTTACTCCTTTTGTGTCTAAAAATGCATATGGTATTTGATTTGTTATTCGTTGCAAATGTACAATTTGTTGTACTTCTTAATCATATTGTTTATTCTTGGATCCAGATAACAATGATGGTACATACCATGCAATCTCTTTTTCAATATGTTTCTATTCTCCCCCTAACATTGGGAAGGTATTCTCATCAAAGTGACAACCAGAAAAACGTGCAGTGAACACGTCGCAAGTATGAGGTTCAAGATATCAAATTATTGATGGACTATCATAACCAATATAAATTCCGATCTTTCATTGAGGTCCCTTTTTTGTTCCTTGAGGCGTTGAAATAGGTATATATATACCGCGTATCCAAACATTCTGAGATGAAAAATATTTGGTTCTTTACCAAATGCAAGTTTCAATGGTGAGTATTTATGTAACGCCTAGAAATTCTTGAATGCGAATAAATGAGTGCATGACTAGGGGGAAAATAATTTTAGATAATTACATGCCATTTATGTGATTTATTTATGATTTTTTATGTTGCATGGTATGCATGTCGTGTTTTCAGTCTGTTTGAGTTACGGACGCGTGGACGAGACTAGGGACGATCGAGATGAAAATAATTTGAGATTTTTAAGTCCTTGGATTTTTAAGAATAAATTTAGTATTTTAAGCAGTAAATTTCTGAAAATTGTGGTTTTTATGATTATTTTGGAGGGAAACCCGTTTTTTCCTATACGGGCTGTTTTAATGGATTTTAATGTGTTTTAAAATTTGAGGAAACTTTTATTTCAAAATTTGAGATTTCAAACCAAGTTTAAAGTTTTTAATTAACCTTTCAATTAGTGGAGGGGCAAGCATGTAAAAATCCTTTTTAAATTCTTAATTAAGCCTTAGGGGTCATTTTGGGCACATTTATTCCTTTCAATTCCAACTCTAATCAATTTTAACCCTAGCCATAGCCTCCACTCCCTCCTCCCTCACTTGCACGTCCCACTCCCTCCCTCAAAGCTTCGAATTTTGCAAATTTTGGTGATCCAAGGTGGTTTCTGTCCCGATCTCGCGTCCTTTACGTCGGTAACTCGCAGATCTCATCTTTCTCCAAGCCAGACATGTAATATCTATTATTTTTCTCACAATTTACATCATATTATACTGTTTTTAATGAAAGCTTGCATGCATTGTATGTGTTATGCATTGATCTACGTTTAATGTTTTAGAAGCATGCATGATTCATATTTTCCTCACATGTTTTCGATTGACTCTTGCATTGTCTCGGCTAAGGGCTGTTCTTAGGGGCTGTGGCTCGGTCCTAGGAGGTTCATGGTGTTCCATAGATGATGATAGGGTGGCTGGAACATGGCTGGATCAGGACTTGACGTGTGGCCTCACGGTATCACATGCCGTGGGTGAGCTGCCCGATTCATGTGCATCGTTCGTGAGGTGTGGGATCCTATGGGATCATCTTGATAGGATCAATGGAATAAAAAGTATGATTAAAATGATCTTAGGAGTTCAGAAGGGGGGGTTGAATGAACTCCTTTCGATTTAATATTTTCGAAACCTTCAAAACGATTTTATAAGTCTTTGCTCAACTCAGATCTGAGACTCCCAGTTTAAAGATGTTCTCTCGATTAACAATTAAAATGTGCGGAAAGAAATCGATCGAGCAGTGAACATTATTAATAAAATTCGACGCAAACAATTAAAGATAGGGTTCAGAGTTTGTTTATGGAAGTTCGGATATCAAATCCTACGTCTCCCCTGCTTCCTTTATACGAAGGTTTCACTAGAAGACTTTGATGAATACAGACACTGTAGACACCCAATCACTGAGCCTTGCTCCATGTGAACTCCTAGCAATCTCCACAATACACGCAGAAAACACTGCTGAGTTACAGTCAAAATAGTTTTCGACCTGCTTCAAGAAGCACGTTCGTTACAGACTCAAATCTGAATAATACAAAGAACACAATATTTTGAGTACTGTAGATCTTCTGGTTTCTATGACAATGAAACTCGATTTACAAAGGTAAAATCAGAAGATATCTCAAAGATAAATCTATTAAGAACAAAGGAATGTCCTTCGAGATTAAACACTGGGACTTAGAATATTTTCGAATGGACACTTGAAAGTTTCCCAGAAAATATGCGAGAGCATTATGAGAGCTGGTAATCGACCGATAGAATCACTGAGAGTAACCGAGAGCTTCTTCATTTGAAATCTTCACCAATAAATATTCTTCGTCCTCAACGGTCAATAAATGAACCAGTAGACACAATATTTGATTGCAAATCTTCATCGTATCATCGCATTAAATGCTCCATTAATGCTGTGCAAAAGGTTGTCAGTGGCTGACAGAGCTTTGTTGACTTATATGCCAAAGTGGGTAAACATCGTATCAACCACTATGCGTACTGTGAAACTTTACTCAAAATAGCTCTGATCTTGTCTCCTTAATTCAAATTTTCTAACAGGCTTTTATACGATTAAATCGTGACCGTTGATTTCTCTCAAATAAACATCTGATAGCATCTGAAGAAATCTGAAGCTCACATCTGATGTAGCATTGAATTCTGAATACTGTTCTCAAATATATAAACCGATCTCTCGCATCAATATCTTCAGATCTGAAATAATTTAAAGAATGTTATATTGAGATCTGAAACTTTTCCCTTTTTGATTTCTATCACTCAAATCTGAAAGACTCTTTCTGGTTTACGAGATTTCCCCCTTTGTAGAAACGCGAATCTGCCAGATCTGAATTTTCGAATATAACTGAATATCTCTGAATCACGTTCCCGAAATCCAACAAGTAATAACTGAGATTACTCTGAAAGTATTCTGTAACCAAATCTGAGTCTGTCACATCTGATATGTTCGGATCTGCAATATACTTACTGAACACACATAACCGTATCTGTTACCGTAGCCTCTGAATCAAATATGATACTCTCAAATATGAAATCCTGACCCGATAACTGAATCAACCCGAAAACTCAAATCTGATAGGCTCCTGATCCGAAAACTTAACTAGTAACTGAAATATGAATTTCTCTGATAAGAACGCTCTGGTCTTATTTTGATCTGAAATATTCACGTCGAAAACATTACGTCCAGATCTGAAATACTTCCTTCACTTCAGCGTGAATACTTAAAGTCAGATCTGCATCTTATGTTTAGTTCTTAGTCTTGTTTTTGTTATCACCAAAACTTATAAATTTTATCTTAACAATTTCCCCCTTTTTGGTGATGACAAAACTTAGCAGCCTTATGACTTATATAGAGACAAAGGTAAATTGCTCCAAGTCTGCTGAAAATATTATATACGAAACTTTGCTAAGTACAAAAGATTTGTACAACAAGAACTGAAAATAACATAATCTTAAATCTGCTCAGAGGTTAAGCCAATGTCTCCAATATCTTCCTGATCCTTCTCTTCTGTGAGAACCACCACCACCTCGTTTTCTAGCAGGTTCACTCGTACTGCCTCTGCTTCTACTACTGTCTCCAAAACCAGGTCTGGATCTATCATCTGGAGGCGGTGGACCTCGGCTGCTACTTCCTTCCCCCTTTATTGTATGTGTTATGCATTGATCTTACGTTTAATGTTTTAGAAGCATGCATGATTCATTAGTTTTCCTCACATTGTTTTCGATTGACTCTTGCATTGTCTCGGCTAAGGGCTGTTCTTAGGGGCTGTGGCTCGGTCCTAGGAGGTTCATGGTGTTCCATAGATGATGATAGGGTGGCTGGAACATGGCTGGATCAGGACTTGACGTGTGGCCTCACGGTATCACATGCCGTGGGTGAGCTGCCCGATTCATGTGCATCGTTCGTGAGGTGTGGGATCCTATGGGATCATCTTGATAGGATCAATGGAATAAAAAGTATGATTAAAATGATCTTAGGAGTTCAGAAGGGGGGGTTGAATGAACTCCTTTCGATTTAATATTTTCGAAACCTTCAAAACGATTTTATAAGTCTTTGCTCAACTCAGATCTGAGACTCCCAGTTTAAAGATGTTCTCTCGATTAACAATTAAAATGTGCGGAAAGAAATCGATCGAGCAGTGAACATTATTAATAAAATTCGACGCAAACAATTAAAGATAGGGTTCAGAGTTTGTTTATGGAAGTTCGGATATCAAATCCTACGTCTCCCCTGCTTCCTTTATACGAAGGTTTCACTAGAAGACTTTGATGAATACAGACACTGTAGACACCCAATCACTGAGCCTTGCTCCATGTGAACTCCTAGCAATCTCCACAATACACGCAGAAAACACTGCTGAGTTACAGTCAAAATAGTTTTCGACCTGCTTCAAGAAGCACGTTCGTTACAGACTCAAATCTGAATAATACAAAGAACACAATATTTTGAGTACTGTAGATCTTCTGGTTTCTATGACAATGAAACTCGATTTACAAAGGTAAAATCAGAAGATATCTCAAAGATAAATCTATTAAGAACAAAGGAATGTCCTTCGAGATTAAACACTGGGACTTAGAATATTTTCGAATGGACACTTGAAAGTTCCCAGAAAATATGCGAGAGCATTATGAGAGCTGGTAATCGACCGATAGAATCACTGAGAGTAACCGAGAGCTTCTTCATTTGAAATCTTCACCAATAAATATTCTTCGTCCTCAACGGTCAATAAATGAACCAGTAGACACAATATTTGATTGCAAATCTTCATCGTATCATCGCATTAAATGCTCCATTAATGCTGTGCAAAAGGTTGTCAGTGGCTGACAGAGCTTTGTTGACTTATATGCCAAGGTGGGTAAACATCGTATCAACCACTCTGCGTATTGTGCAACTTTACTCAAAATAGCTCCGATCTTGTCTCCTTAATTCAAATTGTCTAACAGGCTTTTATACGATTAAATCGTGACCGTTGATTTCTCTCAAACAAACATCTGATAGCATCTGAAGAAATCTGAAGCTCACATCTGATGTAGCATTGAATTCTGAATACTGTTCTCAAATATATAAACCGATCTCTCGCATCAATATCTTCAGATCTGAAATAATTTAAAGAATGTTATATTGAGATCTGAAACTTTTCCCTTTTTGATTTCTATCACTCAAATCTGAAAGACTCTTTCTGGTTTACGAGATTTCCCCCTTTGTAGAAACGCGAATCTGCCAGATCTGAATTTTCGAATATAACTGAATATCTCTGAATCACGTTCCCGAAATCCAACAAGTAATAACTGAGATTACTCTGAAAGTATTCTGTAACCAAATCTGAGTCTGTCACATCTGATATGTTCGGATCTGCAATATACTTACTGAACACACATAACCGTATCTGTTACCGTAGCCTCTGAATCAAATATGATACTCTCAAATATGAAATCCTGACCCGATAACTGAATCAACCCGAAAACTCAAATCTGATAGGCTCCTGATCCGAAAACTTAACTAGTAACTGAAATATGAATTTCTCTGATAAGAACGCTCTGGTCTTATTTTGATCTGAAATATTCACGTCGAAAACATTACGTCCAGATCTGAAATACTTCCTTCACTTCAGCGTGAATACTTAAAGTCAGATCTGCATCTTATGTTTAGTTCTTAGTCTTGTTTTTGTTATCACCAAAACTTATAAATTTTATCTTAACAATTTCCCCCTTTTTGGTGATGACAAAACTTAGCAGCCTTATGACTTATATAGAGACAAAGGTAAATTGCTCCAAGTCTGCTGAAAATATTATATACGAAACTTTGCTAAGTACAAAAGATTTGTACAACAAGAACTGAAAATAACATAATCTTAAATCTGCTCAGAGGTTAAGCCAATGTCTCCAATATCTTCCTGATCCTTCTCTTCTGTGAGAACCACCACCACCTCGTTTTCTAGCAGGTTCACTCGTACTGCCTCTGCTTCTACTACTGTCTCCAAAACCAGGTCTGGATCTATCATCTGGAGGCGGTGGACCTCGGCTGCTACTTCCTTCCCCCTTTTTGACATCACCACCTCTATTGATATAATCAACAAGTTCAGACAACTGAGAGGTGAGGGTATTAAAATTTTCTTGTGCTTGCGCATGGAATTCCATCAGATCATGGGAAAAGGCAGCTTTTTGGTCCTGAGCATCCTTTCGAATACTATCCAGTTCTGTAGACAAATCAGCCTGCTGAGTTCTTAGCTCCCGTCGAGATTCCAGTATTTCAAGTGACAGGGCGGCCTTTTGAAGATGTACTTCGTGTCGAACGTTGGTAAAAAGACCTCGATAGGTCCTGTCCTGTTGATCTGAAATCTCAGTAAACCGCCTCTCAAGGCTTATGATGTGCAATAAAAACACATCCTTGAGCTTTTATACATCATCCCTTGTTTGCACTTGCTCAAATTGAATCTGATTAACTGATGCTCGGAGCTGTGCAAAGGACACTGTGAAATCTGGTGTGGTTACATCAGCAGTAGGCATTGAAATCTGAGTAATGGCAGCAGGTGACTGTTCGAGCTGAGGAATATCAGCAATAAAGTCCATCGGAGAAGCACTGGAGGAACTGGTACTCGAAGAATTTTCATCTGGATGGCTAGAAAATATTGAGGGTTCAGATCTCGGAGAGGGGGAGTGGTAAATTGTCGAACCATCAGAACCGGAAGAGAGTAACTGTACCTCTAGCTGTACAACATAATTATCAAAGAAATGAACAAAACTGTTTGTATCCACACCATGCTGATAGACACCAGGAATGTTAGAGTAGATTCCCAACTAGCCAACTTGTGGCATGTGGATTTATAGACTCTTGTATATGACAATCTTTATATATGATATTCGCATTTGTTTATATGGCATTCTTTACTTTCATTGTGTGTATGATGATTTACAATTGCGTTGAGTAAAGACCTAGAATGCACTAAAGCGTATGTTAGATGTGATAGTGGGTATGACGGCTATCATGAAACACATCTAATAGTCGCTGTTTAGTATGAACATGTTCCTAGTCGATTGGGTCGTCAAAATGAGGATAAGGTCGCCCGAGTTCGAGACTAGTATCTGCGATGCGAAGTACCATGTTTCATTGGTAGGGAACATTGTGATGTTCTGAGCATGCAGATAGATAGTGACCTGGTGATCTATCGAACTGCCCTCGTTCGGACTTTCCAAGTGGTTACCATTTGTCGAGTGGATAAGTCCGAGGTCTTGGTTGTACTGATTAGTCCTCACGACTCGAAACGTCATTGAGACTCTACATGATAGGCGTCTCACTTTGACCCGTTTGCCGACTCACTTGGGGTCATAAGGCGTCGGGATTGGGTGAGACCCCGATGCATGTAGGAGTCGATGCATCGTTGTCGAGGATTCACCGCTCGCAGACATGCGTGGATATCCTATGCTATCTGAGGGGATAATAGTGTATAAATCTCTGGCCAGAGTACTAGAAGTGTTTTAGGTAAATGGGTTTACCTAGTTACACTCGTGATGTCACTATTCGATCTCCAAGATGTACACATAGCTATCGGATCTATAGCGACTCTCGATTTATCAATGGTCGTTGATCTGATCGGGATATATAGATTGAAAGGACCGTACTGTACGCTAACCACGACCAACTGGTTCTTGCAGGCACTATCAATGATACCTAGGTGATCATGGGGCGATGTTGCTAGACGCTCTTACCATAATCCGATGGGCAAGTCCGGAATTGTGATTCTGGAGCCACAATGGTTGTGGGCCCACGGCTAGCTGTATCCCTGAACCATTGAGGGTCACACAAGTACTGGATTCGAGATTCCCGCACGGATACTGAGCTCAATGTGTTGATCAAAGGAAGAGGATTTTGGGGAGTGCGACTTCCTAAAAGTCAACAGAGGTCAAATCGTGATTTGCCGATGTTGAGGGGCAAAACGGTCATTTTGCACTAGGGTTCTGAAAAATGGTTTTTCATATCATAGCATTCAGTTTTGGAAACTGAGTCGATCGGTCCGATCTGATCGGCGATCGGAGTTACGATGAAGCCATAGCGATGGGGATGAACTGAATGTTCACCCGTTGGACCCGGGCCTTTTGGGCCGGTCCAAGTCCACCACTTAGTCTATTTAATTAGGCTTAGATTTCATTGTTAACATACAAGACTCTCATAAACCCTAACCCTAAGCACTACACGCCGCCGCCCCCTCTCCTCTTCGACCTCACGCCGCGCCGCCGCCGCTCGCCGGAAAATTGTTTCCGGCCTAGTTTTTCGAGGAGAATCCATTGGCGATAAAATCCTTCAGCCTTCTAGTGCAGGCTGATTGGAGGGAGATCAATTCCGGTCGTGGACCTGATTGACGGATCTACCGCCACCTACCGTGAAGAGCCGGCGTTCTTGTAATTCCGGTTGGAGCCAGGCACAAGTGCCAGCAAGGTATTCCATAAAACACCCTATGAATGTCATAGAATTGTTTTGCATTATCGTATTGATCGTCTCTCGGCACATATTTATTTTGTTCTTCCGCTGCCTCGTCGGGGGCGTGATCCGGATCCCGAACAGTGTTATCAGAGCCATGTTTTTCGGATCTGATCAATACGATTATGCCATATTGTATCTGATTTTCTAATTTTTCAGAAAGATCAAACGAAATTTCAGGCTGGAACCGCCGCGGCGCCGCCGCGCATGGCGGCGCCCCACCGCGCGCACGAACGCGCGCGGTACATGCACGCTGGCCGTGCATGGATGGGCGCCTCCTCGCGCGAACTGTCGTGCACCGCCCCCCGCCTTGCGTACGGGTATGATCGAGAGCCGTGCCCAATTTTTTAGGTGTATGCGATAGGTTTTGTATGATTTCGGTTTGTAAATATTTGATTATCATTTAAAGTGGGCCTGTTTGTGGCCCGTTCCCACCCCTTGATAAATGTATCTCTTGTATGTCATGGTATTTAAATGTAAATTACTAGATTTAGTGGGAGGACATCCGAAGACGGTGGAGATGACAATCAAGATATTGAAAACCGAAGATCTGTAAAACCGGAAAGCTTTGTAATAGGATTGCATTGCATATTGCATTATCCCTAGGATTGGACCCAGGTCCGTGACTGGCAACCACGGACCGCATAGCTCTCGCGATCGATCATCCCAATATTTATTTATATATGTTGATATATAGATTAATTGAATCCGCATGTTGCATGTTTTAAATCAGATTTAAATATGCATGAGACCAAAATTTTTCAAAATTAAAATCCCTCGTTTTAAATATGATTTAGAACTTATATCAAGATAAAATGTTTATACGATAAACTAAAGGGTATTTAAAATTGTTTAAATCAACCCTACCTTCCATCAACAATGGGTGTACGTCGATGCTACCCGTATACATGGCCCGGCTCATATTATTGAGGGGGTCATGTATGCCGGAAAGCTGTCCACGCCATTGACAAATCGTTGTGAGTCTGCTGGAACTCCCTTTAACGTTGGCTCATATTATTGGGGACGTTAAGGGGACCGTCCTTCACGACTCAACATTGATGGGTCAATCTTGACACGTGATAGTAAACGGCGTCATATTATTGGGCCCTTACTGGACGTGAGGTGAATACATGGAGGTTGCACCGGTTGCAATCGGAAACTACCTTTCGGGGGTCATGGATGACTGATATTATTTGGGTCCATGATCGCTTGATTGGGCTCCGTGTACCCACTAAAGAAACCTATTTTCTCAATTTCATTAGAGGGTGGTGAAATCGTTAAAATAGTGGGAGGGTAATTCATAAAACTTAATGACCATGTTTTATGTCTTAGCGTTTATTTTATATATAGTTAGTAATGTATGTCTGTTTTCTTTTCAGTATAACTGCTTTATAAAATGGTTTTGATGAAAAACCCGCTCGCTGCTATACTGGATAGCAACAGGTTCACCGGTCTGAACTACCAAGACTGGCTCCGGAACCTCAATCTTGTATTGGATTCGGAGAAGCTCCTCTATACGATAGAGAAGTCCCCTCTGGAGGAAACCCCTGCCAACATCAGCCCTGAGGAGCTGATTACGCTTAACCAATGGCGGGACGACGAGGTTAAAGTTCGATGCTATGTGATGGCATCGATGTCTAATGAAATACAACGGCGCTTTGAGAAGACAAAGTATGCCTCTGCCATACTCTTTCATCTCAAGGAACTGTACGGGGAGAACTCTCGACATGAGAGGTTCACGGCTGTCAAGGAGCTGATGATGAGCTGCATGCGCGATGGGACTTCGGTCCATGTTCGTATGATTGGGCTCGTTGAAAAGCTGTCGGGCCTTGATATCGCACTTCCACACGAGCTGTCTTTGGATGTACTTCTCCTCTCACTGCCTGCTGCATTTGACCCCTTTGTGGTCAACTTCAACATGAACAAGCTGGAAGCCACCCTTGAAGAGGTGGTTAACATGCTTGTAGTGTTTTAAGTGACTATAAAGAAGGACAAACCCGTCCTCCTTCTGGGTTCTTCTTCCTCTGCGAAGAAGGGGCCCAGACGCAAGAGCAAGAAGCGTTCTACTCCTGCGAAGGAGGAAAAGTCCGCCAAGAAGCCAAAGGCAAAGGCTTCTAAGCCAAACAAGAGCGGGGATGTTTGCCACCACTGCCACAAGGCTGGGAATTGGAGGAGGAACTGCAAGGAGTACCTCGAGCAGTTGCGAACTGCGAAAGGTATGTTCTACATTGAAATAAATATATCTCTTAATTCAACTTCTTGGGTACTTGATACCGGATGTGGATCTCATATCTGCAATGATTTGCAGGTGATGACAAGAAGTCGACGTCTTAGAGAGGGTGAGACCCACTTGAGGCTTGACAATGGAGCAAGAGTTGCTGCAGTAGCTATAGGAGATGTTTATTTATTTCTGTCTCAGATTTTAAGTTGTTGTTACGAGACGTTTTATTTGTTCCTGAATTGATTAAAAACATTATTTCTATTCCTATGCTTGATAGAGATGTAGATTCTTGTATGTTTGCTAATTCGATTTGCAATATTTACAAGAATGAATGTTTAATTGGAATTGGGGAACGCGAAAACGATTTATACACCTTAAAATTAAAAGACGTTCCAACTCGCGATGTCGAAGCACATACAACAACGATTAAACGGAAACACGATAACTTGAACCCAACACAACTTTGGCACGCTAGGCTAGGTCACATCTCTCTAAGTAGGATGAACAAGTTAGTTAGGAGTAACTTGTTTGATCTGTCAGACATCAACTCCCTACCGACTTGTGAATCTTGTCTTAAAGGAAAGACGACCAAGAAACCCTTCAAGGGCAAGGGTGAGCGTGCCCAAGGCCTATTGGATTTGATCCATACTGATGTGTGCGGCCCGTTTAGTATTGGTACTAAATACGGTCACACATACTTCATCACCCTTACCGACGATTACTCAAGGTATGGGTACTTGTACTTGATGAAGTACAAGTCTGAATCCTTTGAAAGGTTCAAAGAATTCAAGGCTGAAGTAGAAAATCAATTAGGCAAAAGTATTAAAGCACTTCGATCTGATCGAGGTGGTGAATACTTAAGTGCTGAATTTCAATATTATCTAAAAGAGAATGGGATTCTCGCACAGTGGACCCCTCCTGCCACACCACAGCTCAATGGTGTAGCGGAGCGTCGTAATCGGACCTTGTTGGACATGGTTCGACCTATGATGAGCTTCACTGAGCTTCCTACCTCGTTTTGGGGCTATGCGCTCGAAACGGCGGTAATGTTGTTGAACAATGTCCACACCAAGGCAGTGGATAAGACCCCGTATGAGATATGGATGGGCAAACCACCCAAGTACTCATTTATGAGGATTTGGGGATGTCCTGCTTACGTAAAGCAGACAGTGGGAGATAAACTGGATACGAGATCCATCTTATGCTACTTCATTGGGTATCCAAAGAATTCCATTGGATACTACTTCTACTATCCCAGCGAAACAAAAGTGTTTGTTTCTAGGAATGCCACCTTTATGGAAAGGGAATTTCTACTTGATAGAAAGGGCAAAATAGTAGAACTCGAGGAGGTTCGAGATCCAATCGAAGTACCAGGTGAGTCTCCTGCACCTACAGAGCCAATACCAGAAATGGTCGCACCTAGGAGATCCGAAAGGGTCCCTAGAGCTCCTGAGAGATATGGTTTTACTCCTTGAAAATGATCAAAGTGATCAAGTTGTTGGATCTGATCCAAGAACTTTCAAGGAGGCAATTTCCGATGCTGATTCTAATTTGTGGCTTGAAGCAATGCAGTCTGAGTTTGACTCAATGCATGCTAACCAAGTTGGGACTCTGGTTAACCCTCCCGAAGGAATTGTTCCTATTGGGTGCAAATGGATATACAAGAGGGGTATGACGGCTATCATGAAACACATCTAATGGTCGCTGTGTATTCTGAACATGTTCCTAGTCGATTGGGCCGTCAAAATTAGGATAAGGCCGCCCGAGCTAGAGACTAGTATCTGCGATGCGAAGTACCATGTTTCATTGGTAGGGAACATTGTGATGTTCTGAGCATGCAGATAGATAGTGACCTGGTGATCTATCGAACTACCCTCGTTCGGACTTTCCAAGTGGTTACCATTTGTCGAGTGGATAAGTCCGAGGTCTTGGTTGTACTGATTAGTCCTCACGACTCGAAACGTCATTGAGACTCTACATGATAGGCGTCTCACTTTGACCCGTTTGCCGACTCACTTGGGGTCATAGGCGTCGGGATTGGGTGAGACCCCGATGCATGTAGGAGTCGATGCATCGTTGTCGAGGATTCACCGCTCGCAGACATGCGTGGATATCCTATGCTATCTGAGGGGATAATAGTGTATAAATCTCTGGCCAGAGTACTAGAAGTGTTTTAGGTAAATGGGTTTACCTAGTTACACTCGCGATGTCACTATTCAATCTCCAAGATGTACGCATAGCTATCGGATCTATAGCGACTCTCGATTTACCAATGGTCGTTGATCTGATCGGGATATATGGATTGAAAGGACCGTACTGTACGCTAACCACGACCAACTGGTTCTTGCAGGCACTATCAGTGATACCTAGGGGATCATGGGGCGATGTTGCTAGACGCTCTTACCATGATCTAATGGGCAAGTCCGGAATTGTGATTCTGGAGCCACAATGGTTGTGGGCCCACGGCTAGCTGTATCCCTGAACCATTGAGGGTCACACAAGTACTGGATTCGAGATTCCCGCACGGATACTGGGCTCAATGTGTTGAGCATACGAAGAGGATTTAGGGAGTGCGACTTCCTAAAAAGTCAACAGAGGATCGTGATTTGCCGATGTTGAGGGGCAAAACGGTCATTTTGCACTAGGGTTCTGAAAAATGGTTTTTCAGATCATAGCATTCAGTTTTGGAAACTGAGTCGATCGGTCAGATCTGATCGGCGATCGGAGTTACGATGAAGCCACAGCGATGGGGATGAACTGAATGTTCACCCGTTGGACCCGGGCCCGTTGGGCCGGTCCAAGTCCACCACTTAGTCTATTTAATTAGGCTTAGATTTCATTGTTAACACACAAAACTCTCATAAACCCTAACCCTAAGCACTACACGCCGCCACCCCCTCTCCTCTTCGACCTCACGCCGCGCCGCCGTCGCAGTCCGCCGCCGCCGCCGCCGCCGCTCACCGGAAAATTGTTTCCGGCCTAGTTTTTCGAGGAGAATCCATTGGCGATAAAATCCTTCAGCCTTATAGTGCAGGATGATTGGAGGGAGATCGATTCCGGTCGTGGACCTGATTGACGGATCTACCGCCACCTACCGTGAAGAGCCGGCGTTCTTGTAATTCCAGTTGGAGCCAGACACAAGTGCCAGCAAGGTATTCCATAAAACACCCTATGAATGTCATAGAATTGTTTTGCATTATCGTATTGATCGTCTCCCGGCACATGTTTATTTTGTTCTTCCGCTGCCTCGCCGGGGGCGTGATCCGTATCCCCAACAAGGAAATCCTGTCGGGACCTCATCTATATCTACAACGGGACCGATAGCCACTATGTCTTTACAATGATTAATTGTACCAACGGGTCGCAAAAATCCAAACAGTGAAAACTGTACAACTTCTATGCAAACGTCAGCCCAGAATTTTCAAACAATCTTGAAAAAATCACCGATTGGGGCTAGAGTATCCACATATTACCGTTGATGTGATATTTCCCATTGGCTAGAATCAACTGGCTGGGGTATGATTTTCCAAAAATATCCCCCTTCTTGGATAATCCAGGACCCGTTAACCAAGATCATGGTTCGAATACAGCATGAAGACCTGAAGTTTTTATTCGATCGGGCAATAACTGCACCACGATCTCTCTTTTCTCCTTCAAACAATCTAGAGTTACACGCCCGTTCCCACTTCAGTCCGTGCACTCTCATCTGTGTCTGCAATGTCTCTAAAGCAAAGATGTGAGCATCGAAGAGCAAATCTATGATCTGAAGATCAAAGGCTATCGTGGGTTGACCGGATCTGAAGTTTTTGCGATGAGCTTCCAAAAATTTCCTCAAAAGCAATTCTCTATACTTGGCTACTATATACATCCTCCTCTGAAGAGCGATCTTTATCGAATCTGTCTCAGCCCATGTCAAAACCTGCTCTTCTTTTGCAGCAATTTCTTTAACAGGTTCCAAGGCCACTAATATTCGAAGAATCAAATTGAAACTCTCTCGGGCCGGATGCCCTTTTATTTCATCCTTCTCAATAAGAGGCGCCTTCCCCTTGTCAGAAATAGCATTCTGAGGGAGACTGGCCATGTACCAATCCCTTCGTTGACTCTCGGAATCTCAATCTCCAATCCAAATTTTATTTTGGCAGCATCTGCGGCAGTAACTGAAGGTAGCATCAAGTCATCCGGAATCTGCTTCAATATATCTTCAAGAGACATGGACTCCTCATCAGTTGTTGCTACAACCTTTATTTCTTTCCCTTGATTCTTCTCTGTCGCCTCCAGAGGTTCTTCTACAAAATAATCAGCTGTAACGGAGATATCGATCCTGTTCTCCGTCTCAATTATCTGACTTGATTGCTTAAACCTAGACATGTCGTCATCCCCACCAGATCTCTAAGGCTCTATAAGAAACTATTTTGGTGCAGTAAAATATGTAATTTTCCTAGAAATTTCATTTTCAGCTCCATCAAGATTATCATCCTCATCATTGACAGCAATCGATTGCTCATAGCCCTCAATTTCTATTTCAGCAGATCTCTTCATCCCTGGTTCCTCCAAATCTGTTTCCATCTGCTCTGTTTCGACGATAATCTGTTCAATAATATTATCCACGTCATCGACAATAGTTGTCTCCCGATCTTTCTCAACAACATCCTCCACATCTGGTTATTTCTCATCGTCAGATCCCCTTGACAAAACCAATTTGCGTTTGGGGCACGGTGTTTTTGACCCCGAGGGGTCACAGCTGGTATAATAGATATCGGCTCCAGATTTTGCACCACTGGTACAATCGACAGATCCTATTTTGCGGGAGCATCTCTCCCTACAGTAGTCCTTTTCTTCTTTACGATGGGCTCAGCAGTATTGGGAGCAGTTCTCTTCTTAGTCACCGGTTTCTTCTTCACTACTGCGGCTGTAGCCATCACCGGCTCATCTCCCTCATTACAATCATAAATACCCTTTTGTTTGGCAACGTACGTGCCAACTGTCTTTACCGTAAGAATCTTTAGTGGTGGGAAGGTCTTGGCCTCTCCCAAAGTCACAGCTGGATCGCCCTTCAACAGTACACAGATTTGAGCCGCATATCCCTTGGCTCTCTTGGAGAATTTATCGGCCATCTCTTTGAGAATATCAAACAGCAACTTTCTCCAATTAACCTTCAGCTCAAAATGAATCGCCGTCAACAACAAAAAGCGTTCATGAGTGACAACATCAAATAAACCAGCTTTGACAGTCACTGATTTGGCCAGAATGTCGTTCAATAAAAGGAACTCATATTTCATCTCCCTCTTTTTGCAAGAGGTTTTAACCGGCCCACCAGACCTAGAAACTAAGTTTCTTGCATCGAACACCAAATCTTTGGTACTTCCGAAAAATCTGTCAACCCTTCAGTAGGCAGTTCGAACACACCCGCAAATGTATCCTCAGTAATCTCAACAAACATGCCGTGAATACAACAGAGAATCTCATTATACTTCACAAATGCAGTGTCGAAGAACTGTTCCAACTCTTGTTCATAGAGAACGGAGGGACATCCCAGAAAGCCACTAAGACCAGTAGATAATAGGGCTCTGAACATCTTAACCATGCCTTCGTTGTCTCGAATACCCAAAATAGAGTCAAAATTAACTTGGAGGGCGTTCACAATCAAGGAAGATGCCATTACAGATAGGTTGATTGAACGAGAAAACGCCTGAAAGAAATATAATCTACAAGAAAAATGTAACGCCCCAAAATCCATAGGACCACATATATGAATCTTATTTATTTCAAGGGTCAAAATGACATTTTAAATGTTAGCATAAGCTATTTTATGAAAGCTGAGTTTACTAATTTTAGAAATAAGTACGACGCAGCAAGTTCCAGCAGATGTCACTCCAAGCGCAATACACGAGCAGATTTTAGAAATCTGTTGAAAATAATTTTAAGGAGAACAAAATGGTTTCTTTTAAAAATTATTTGGAAGATTTTCAAACTAAAATATTGGGAGGGAAATTTTACTAAAATTCATAACTTTAGGTAAGGTGTGTCATGCTTGATGATTACACCTCACCTGCCACTGTTCCCTCCCATACATATACTTGTTTTGAAGGAAAAGTTCATTTTCACTTACAAAAAGAAAACTCTTTTGCGTTCTCTCAAATATTTCGAAAGAAGCTCGCTGTGATTGCTTGAGGAGGAGGAACTCTGCAGGAATCAACTGCCGTTGTAAAGCTCAGTTCAAAGGCAAGTAAAAGTTGATCCTTTGCTACACCATTTGAATCGTATATTGATTTTTCTCATTTTATGGATCTGCTTGCCTATATGTTTAAAGTTATGTTTAAGTTTATGTTTAAGAAGATTTACGAATGATCAAGAAAAGAAAGATTGGGTTCAAAGTTATGTTTCTGCTTCCAAAGTTTTCCAGAATGTTTTAAGAAAGATTGAGGATGTTTAAAAGTACTGAGGAGTTCAGATTTGAGTCACGTATGTTCA